>CM060861.1:9711361-10292771 GCA_030737845.1 Acorus calamus | reverse complement strand
ATGTATCTTCTTGTCATTATACTAGGTGACTTTGCATTGTAATTGGGAATGATACACTTTATTTGGTTTGCAATTGTGACTTGGATGTACAATTTCTATGTTTGAAATCATATTGGGAGATTGTTTACAAATACTATTTGCAACTTTAAAAGGTTTGAAACCCTCCCCCCCCCCCTCCCCCGGTGATTAGAAAGGTGAAAGATTTTAAAATTTTGTCTCCGTTCTTGTTTGACATTTGATGTAGCTTGCATGGCCTTGGTGTTTCATATCCGTGATTTGGAACTTGGAAGTCCTGTGTATATGTTTCAGTATTGGAAAAAGAATTTAATACTGTAGGGAGACTTATCGGAGAAGATAATTCAATCTATATCCTAATGAATAAATTAGGAATATAGGCAACATTTACTAGGCATGGAAGGCTTCTACAGAAATTAACTTGACATTGTTTTTGGAAAATTTAATGTGTAGGCCTTTGTTTTGATGATTAAATTGAGCTGAATGCTGAGATTGTAATGGATTTTGAATCAACGTGAGTGATTTAGCTGCTGACTCATGTTATAACTGATGTAGTAATGTTTCTCTTCTCGATATAAGCCTTGATTTTGACTGCCATAAACTTTTATTTATCACTTTCATCACTTTTGTCATTTGATGTGGACTGTGGATCTGATACAAGTTTGATGTTGTCTGCATGGAAATCACGCAACAAAGATGAATATGATGGCCTACCTAATTTTATGTAAATAGACCTTTGCTCTGGTTATTTGACAAAGTTGGATTCCCATGTAACACCTGGATTATAGGAGCCAATTTTTTTTGTTTCATAATAGACTCAACTATGAATTGTGATATTTTTTTTATTTTCCTGCCAAATACTTCTCTACCTGTCTTTTTCAGTCCTTTATCTTTGTTCCCTTTTTTGTTGCTCTTTCCCTCTTTATAACAATTATTTTCTCTTTCTGGTAATTGTTGTTTTTAAACTGTCCAAATAGACCCAGGCAGTATTTTATTCAACAAAGATCTCTCTGTCTCCCTCCCTGGCTCCCTCCCTCGCACATGTAAAGGATGTAATTTGAGATATTGAAATGGATGGCATGTATGAATTCAAGTCTTCTCATGTCAGACATGGAGATCAATCCTTGAGTTAACATTTCCTTATTAAATCATAAATAAAAGGAGTTCACTAGATCCATTTGTTTTGGCTTACAATATTATAAAATTGTCATGAAGGCAGTACTATGATTCTCTCTTAATCAAGATCTCTAAGAGAGGCTAGCATACCGTAGAGTGAGTGTAATCTTAGACCTCATTATAAGGATCCTTTTTGGCTTCCTTGTTCTATCCGGAATCAATCTTTGTGACAGTATATGGTTAAAGAGTTTGAGTGGAAGAACTATTTTCTCCATAAATGAATATAAGATGGTTATAAACTTTTTCCTTCTGATAAACTTTTTCAATTATCTAGATTCATTAAACATTTATGAAAAAAACTAAAGAAACTTACACCTCATCCCTTGAACCTTACACCTTTGCATTTCCAGGCATTGGACGGTAACACTGAAATTTTCTGTTCTATTATATTATTCTTTAATTGTTTATATGCATTCATGGAGTGAGTACTGGCATATCACAATGTCAAATTGACATCCTGAGCTACTGCAGGGGTGGATATCAGCATGAACACGCATCTGAAGACGGTGAAGTTAACACTGAAAGGAAAGAATCCGGTGACCCTCGATCATTTGAGTGTGAGGGGTAACAACATCCGGTACTACATCCTGCCCGATAGCTTGAACCTTGAGACTTTACTGGTCGAGGAAACACCTAGGGTCAAGCCCAAGAAGCCAACTGCAGGTAAAATGCAGTCCTCTATATATTTATATGCTATAATAAATTTTTGGGGTGTTATATATAACATTTTTCGTGTGTTAATGTTGAACCAGGGAGACCAGTGGGCCGTGGTCGGGGCCGTGGCCGTGGACGTGGCCGTGGCAGAGGTCGCTAGCCACTCTCACTCAATTTTTTGTATGCGTCTCCTTCTATGCAAAATTGGAAGTTTTTCATGCATGTATTTCCTGTTGTAGACTGGAAGGTCTGTTTGTTTGAAGTCTAGTTGGTTAGCTTATCATTACTGATATGGATGCATCTAAGCTTATCATTACTGTTAATGGATACTAGGATCTGCCTTTTTTTTTTTTGGAGAGTGCCTGCGAATTAGAATGCTCATTACCATTTAAACATGTAGGATAATTATTTGACACTTTTACAATGTTTATGGTTGCGTGTATATGATTTGGCTTTGTTGGAAGTTCATTCTATCTTCTTCTGTTCAAACACTTGGGAAAATTACATTTGGAATCCTTTATTCCTGCGATCGTTAATGGATGTTCTAGGCAAAAAAATTTCTTTCACGGAAGCTATCATAATTGGATATTTGGAAAGAAAACTACTGGATTAGAGTTATTACTGACCCACAATGTAATCTTGTCCTTTTGAAATGTATGTTTGGTTTTGGATTATGAGCTACAATGGTGATATGAGTTATTTATTGAAGTGCTGCTCTCAGTTAAACAAATACAATGTTGAGGACAAATCAATGGCAAGCAAATTTGCAACTCGAATATCAGACTGAAATGGGCATTTAAATGGGAGAGAACTGGAGAGCGAGCAGTCCTCAGTCCCAATTTTTTGTTGGGTTTTTTATTTCCTCACAAAGACTTTCATTAGCATAATTTCTCCATGTCATGCTACCTAAAAATGGCAGGCACCAAATATGAAATTTTCAGTAGTTTTTTACATTGAAAAATATAACAATATGTGTATAGTGTATTCAATTTATATTTATGTAATTCATCTATGCAAAAGTATGCATTTTATTAGATAAGCATGTGCTTAGAAAATTTAAAATGTGATTGATCTACAAAAGTGATTACATAAGTGATATTAGGGTGTGATTCGTTTAACTCTGCAGGAAGTTGTCTTAGTTTTTCTGTTTGGTTGTATGATCAACTTCCTGTAAACATAAAAGTTATTCAATCGTGCAATTAAATACACTTTAAGGACATATTTGAAAACACGATTTGAGTGTTTCTGATTTTGTAGGAAGTCAAAATTTACAAACTTGTTTTTAAAGGTTCAAAATTTTGATTAATTGGAAAGTGCTTTCAAATGCAAATATGGAAAGCGTTTTCAACTGCACATAAAGTGTAAATTTTACGTTATCTATGAACTAGCCAATAAGAACCCGCCAATAACTACATTACACTTCTAATTTTAGTGGAACTATTTTAGTGAATCTATTTGTAGTCCAATTTATGGTCCCATATATTGTAGTCTCACTTTTCAATCGGTTCAATCTAAGAGCATCTCCCATTCAAGCATCAAAATATATTTTCGATATATTTTTTTTGAGGAGATTTTTTTTTTTGAGCGGGTTGAACTCCAACCATTCCCTTTATTTTTTTCATATCATTAATATTATTTTTAATAATATATCAAAACTCAATAATAAATATTATTAATATTAATTCATTTTTATCAAAAATTATATCATTGAAAATATCTTGTTGAAACCTTCAAAATGAATGTAGTATTAAATGGTTTATGAGTTATTTTTAAATAAAATTAAATAACATATATTGAATAATCAAATATATGGAGATCTACCCGCCCTAAAAGGAAACTAATTTAATATTATCTCATTTTGAAGATCTCGATGAGACTTTTCCAATGATACTTTTTATGTTAAAAATGGTTTAGCATATCTAAATACACACAACATTGAAGTAATTAGTGTATAAAAAAAAATGACATAAAATGAATTTTAAAGGGAAAATACCTTAAAAAATCTTTTAAAAGTTAGAAATACCTAAATTAACCATTTTTAAAAATTTTACCTAAAAAAGTCTTCTTTCACCATTTTAGAAAGTAAAATGACTGGACTATCCTTATCTTATCTACTATTTAAACATCAACAAATATATTTAATTGTTTAACACATCAATTAGAAGCATTAATAAATAATAAAATATTTTTTTAATATGTGCATGAAGTTTATTATTATTTTTTGTATATATAAATACACCATTAAGAGTTAAATTGAAAAAATTAAAAATTTTCATTATAACATAATTTTTAGACATTCTAAATTTTATATAGTCTTTTGAGGCACTAATATGACTACTATTTTACAAAAAAACAAATATTTATGCAAGACATTTATAAAATATAAATAAAAAATTGAAAAAAACTTTAAAAAGTTAGAAAAAAATCCAAAAAAATATCATGTAAATTTATGAACGACAATTTTGACAATTTCAACATGTTGATAGCATACTTAAATTTAGTAACATGTAAAACAACTCTTAAATAAAAATCATTCTTATATTGATATTATTTTTCAATTAGATGACGGTTATGAAAAGTTTTAAATATGATGAGAGAGAATTTAAAATTTTCATAAAGATATGTTAGTCCTATTAGTTTCTAAAATTGAGAAATAAAACTTTTTATATATAATTTTAAAAAGTTACTGATTTAGGTATTTCTGACTTTTAGAATATTTTTTTTGTATTTTCCCAATATTAAATATGTTTGAAAAAATTTTAGGTATTTAAAAAATAAAAAGATGTTTTAGATGTGAGAGGTCAAAATCCAAATCTCAAAATTTATGAGTTCATTTGAAGAGTGATCGGAGTAAACCGCCCATCAAAATGATCGGAGATGCTCTAAAAATCACATAGGTTTCCATATTCATAAAAGTATATACTTCCATTTAAATGAGAAATGTAATTGAATTGAATGCATTTTTCTATTAAATAAAAAAAATGTGTTAGCCTAAATATTTATGGAAAAAAAACTACACATGTATTCCACTAACCCAACCTCCATCATTACCATCTAAGAAGAACAAAAATTTGGACAATGGGATATTGAGGTAGATGAGGGGGGGGGGGGGGGGGGGGAGAGAGAGAGAGAGATAGAGAGAGACTCTCCTCCTGTTATTCCCATTACCACAAAAAATAAAAACTATATAACGAAGATAAGAGGATGGAGATTGAGCTGGAGAGAGTATCCGTTTTCATATTATAATTGTATTAAATTCAAAGAATACTACCATGATTACATGAATTTCTACGACCACTCCTTTTACAAACAAAAACAAAATAAAAGAATAAGAAATATGTTAAACTCAATATTTTTACAGTTTAAACGCAGACCGCACATATTTTCATTTGAAAAGTAATGAACATTGTCTAATGAGATATATGCTTTGATAAAAAAAGCGTATATTACTTATTTCAAGTTGAATGAACTTATTTTAATAAGTGTGTTTCATTGGATTTCTAACAAGGTATATAATACTACATTTTGAATGGTAGAAAAGCCTAAGTGTAATAGCGCAGAATGAATAAGAAACCTGTGTCCAAGATCGGCTTCGAGTCCTTCAAAGATCATCGCTCGCTCAGTCATTTCGATGGGTGCTTAGATGATTTGGCACTTGAAGAAGGATGTTGTATTCAAGGGTGAAAGAGTGTATGTTGAGAACATGTGGGGAGCTCACTATGTTATTTTTTCAGGACTGCGCACGGGAGTTGGTTGATGTGCAGGGTGTGTTCCTCCATGGAGGTGCAATTAAGATCGTCATGTGGTCATTGTTGATTGTTTTGGGGGCCAAGTCGGCGATGAGTCGATGTCTCATCTACTCCCATGTTGCGCTCCACTTGTCGCCTTTACTTCGACTTAAGCACGTTTTTTTCTTCTTTCTTTATATCATCTCAATTATCATTCAGATCTATATTATCTCTTTTCTTAATGAAATTGTGGTAGTATAAGTCTACTTTAATTAAATCATAATAATAAACAAAATACAATTCCTTTGAAAGTTCTTAGCATATGATATGTATAATCTTCTATTCTATTATATATACACATAAAAAATAGGGAAAATCCCCCTTTAAACCGTCTGAAATTCATATAACTTCATGACTTTTCCTAAAGTTTATATAACACCCTTAAAACACTTATACAAATCCAAATAATCCCCTGAATTAAATTTTTGTTGATAAATTATGATTATTATGTAAATATTATATATGGTTAACCTTGATTGAAAATATAGTATACCAAAACCTCCTATAATATATTAAAAATACCAAAAATCTTTTGTAAATGATGATGTTACCCCTCCGAATAAGATTATTTAAATATTCGGAGGGGTAAAATCGTCATACATATAAGGTTTTTTGAATTTTTAACAAATTGTATGAGGTTTTTATCTACTGTGTTTTCAGTCAAGGTTAGAGGTGGTAAACGAGCCGAACGAGCCGAACTTTGACATGTTCAAGCTCGGCTCGTTTATAAATGAGTCGAGCCGAGCCGAGCCCACAAGCTTCAATGAGTTTAACGTTCTTCTTCATTTTAGGGTTTTTAATGATTGAAAACAAAATTTTAGCCTAAATACGCCAAGTTCATGAGCTTAAACGAGCATAACTTTATATTAATTTAATATTTTAATTTTATAAAGGAGTTTAATCAAGCTTCAATTAAGTTTTTTATAACACAAATGAGTCAAATTTGAACACAAAATGAAGATCGATCATGATCCCGAGCTTAACTGAGCTTTGAAAATTGTTCAAGCTCGCTCATTTGTCTAATTGAATGAGTTCAAACCGAGCCGAGCCCGAGTCGAGCCCAAGCGGCTCGGTTCGTTTACCATCTCTAATCAAGGTTAACAAAATGAAATATTCGTATAATGTTCTTCATCTGTCAACATAACATTAATTTAAGAGGTTATTTGAATTTTACATACTTGTCTTCAGCGGGGTTTACATGGACTTGAAGAAAAACCAGGGGGTTGTATAGATTTCAAAAGGTTTACCGGGAGTTATTTGGATTTTTCCAAATAAAAAATAAAAATTACACGTTGTGTAACAAAATTTTAATTGACGCGGGAAAGTCCTACGCGTTAACAGCGCTTCCACCAAAAAAAAATTCTGACCATTTTCAATTCTCCATTTTCAATTAACACGACTAAAAAAAAAATCAAACATTTTTATATATTCAAATAACCGTTCAAAATTTTGAATTTTGAACTTTGAATCGTGATGAACAAGCCGATCTGAAACACCACCCGAAACCCTAGAAAAAGCAGCCCCTAATTAGGGTTAGGGTTTCACAGTGTCTCCAGCAAAAGCAGAATCAGAAGAGACCGTTGACATCAATCACCGTCGCTAACGGTAGCCGGTCACCCAAACAGCTCTTTTGGGGACTGAAACGCAACGTAAACCTAGGGTTTCTCACGCGTCGGATTCAGATAAACACAAGCAAACAAAAAGGTACGAAATTTCGCGGCAACTCCCTTGGAAGCTTCTCCGAAACTTCTGATCGAAAGATCTTCCCTTTGTTTTCGCTTTCAAAACTCGCTCTTTTCGCGCTCAAATCGCGTTAAAATGAACGGCCTCCGTTCAATTTGGGGATCTGAGTGTGTGTTTGTTTATTTCACGTGTTGTGGATGGAAGCTTCGGAGCAGCTTCGGAGACGATGAAGCTTCTGCGTGGGTTCCTTGATACGTGTTTTTATAGCACAGAATCGAAGCACTTTCAGTTAGTGTTACAGTTAGGGTTTGTCAGAAATGGCTATGAAGAGATTGTTCGGTGATGATTATGAGGGACCGAGTGATGGGTCTCGGATTCCTGTTGCCGACAACAAACGGCGGCGGCTGCGTCTGTCGTTGTGAGTGATTGATTTGGGTTTTCGTTTTTGTTAATGATTGTTCAATTAGGGTTTTGATTGGACGTTTGTTTTCAATTGTGACAGTGTTGTGAGTGAGGTGATGAGAATGAAGTCAATGGAGGGTTTTCTGTCGGCGTTGGAACCTCTGCTTCGGAGAGTGGTACGACATCTTAAACTGAACTTTGAATTCTGTTCAAAGTTATTTTTTTGGATAGTTATATGGTAAGCTATTTGTTTGGATTTTTCTTTTATCATTGTGTCATCAGGAAGTTTGAAAATTCTCCTTTTTCTTTTAGTTTTTTTTTGTCATCTCTAAATCATTTGAGCATCTGATTATTTGGTTCAATTTTTTTCCATGAAAGTCTTCTTTGTTCGAATTCTATGGGCTTTTATGAGCTGATAAAAGTGATTATAAATCATGATAACTTCGCATATGGATTAGGGATTCTGTTTTCTATCGAGTAGGATGTTTTTGTTTTCTCAGGGAATTTTGGGAAACATTAGTAGTGTTGTGGCCAGAGTTTGCTCGCATGTTTTGGTTTGATAAAAATCAGTTGAAATTATTATCATGGTAGATAAGTGCCCATTTCATTAATTATGATAATTTTCCCATGCTCATAACTTATTTTTTTAATACTGCGTGATGTTTTTGTTTCTTAGTTACAGAAAAGTTCGATGCAAATAGACTGCTTGTGGTTAATTTGACTTAGTTAAGGCCTATGTTATTTTGCATTCCTAGATGCATAAGTAATTAAAATTGTTAGCTAAAATGGGCATGGTCATCAAGGGCCCTGTTTTGTAACCATGCTTGCCTTGCCAAACACATGAGCTATGTGGTTTTTCATTGTTTTAACCAAAAGAGTTCCATTTGTTGGTCAGGTGAAAGAAGAGGTGGACAGTGTATTAGGTCGCTTTGTACAGGGGGTTCCTAGGTAAGAGCTATGTTGAATAGTGTCTTTTTCCTAAATGCATTTTGCACTTATCAAACTCTATATTATGTTAAACTGATCCTGTTGTGACATGGTCCAGATAACTTACTTGAAACATTTTTTTTTCTTTCTATTTTTTTCCTGCACTTTTTGATGGAAAAGATTTTTTTATTCTTGATTTCTGTTTGCAGGTCCTTGAACCAGATTCATACTCATAGAGATATACGTTGGCAGTTGCTTTTTAGGAACAGTTTGCCAGAAACACTATTTACTGGAAGCAGAATTGAAGCTGAAGGCAGTGAGCCTTTCCAGATTGTTATAGTTGATGCTGATTCCAAGATGGTAGTCACTTCTGGTCCATTTTCCGTGGTTAAAATAGAGATTCTCGTCCTCGATGGTGATTTTGGTAGTGATGGACGAGATGATTGGACGGAAAAGGAGTTTGACGACAGTGTGGTGCGTGAACGAGAGGGTAAAAGACCATTGCTGATGGGAGATCTAACAATTAAACTACAGGATGGAACAGCAAATGTTGGTGATCTGGCATTTACTGATAATTCCAGTTGGAGAAGAAGCCGTAGGTTCAGGTTGGGAGCTAAAGTGGTGAATGATAACAACACCAAAGAAAGGATTCAAGAAGCAAGGAGTGAACCTTTTATTGTAAAAGATCATCGTGGTGAATGTAAGTTTTTTTGGCATGCACACACACACACACATCGTGAAGAATGTGTTTATACGTTTGGATTTTGTTTAGAAATATTCTAATTTTGCAAACCTTTCAAGTAAAATCATTTCTTTTTAAATTATATGTTCATGTGCAGAAATGTAAATCCATTCTCTATTTAGCAATTTTTCATTTGTTTTCTAGCAATCTCCATTTTTCTACTTCAATGCATCTATGTATTAAAGCAAATATGAGTATCCTGACATCAACATGTGCTTGTCTATATCTAGTGTACAAAAAGCATTATCCTCCATCATGGGAAGATGAAGTGTGGCGTCTAGAAAAGATTGCCAAAGATGGTGTATTTCATAGGAAGCTGATGCGTTGCGCGATTAAGAATGTACAGGATTTCTTAAGGTTCCTCGTGGTGGATCCTACATCTCTTCGCAATGTAAGAGGTCCTTTTGCAAAGATAATTTCTTTTTGTTTAACAAAGATAAATATCTTTGGTAGGAGCATCTACGTAAGCAATTAATTATCGTCTCCCTACTCTGAACATGCAAACTTCAGGTACTTGGTGTGGGGATGTCAAACAAGACGTGGGAAGTAGCCTGCCAACATGCCAAGACATGCATTATTGACAGACGGTGCTACTCTTATTACAATTTGGAGTGGCAAGTTAGGCTCCTGTTCAACTCTGTTTATGAGCTTGTAGGAGTAGCATTTGACGGACAGGATCCTCAGCCCCTCAGTAATCTCACTTCTTATCAGAAGGTGCGTATTCAATTTAGAATTCATTGCACAACAACTATACTAGAGGAAACTTTGCATCATCTCAAATCTCATATTGAACCATTCTCCATGCCAGCCCCCAAATCCTTGGGGAATGAAGATATTTTATGATGAGTTGAGAATGTTATTCTTTATTCTAACTCGGCCATTTTTTTTTTTTTTGGACAGAATTTAGTGGAAAAGCTGAGAGAAGCTGCTTATAAGAACCTGAATGAGTTAACAGAGACAATTGAACTGCCACCAGTAGATAGGACGCTTGAACCCCTTCCCTTCACAAATGCTGCATCATTCCCTGTATCAAGTCCAGAAACACAGAATGCCAACTTTTCATATGCAGATCAAGGTAGTCTCAACACCTAATTTCTTTTTCATTTGCTCCCCGTTCGTCTGATCTGTATCACAATCGCCACAGACGAGAATGCGATGCAAGATGGATTCAGAGGTGATATGGATCCATATTCGTCAACAGGAACGTCATTCGGTCCAAGTAACGCTCCTCTCCATCTCTTCACACCCTTTGAGACCGACACGCTCGATTTAGGTGATTATTTTGTTTTTGCTTCCGAGCATCAGGAATATGATCCATTAGACCAATTTCAATTCGAGCATGATAGTGACGAACAATCGTGGAGTTCTTCCCATCCGAGTTATAGCATTTCCATCCCAAGTAGGTGGTCGAAACTTAGGGCCGCCTTCAAGTGGAAGATATCAGTAAGGAAAAATGAGGCTGCGAGAAGAAGCGCCCAGCTCCTGCAGTTAGGTTATTAGTTATTCTTTCATTTTCTGTAGAGAAAAATTTAATGTTGGTGGGGAATATGGTTTTTGATTCAGGGTGATGTATATAGAACTTGGGATGTGTTTTTATCATTTTGTACAGATGATATTCCTCTATTTTTTCATTCTTTTGAAAAGAAGTTAACTTTTATTGATAAAAGTCCTTGAACAAAATGGATCTCCTTACAAAGCGTAAAAAAGAGGAAAATAAAGGTTGATTAGGAAGGATCTTCCAATCAAAATAAAATATGAGTACTCCTATAAATGAAGGACTATCCACTTGAAGGATCATTTTCACCTAATCTTTAAGCGTATATAAAATAAGCTCCCAAGTATTTTTCACTCTTTTTCGAAAGGCTTGTCGCTTGAGAAATTGGTCATTGAAGTTTAGTTTCATTGCTACAATATTCTTTTTTATTCTTTTATTGTTTATTTGTTCTGCTATTGCCTCCACTGATTTGACACCTGAAACATTTTGGCACTACTAAAGATTTATGTATAAAAAGAAAGTAAAAGGATCTAGGTTAAATAGAAAGTGATGAAAATAGAATTATTTTTGTGTTTAATTTTTTTTTATGTCTGCTTACGTGATGAAGTGATGCAAAATGATTATGTAAAACATGAAAAAATAAATAACCACACTGATTTAAGTTGTCAATGGATAATTTATGTACTCTTTTTCTTTTTTAGATTTTCACATCCTAATGCACTCTAAGATTAACCTTAATGAATCCCAAAACTACACAGTAACAAAAAAGAAAAAGAAAAACTTTCATCATGTTTTACCATTGTATATGATGACCTAAAAGAACATTTTAGGTTACCAAAATATGAAGCACCACCAAACAAGAGCAGGTTAAAGAACCATTGATATAAAAGGCATAGAGAATCCCTCCCCCTCAAGCAACAGCAACACCCTCCAGTCCAAGAAATACCATTGTTCTCTGTTTAGATTCCCCAACTTGTAATCTTTATAAGACTCAAATGAAGTTTTCCTCTGTATTTCTCAGCCCCAACCATCCCCACTTCTTAAAATGGCTCGTTCGAAAACTGCGGTCACCCACGACGACATCTCGATCCGCAACCGGGCAACCGGAAAACTTGGCTCCTCATTCATCATATTCTCACTTGCATGTGGCCTCTTCAGTTTCATCCTCTGCCTCGCTGCTGAGGCCACTAGGTCTGAGGTATGACGCATACCAAAAACATATACAAATCAAAGCCATGATCACAAACTAAGAGTCGGTGATTTGATAACTCTGATCCACAAGGAGAATTCTTCCTTCCCAAAAATCTAGTTATGATGAATATCATTTTTAGGAGGATTGAAATTTTTTTTACCTGTGACATGCATAATGACCACATGAATGGCTGATTCTGGACATGCTGACACCATTTATCTGGGTGTTCCAAAAGAAAAAGAATGTTAATGAACGCCAAACCATTTTTTTTTTTTCTTTGGCAGGTAACACAGGTTCAGAGCGGTGAGACTTACGGGTGCGTTTACAGCGGGAGTGGGCGGACTCCATTAGCATGTGCAGTGGGGGCATTCATCACGCTCGCGATCGCCATGTTGACAGAGCACGCCTGCATGTTGGTCGCCATCAGCAAGCCCATGCCGGATGTGATGTCTTCCACCTATGGAACTCTCACTTGGCATGCCTGCCTTTGCTTCCTTGCTACCTGGTGAGAGGTTTGTTTAGGGTTCACAATTAGCTTATAAATTTTCTATCAAGATGCATTGACTGATACTTACCATGGCCTCCCAATAGGGTCTGTTTTGCGATCGCAGAGGTGCTTCTAATGATTGGGATCGGAGTCGAATCAGGACACCTGAGCGACTGGAGGAAGGAGAGGCGAAGCTGCCTTGTGTTCCAGCAAGGACTGTTTTCTGCCGCAGGAGTTTTCGGACTAACGACTGTTTTTCTAGCTGCGGCCTTGTATTGGACAGCACTGCAGGATCTGATGGTATGTGAAGAGGAGAACGATTACCGGCGTCAGGCGGCTCAAGAAATCTCCTCCTCCCTATACGCGTCTCCTCCTCTGTATCGCATGCACACCAGTTTGCCTCGGTATCCACGCTTGATGCAGGAGAACAGAAACCAGTCCTCGTGCGAGAACCCACCTTCATCACCTGAAAAGACTTCAACTTCGGATGTAATTGTCAGTTAAAGAATGAAAAATATAGATCATCATTTGTAAATCAATGTAATACAATACCCCCGAAAAAGGGATGATAAAACAGTTGGAGGAAGATATCATTGTGTCGCAAGTGTTGAACACAAATTCAAGTGGTTAGCTATCAAGTTCACAGAATCTGAGATTTGTGTTTGAGGTTAGTTCAGCCAAACAATAGAAACTGACATGCTTATTGACCATTGATTTTTACAAGTAACAAAAACACCTAGAAAACCCAACATGAAGCTATGGTGTATAAATATTGAATGGTAATGGCAATTTCTACATGGATAACCTTGCCCTGCTCGGCCGTTTTCCTTCCATGGCATCCTTCTTTGTCCGGCACTCAGCACAGAGGAAGGGGCCTTTCCATGACTTCGATGAGGGTGAGAAGTAAGGACCCGTGTTCACTGACATGCCCTCATTTGGTGCTTGATCCACTTGGCAGATCGCACACCTGTAATGTCCAGAGGATGTCTTTAAGGGGAAATCACCCAACCTGCAATTAAGATATGTTATATATAGTGATTAACTAGGTTTTGCATTCATATCAAATACATGCAATGATTTTTAAAAATGGCAGATCTTGTCTAGAAGCAAGAATTCTTCTTTAAACTGTAGTTGCTGAAAGTATTTCCACCAAACAAGAGTTGCCACGCAAAGAGCGAAAAATGGAGAACTCATAACTTGTATACATATCATAGCCCAGTCATTGATTCATAGTTTTTTTTAATTATTATCAAGGCCAATTAAATATACATATACAGTAAAATAAAAAATAAAAAAGAACATGGTTTCTGTTTGACCCGTGAGACAAAGGCTAGGACCACATCCAGTCTCTCCTTTAGATGATGGTTTTTTAAATTAATTGAACAAACTCTTATAAAGAAATTCTCCTCTGACACTCAATCAGTATCAATCAGCATCCAGTTATTATTTCTTTAAATAGAGTTACAATTAGTGATGGGGATGGCCATTGGGACACCCGATTGAGGAGGTATCTTTACGATGAGAAGGCCAACTATTTTGCTGTTCTGTAACTCGAGCTTCAGGAGGTCGCGATTGATGAAGGCGCTCAGGACAGGGCGGTCTGGAAGTCTCAGCCTAGAGAGGGCTTCTTGGTGTACCGGTGCCATGATTGGTGGAGGAGAGGCAGAGGATCAAGATCACAATGCAGAAATCAAAAGAGGTGTGGAGTATCAAGGTCTCTCTACAGGTTAAAGCATTCATGTGTTTCATGTATCTGAATAAGATTTTGACAAAGATCTATAGAGCGAGGTGGGTGCCGAATGAGGACTTGCCATGTTTGATGTGTATAGGAGGAACCAAACTACAGAGCATCTTTTGGATCAATGACTGACAGCCTGAAGAATATGATGTATGCTCAGCGATGCAATAGGAATTGTAGTGGACATTACAATGCTATAAGGCATGTGGGAAGCAGGCAGAAAGGTTAAAAAGAAAGGGGATAGAAGTTTGAAGGCAAAGGTGACAATCTTTTGTTCCAGCGATGGTGTGTGTAATTTGGCTTATGCGGAATGAAGTTCTGTTCAAGGGTGTTACACTACATGTAGAGAATATTTAGGAGGCGGTGATGCAGTACATGGGGGTCATTTTTATGCAGGGGTCAGCAGTGTGGTACTGTGGTGTTAATAGGGGGGAAATCTGCTTTGTAGTGTAGCAGACTGTTTCTACAGTAAACTCTTCTATTGTGGAACAAACTGTTGTTTTGTTTCCTCACCTTTTTTGTATCTTTTGAGCATTCTCTTCTTTTTTAATAAAATCAAGACTGGTTGCCTTTCCCTCAAAATAAAATGAAATAAAATAAAGTTACAAGGATAATGTCTACCCACTTATTGGAGCCTATTGCATTAGACAACCAAATGAATCAAGCAGGTCCGCAAACCTGGAATGGCTCAGTGGCGTGGGATGACCATCAAGTATATTCAACAGTGGTAAACATCAGAAAATACAAATGAACACATAATGCATAAAAACGGTGTACATTACATGGACCACAGTGGTCTGCTTCCTGAGAGATTGGTGTTGTCAAATACTCAGGGCAGAGAAGGTTTCGATTTAAAAGGAGGGATTTCCTTATGAAGGGGGTCAATCTCTTGTATGTCAGGCAGTGCTACGTGGGCTTGTCTGTTATGGTTAAAATATGCCTTATGTTTCTTCTTGCAACGCTTTTGACTCTAGCTAATTAATTGAAATTGGCGAACATCACTCTTCCTCAGAAATACAAATAAAATTAAACAGAAAACTTTTCCCTAATAGTAGCAACTCCATGTGCACATGTTGATGTCAGGATTCAAGCCCAGGAGTAATATAATTACACTCTTGTCCTTGGCATGTGGATAAAACCAAGGCAGCAACTAATATGTATAGAATTTATATACTTGTTGGCAACATTAGAGCATAGAAATGGAGTGTTTTAACAATAAAAATGAACACATCACATACCTTTCTGCAAGCATCGCAGAACCCTCTTCAAATAGTTCTACAACAGCTCCAACAGAAGACATCTTTGTCATCTTGTTCAAAGAATTCTGAGAACCTTTCCCAAATAAAAGAGACCTCAGCTTATTCTGAGGCTTCTTCAATGCTGGTTGCATGACTGAATGGTCAGCCGGGATAATGTCAACAACTAGACAGGTAGTATCATCTTTCAATCCACTCATCCTCATAGCTTCCTGCAACAATCATAGAGAACTCTGAATTCAAATAAAAGTTTCTCAGAAAGTATTTGATTATTGTCATTGAAAAGAAAACACTTCACAGGAAACCACTTCACATGAAATTTTATTCGTATATGAATTTCCATGAAAAACACTTTGACTGAGATGTTGACTTTGCTACTATCAAACGAGATGACTTGCTTGGAAAATGATTTAACAAGTGAATTCCACAATTTTGTGGAAAATGTGAACCCCGTGGAATTTTCCACGCAATTCAGATAAATAAAAGAATCAGAAAAATCTGGATTCTCTGAAAATGTTTTATTTGCTCAAAATCTAGTCCTCCGTGGATTTTTTTTCCATGAAATCCAAAACAAACAAACAGCAGAAAATCTAGATTTTGTAGAAGCATTTTATTTTCTCACTGAAATCAATGGATCAAGATGTGCTAGATATAAAAAATGAACAAAATGCAAGTTCCAGTTTTGGGATTACCTTAACAACAAGCTTGGCAGCAAGCTCAGCAGGCAATCCTCTGCAAGACTTAGCTGCCATTTCTGAAGACAATGTATCCCATATACCATCTGAGGCAATTATCAGCCTCCCTCCGGCATTAGAAAGCTAGCATTAAGATTAAAAAAAATGTGTTAGGGCTTCCAAATTAGACATCCAATAATATGGTAAGTAGTTTCTTTTCTCCCATCAAGCAATCCAAGAAAAAGATTAAAAACACAAAAGAAAAATCTCACCTTGATTTGCTTAACATGCGGCACAGGAACGATAAATTCTCCGACATCCATATCCCCAATTGACCTCGAAAGGCACAACCCACCGGGCCAACACCGAAGAGGACCCACCTGAAAGAAAGAACAGCAAATGAAAGCTATTAATCCCTCCTAAAAAAACCAACCAAACTGTCGAGATTGCCCACCACCACATTCTCACCTCCTGTCCACCACACAAATTGAGCCTCCCCATGTCGCCCCCGCTGGCGGTCACCCGCCGCCTCTCCTCCTCGTTCTCCTCCAACCTGTGATCAACAGTCAATAGAGACACTTCACCATCCTGAGAGTCCAATATGCACCGCGAATCCCCAACCGAAGCGACCGTCACCGTCCACTCATCAACCATGACGAAAGTGGCGGTGGTCCCCGACACCTCCCCTGCAATTAAGATACATTGGCTCAAACGTCTCGAAACAAACCAAAAATCTAATCTTTCTCATCCCGATCACGCCCAAGTCCGTGCCTTTTCGTTGGAAATCAATGTCAGTCTTGACGAAACCCGCCACGAGTGCGCGAGGGAGCGCCTGAAGCCACTCCTCCCTCCCGATCCCTTGCGGGATCGCGCTCATCACGTGCTCGAGGAGGTTCTCCCGCGTAAACACCGCCGCGGACACCCCATTGTGGCCGTCGAAGATCTAATCAACGATTCACCGGATCACTTCAATCCGGACACCAACAAAGACCAAATCTTTTAGAGAGAGTAATTGAGAGGGGTACCGCGAAGACGGAGAATGGGGAGCTAGGGTTTCCGGGAATCCTCTGACAGTCGGTCTTGACGAGGAACAGGTCCTCCCCTCTCTTGGCGAGCGCGGCGTGTCCGTACCGCACGACGGGGAGCGAGAGATTCTCGCTCCGGATCTCCCGCCCTATGAGGGTGGCGAGGGGGACGAGTGGCGGGGGACCGGTCATGCCCGAATCCCGAGGCGGCGCCGTCTCGTTCATCGGGATACGTGCCCCATTGAACGGGGGGACTCGTTCGATTACAGGTGGAACCGATGCAACGATGTCGATGAATGCTCCGGGACCCGATTTGAAGGGATCGATGAGAATGTTGAAAAGTGGTTTTTATAGTGTACGAACTGCGAAGAAACCGAGAAACTCGATTTTCGTGTTTTGATCGAACGGAGAGTGTTCGTTTTTTCGATGGGTTTATGTACAGATAGAGAGAGAGAGAGAGAGAGAGAGATACAGTAATCGAGTGTTCTGGCGGAACTTTGGGGGTTATCGTGTTGTGGAGGAACACCGAAAGACTTGGAGAGAATTGATTTCTCGCTTTATAATGAGCTGTGATAGTGCTGGGAGGTTTTGTTGATGAAATGACGGAAATGCCCTTTGCAGCCAGCCCATTTGCCAAAGATGCACACTCATTACGCATGTATTTAAGAATGATTTATTAAATTTTAAGAAAAAATGAGTAAAAATAATAGAATATCTTATCTGCCTTTGTGGGTTGTACCTCTCTATTTTTAGGGGAATTCAAATTCTAGTATACTCAATACGATTTATTGACATGTCTGAATATTTTACATGATGATTTCTGTACTAACCACGTGAAACTTAGCCATCTTTATTGATCTGATCAACTATGACAGTTAAGCTTCAATTAACCATTGACAATTGTCACGTAACAACTCTCACCAATCACTTGCCTCTAGCTGTTATGCTTGAATTATTGTATGGATTTCTATCTACTCATCATGTAAGGAAGTGAATTAATTGCCCATGTACATCCTACATATGAGGTATACCTTTGGAATAACGAAGTTTTGTCTTCTAACCGTCTACAAATGATGTTTGTCTTCGAACTATTTGTGAAATTGTCCTAACACTTGATCAATATTGGTTATCCCTTTGTTTGCACACATTTCCCACATAAGCATAAAAAAACTCTCAAGGTTCTCAACCTCATTTTAAATCGAACAATAGAAGTCATTAACTGGACGAGGTTAAGTGTTTCCCATCACATATGCTAATGGATATTAATGCAAGAAGACTACGCGAGCAACGACCCCCCTCGTGGCCTCTCTTTCTGTCTCTCCCACTCCCCGATCTCCTTCCCCACCCCAGTCCTCTCTCAAGTCGGTCCTCTCTCAAGTCTCAAGTCTCATTGTCTCAATCTCCCTCTATCTTTCTCTCTCTTACCCCATTTTGTATTGTTAACTTTGGGGTGGGGACAGAAAAAGGGGTGGGAGTATCTACATTGACATAGATAATAACTTACTTTGAATAAACATTTTTTGTCTTTTTTTTGTCATTTTATTATTAAAAAAAAATACTTTCTTTGTTCGATAAAGTTTTAATACTTCTGTAAATGACTACTTGAGCTCTACAAGACTACAACAGTCGTTTCCAATTAAAAAAATTGAGCAAGAGATGTAATTGATTCGATATCTATTATATTTCCTATATTAGTTTTTTTTTTTTTTTACACCTGCAACCATCTCAGAAACATGGTTCTAAGAGACGTCCCATACACCTCAACACTAGCAGGGACCTCAATGAGCCACAAATAGGAGGACAATCATCTTCAACTTGCTGCAGATTCAATATTCTTTGCTAGAAAACATAAATCAACCTTTAAAAATAAATTGAAATCCAAAGCCACACAATCAATGAAGAGAATATGCTTTATGTAATATGCAACTCAAAATTATTCACTTAGAAACGTATCATTGTACAAGGAAAATCTAACCGATGTTCCACTACATAAAATTCAATATACTGTCCTGATTTAATAATAAAATCTAACCAGGTTCAATGAGTGACCCTCATTTTGTTTCCCAAACAACGTCATTATCATCATCATCCTTCTTTGTATTTTGATTCAAAGAAAAAGAATATATCAATCGTCAATGATTGGCCAAATCACCTAAAACTTAGCAAGGTGAAATTCATCGACCTCTCATGATGGAACTGATCCAATTGTTATAGTGTCTGAGGATGTGCTTCCGGTGGGTATATATTGATAAGAAATCTGTGGATCATCTCAAAGCTAGTGAATGTGATCACAGCAGCTGGGGTGGTCCTGAGCAAATTGGTAGCACAACCGCGGTAAAATCCAGGTATGCCTTCTGTTTGAAATACCTTTTTAGTACAGTCCACAACACCTGTGTAACGCTTCTCTGGGAGGTGACCTTGTTCTTGAAGCCTAGACCGCACCACCTGCACATTATTGGATGCCTTCAGATGAAAATCATACAGTAGTCACATGAATCGCACAGACAGAACATGTCATGTTCTCTCTCTATATATATAAATATACACACACACACATAGTCCTTCTCTGCGGTAGTTATAGGGGAATGAAAATCTACCATCCAGAATAGACAAGAATAAAGTTGAAATCATTCTTTTGAAAAACAAGAGAAACAGAAAAAAAATGGAAGTGATCTAGTAAGTTTAAAGACGGATGAGTTATGCGGTTGATGAATAGAGAACTTTATAAAGAAAGAATTGGTGGGGGGATTTAGTTTCAAGTATTTATTTAATCCTTCATTATTTTAGGTCCCTAGAATTTTATAGCATATGAAAACACCCCAAAGTTAGCAGTTACAATTTTTTCGAGGCCTTCTGTCCAAATACCGTCATTATGTGCGCTTTTTCTCCTCAATGCATCCCAAGTTAACCGTGTATGAGCATCCAGGAAGACAGTTTGTTGTTCAGCTTATTTAACAATGTACACGGATGCATAACAATGTAGAACGATGGATAACAGTCTACAGGCATTCCGGAAGGCTGTTTGATTAACGGCTTTCACAAAGTGTATAAAAATGTACAATTTTACATAACAAAAGAGCATACAAGTGCTAAAAAGTTCCACAGACTTAAAAATTAAGGGAATAAAAAACAAATACTTGGAATTAATCCCCCCCCCCCCAACCAAAAAAAAAAATCAAGCACCTTAAGCAATGACAATTGATTTGAATATTTCAACAAATAAGGAACACACAACATCTGCAAGGACAAAGATAAAAGTTATCAACGTGAACTAAACTATATGAAAAAACATGTACCTCATGAGGATAAGTCAAAGTTGATGCTGCAATTTTTGAGACAGATGAGGCAAGAGCAACATCCCCCGCACTGAGTGTATCAGTGGTGGTATTAGCTGTTTCAATGGTAAAATAAGCAAGTGCAGAACACTCGGATGTAGATTAACCAAAAATAAACAAACATAATTTTACCTCGGTTTGCCAAGTAGATTTTAATTTTCTCGTAAGTTGGAAACTGGATAGCTACATGGCTGATTCCAGCCAATGCAGGCAGAAGACCACTGTCACAAAACAATTTAACAAATTTAAGATTAAAGGAATCAAGATGATGTATGCATATCCTTTAATGGTGTACTTGGATAATGGTAGTTTGAGGGACTGTAAAAGTACATATGCACATAATAATGCTTGATTATCCCAAGCAACCTTACCCCTTTTTACCCCTAATCATGAATTCTAATGGATTGTGGTCAAATGTACGAGTGGAGTGTTGAATAGTATGAAAACTTAGATGATGCATATGTCAGAAGATCCTTCTCTGTATTAATTCCTGTATCACAATGAATTATCTGGTTGGATAAAATTAAGAATTTTCAACTAAAGAAAACTATATACTACTTAGGTTAAAAATAATGCTTAGGATTCAATGAACAGTTTAGTACACTTTTAGAATGGCCTGAAGGGGTAAAACTTCTGGGATAAAAATAGCATCACTAAATGCATAAACATGCAAGATTCCACATATGCTTCCACTTATGTGGCACAGAGATTACACTTCCCCCAAGCTACCATCAGAGATCCGAAAAGATCCCCCGAGCATTTACCGTTATTACTATATCGGTGAGAGGATAGGAGACCTGTACAATCCACGAATGCCCTCTTCATGTGCTATTCTCCTCAAGGCAGAAAATGTACCCCTATATGGCACAACTCCCACTCTCATTCCTTGAGTCTATATAATTGAGATAGCCAACAAACATGCAATATTAATGAGCATAAGCATTATGTTGAACAAGGAAGCAAAATACATGTAACGAATGAGACAAATGAATAAATTAAAATAGCGCAGATAATTGAAGGGCGTGTTGTACAATTTTCCATAATTTGAATAGGAATGTGACACCCAAAAAAACAACATTCATAAAACAGCATGTATAATTAAGAGCAAACAGGAAACAGATTTATTTGTCACCAACAGAACACAAAGAGACATGCCAATACAAAAACAAAATACCAATAGTTTCTTTAAAAAAAAAGGAATGGGGCATAGCCCCCCTATGCATGATATTCTAGCATCAACAAAGAACACCATTGTCAAATGACGTTGTTAAAGACAGTAATACTCCACTAGAAGCCTATATTCATAATATAATTTTCAAGCTACAATTATCAAAATGAATAAAGCAAAGTTCTTGAAATCTTCATATATCACACTAAGTCTGAAAGAGAAGTAAATGAATCCAAGTACATCAACTTGTATCCTTGATTCGTCAAGCAGACAACAAATTATCAATCCATAAGCGAAAACTTTGATTAAATTGACATATTACTGATTTAGCTGCCTACTTCCTGATAAAGAAAGAAACTTTAAAAAAGCAAATTAGTGCCTTGCAACTACTGATGAACTCTTGATATGTGATTAAGGTAAAGTGAACCCTTAAGTGAGATCTTATCGAGTGTATGTTTTACTCAATAAAATCCCATGTCCCATAATCTCATCTAGCTACCCTGCAGAACCAGGAAGCTGAAATCAATCAGAGGAAACCCTACATGTCAAACTGCCCGCATGCAAGCACAAACAGATGCCTACACAAGCATGTACATTAAGAATAGCCAAAGATGTGCACATCAGGCTTATTCAAGCGTGCCTATCAGGTACTGTGCGTTTTATCATGTCTCCATTCAATATGAATGCACAAATATTTTATATCCTAATATCTCGTTTTCGGAGGTGCCTGTGTCCAGAAATAGGCATCCGTGTCCATGTCTTTATTACATGGCTAAATGCTAGGTTGGTGATGGTCCCCCCCACAAAAAAAAAAGGTTACAAAAAAATAAATAAATAAAACACACAAACAGATCACAAATAAAACAGTTCAATCAATGCATAGTAATAGATGGGCCAGTAATGTATTGTAGATGTTTCTGGACAACATCCGCTACCGAGACGCCACCCGGAGACTGAAGAGAGCCACCAGTATAGTCTCTTCATCTCAATCAATGAACATGGAAAAATTCTCACTTCCACAAGGAATAAGAGCTGCAGGGTACGCTTCATGTTTACAAACTGAAATGGCGCAAGGGAACAAGGGGAAAGACAAGAAAATAGACTTACGCGTAAGTCAACTTGGAAACTTTACGGGATGTCTATTATTATGCATTATCAGGAAAGAATATTTTTGACGAATGATGACTGATACTGATTATAATAATTTTTCAGGGGAACGGAACTGTAGCATTCATCTTAAAACATTTATTTATGCCTAAATATCTATCTCTGAGTGGGAGTATAATGAGTAATCCCACTGAGAGAAAAAAAATTCCTTAAGCTTAGAACTACAGAAGCTTTTCATGCAGTTGAACAGACAAATGAGACAACAATTATTTTCGAAGTCTAGATGTTGTTCATCTCAGTCAGGGTATATCATTTTCACAAGTCATGATATGAGAGGTTCAGCGAAAATAAATGAACAAGTGAGCTTTTGAAAATAACTTATCATGCCAGTAAACCTATAAATTCTTATTCAAGTAAAGGTATTCCCATATACCGAGGTGAATTATACACTTCACAAGAATCAAATATGGTACTTCAGGTGTTCATTAAAAAGCACTTATTTTATCAGGATATTCTGCATGCAGACACACATATATCTAATATTTAAATTACAGATATCAATTTCCATATTCCACATTAATTAAAATATATAAATTAGATCAACAAAAAAACATTCCCAATAATATTACATGCTCCTGGAACTCATAATAAGCTGTTATGGTGAACCAACCAAATTTGGCATGTATAACATAATATCATAACATACATTGGTAAATATAACATACTTGAAATCTTGTCTTGACAACCCAAAGTGGATTGGTGAAAATTGTGGTTGCCGCACCGGCACCAGATGCAGCCATCACAGTGGACCCTGTCGAGAGCTGTGTCCCATCTACTCGGTATTTAAAACTTGAGACAGGTTAGGAGCGTGCACAAAGAAAGATTAAGATGTGCATAAAGTTATATGCAATGGAGTTTTAGTCAACAAAACCGCATTTCATTCATTTTCAGAACAATATAACTCACCGTCTGCAGAAAGAAAGGTTTTCAGTTGGTCATAAACAGTAAAATACACCTGAAAAAATTGATTAGAATAAGGAATCAAAACAGGGGATATATATGCATTCAAATGCTCAAAAATCAGGACAGAGCAAAAAAAAATTTAAAAATACAAACACAAAATATCAACATTACATTACATACATGCTACAGTTTTCATATTTGAAAAATGAATGACAAAAATAAAAAACAAATAGAAGTAAACAGTAAACACAACTGGCACATCCATTGGAATTGTGAGAAAACAACCAGGTTATCACAGATTGACAACAAAATAGTATTGTGCATGAATAAAAAATGAGAAAAAAAGAAGACATGATTTCGGGTTCTTTAAAAGTGTGTGAGATGTCAAAGACAAAGCCATCCATGACAGTAATATCACTATATTTATAATTTTATTTTTGGTACCTCATGAAAACAAAACAGTCAGTGCACATGCCAAAAGAACAAAAACATATGTGGAGGATGGTGTTAAAAAAGATTGTGGAAAAAAAGTCATGGCAAAAATGTCTCAAAATTGCCAAGTTTACATTCAACAAGCAGCGAGCCAAGAGCAAAACATGACAATCAAAGGGTAAATGAAGCAAACATCAGAAGCATGTCTTTAACAAAAACAGATTTCTTATAGGAAGAAGCACAATGCTCAACATGTTCATTATCATAAGTAACCATCCTATAATGTAAAAGATGCAGGTTCCATTATGGATGACAGATGCAGGAGACATCTTTACAAAAATAAGAATCAACTCAAAAAAGTGACTAACCCCTGTTGCAAAGAAACAAGCTGGAACCACAAGCAACCATAAGAATTCATTTATTTGTCAAATTGAGAAGAAGAAAAAAAAAACTAACCGCCCAATTTGGAAGCAAAGCCAAGACAGTTGGTGAAAGACCACGATACATGCCACGAACACCTTCCTTTTGCACTATTTGTTCCAAACTACTGACAATGAGACTACCTGGTGACGTATAGACCATCATAAGATAGGCGCAAATTCAATATCCATATAGAAAAGATATAATTTAATAAATAATTGATCCACAATTCCCTAAAATTGCAATAATCCTTTTAAAACTATAGAAACCTCCAGATCTAACATACAACCACTAGGAAGAAAAGGTAACGTAAAGAAAAATGTCAACTTGTGCACAACCTCAGTGCTATTCCACAATTTCATGAATCTGGAAATTTTTTCCATGTTATTCAATTATCTTTGGCTTAAACGGTTATATTACATCGGAACGTAACATTCACTGGATCCTTCAAATTGAAGTACATATTAACCTTCTGTGCCTTACATTCAGCAAGGAGCAACACAGAGATCAAACCATATGGAAAACCAGGAGAGCAAGTGTCAAGAATCAACACTGTAAATAAATGGAAGAATCAAAGTGTATGGCAGTGAAGAGTTGTCTATCAGAAATTCTTTCCCACAAAACATTTCCACTGTAAATAAAACTCTTGGTGGATACCACCAAGAGAAATAACCATATTTCCTCAAACACTTGATAGACATGGTCACATGAATAACTAAGATAACAAACAGATTGATAATCTCCCACTTCCCAAACCACAGCAGCATTAGGCAAGCTCACAAATTGAGTTCCACAAATAAAAGACCTTGGCTTTCAAATCAAAAGGACTAGAAAAGGTGTAAAAAAAAATTGCAACTTGTAAGCATCTTGACTCTATTATGTACTGGGTTTTGCTCAAATAGCTTAATCTAAGCATACCAATTCACTTTCTAAAGAGCCAAACAGTCACGGATCCCACAATAAACAATCAAAACAACAAATGTTCAACCCACGATAAACCGTGGAATGAATTCCAAAAAGCGAGCACAAAAGAATACCTTTAACACTTCCCTTACTGAGCTTGGGCAGGCCGTGGACCTGGAACCTCGTCTTGATCACATCCAACGGACAAACAAAGCTTGCCGCGATCACTCCTGTTAACAAATCACCAAACACGGATCTTTACAACCAATAAAAGATTTTTTTTTAAAAAAAAAACAGCTTCATCAATCCATCACGTACCGGCAGCAGCCCCGGCTCCAGCGTTGCAGAGGAGGCCACGGGGGTTAGGGCTATGGGAGTCTCTGCTCATTTTTCGAAATCGAAAGCGGAGACCTATCAAAGCTAGGGTTCTGTGCGCGAACTAGGGTTTGGGTTTCCTCTCTGGAGAGGGAGGTTTCAGCGGACCAGCGTCGCATGGCCAATCTATATAGGAGGGGATGGAGAGGAAAAGATTGGGGAGGAAAGAAGCAATTGTGGAGAAGTTAGGGTTCACGATCGACGCGGATGTGAAGGAATCAACGCCATTAGAGCTTCAAATACGTTTTTTTGAACGACCGACCCCTCTCTCTCTCTGTCTACGTCGGTCTCTTGTTTATCTGCTCATTCAGTCGTAATTCATCGATGTTGACGGACCCGTCCGGGGGGGGGTCATTTTTTCCCCTAATTTTGGGAGATTATTAAAAGGAAAGTAGACCTTGAATTAAATTTTCATAAATATAAATATACGAGAATATTATATGAATGTTATGTTTAGTTAATCCTGTCTAAAAATATACTATACTAAAACAAATATATAATTCGTTAAAAATACAAAAAAACTCTTTATAAATGACGATTTTATTACTATTAATAAATTATATTGTGTTCTCAGTTAAGTTAACATAAAATATACATAAAATATTTCTCATTTGTCAATGAAAATTTAATTTTTGAGTTATTTAGATTTACACATGTGTGCTTAAGGGGTTATATGGATTTCAGATAACAGGGGGTTTTTTGTAATTTTTTCAAAAAATTAAGGGGGAATTGTCCAGATGCCCCTGGGTTTAATTTTTTTTTACCCCTAGATTTTTTTTATTTTTTATTTACTCCTGAAATAGGGTCCTTTTTTTTTTGCCCCTTACCAATATATTAATATTACATTTCTGTAATTGATTGTTAAATATATGTAATTGATTATTACATTTCTGTAATTTATATGTGATACCCGAACTACCCCTTACAGACAGTTACATAAATACAGAAATATAATGTGATACATATAAAAATTATACAAATAATTACAGATATTTAATAGTTGTTTACAAAAATATTAAAATACGCAAATATGTTTAAACACAAAATGATCATATATACATTTTCAATGTCATTACAATACAACAAACAGTCAAACACCTAAATAAATTTATGAACAATTGTAATATTTTAGTAGAATTACTTCTTGATTCATGTACTAAACAATTATAGAAATCAACATTTATATAACAACTACAACAAAAACTACAAATATAATAATACCCAATGACGTAATCTACCATTTACAGATAATATACATCATCTATCATTCTTATAACAATTACAATAAAAATTACAAAAATTATAATTTATAAAACAAATATGTAATATCATATATAGAACAAAATCAAAGACATGTAAATTACAGAAATGTAATAACCAATTATATATATATTTAATAATCAATTACAGAAATGTAATATTAATATACGGATGAGAATCGTGGCACTGGTAAGGGCCAAAAAAAATAGAATTAGATTTTAGGGGTAAATAAAAAATAAAAAAAGTTCAGGGGCAGAAAAAAAATTAAACCCCTGGTCAGGGGCATTTGGATAATTCCCCAAAAAATTAATTATGACATCGTTTGAGAACGATTTGGATTGGACGACTCGTAACGTATGGTGTGGGTTGTGATGGTGGGCCCTTAATTCATGGCCGTCGATTTTGGTGTGGTCTTTTGTTCATAACTGTCTGATTGGATTCGTTGGTCTTTGCTTTTCGTTTTTGAGATTTGTCCATGGTCCGTACTTATCTCCTCTTCTCCAACTAACCTTTTTTTTTGAATTTTTTTCCCTTTTTTTGGGGGGACGTCTAACTGGGTTTTTCCTTTTGAAATGTGCGGTTAGAATTCTACAATGAGATAAGATAATGTTACAAAAATAATGTTTTCTAGACTCCAATTTCACAAGTCGCATAAGATGACATGTGTCTAATACCTGTTATATCCTTATTTGATTATTTTATTTTTTTTGATAACTGATTCTCACAAAATAAGGAGACAATTATGATTGATTAAATAAAAAATAAAAACAGATCTTTAAATATAAAAAAAGTGAAGGCTGAGTCCCTTTTTAATCAAACCGGTCTCTTTTCTTCCAATCTTTATAGATGATCTATTCTCTTCCAACCTAAACTTTTCAAAGATCTATAGAGAGTATTGAGGGCAGTGGTACAGATTTCTTTGATCATCGGATTGATCGGGTTCGTCATACGCGAGCACTCCCATATCAAATTGGAAACACCAACCGACTAATAATACCCAGAAGCTTTTTGTTTCACCTGATCATTAGTGAACAAGCTATTTCTCCTTCTCTCTTTCCTCGTTGGATGTCATGTCCTTATCATCTAGTAGTTTAGGACCCCCTTATTTGATGAACGATATCGCTTAATATGCGACCCGTAGAGGATGCTGAAAAGCGTTTCAAAATCCTCTATTTCTTTGTTCTACTGTTTCTAAAGTTAGTTTTATTTAATTTATATATGATTTGTATGATATTATAAAAGTTACATTTCTGACATCAAACATATTCATATTCTAATTTTTGTTAATTCATAAATGTAACATTCTGAAATGTAACATTCATTCCTTTATTGCATTTGTTTTAATACAAATATTAATTTATATTTGTTACATTTATTAATGTAACAGTCAAATACATATATTTTTTAAATGTATCACACAACAAAAAAATGTGTTTGACATTTTCTATAAAATGTAACTAACTATTGAAAATTAAATATGTTTCTAAATTGTTTAAACATTGCATGGAATCTAAAATATTTAGGTAAATACAATTGTTTGTTACATTTAGGTAAATGTAACAGTTTTTATGTAAATGTAACAAATCGTTGTGAGAGATATAAATATTTAAGGAATATACTTGATGTAACTGCTTCATATAGTAATTATATATATTTTTTATTTAAATTTGAATATAATAAATACCTGAATTTTTTTTTGTTCAATTAATAACATTCTTTAAATAAAAATTAATGTGTATAATAAGAATATAAATTTGAAAAAAAAAATCTAGGCCATTTGAAGAATTTGACAAAAACAATTTAGGTAACTTTTGTTATAATCTAGGTTTAATTGTAATTTAGATAAATATTTCAAAATTCAAAATTTGAAATGGATAAATGAATTTCAAGATTTACATGAAAGAGTCATAACCGAATAGATAAAATGGAGGGATTTGGGTTAATGGGATAGATTTTTAATGAATGGCAGATTTGTATCTTGACATTTTACCATTTTAGAAAAGTCAACAAACTAATTAATAAGAACCAATAATATGATGACACGCCCATGAGACTTGTGAGTGTGGTTTATTTTTTGGGGTCTAGGTATCACCACTGATGTTACAATTAAATTTTTTTTTTGAGAAAAAATAAATTGTACATAACTGATCAATGATGTTACATAAGTCTTAATTTGTCTAAAAAAGCATGGTGGAGGAGAGAGAAAGGTGTGTAGATGATAGGATGGAGGAAATAAAAGGAGAAGTTAATCACACAAGCAATGTGGATTAAACCCCTCCTGAAATGCATAAAAAAAAAAAGGAAGAGAGGAGACCAGGCTGCCTTTGGATGATCCGGCTAGCTGGCTGCTAGCACTGCCTAGCCCGGATCACTCCATCGGTGATGCTGACGTGTCTAGCTCCCGCTAAGGTACAGCCCCAAGTGGAGATGAAATGGAGAGTGTCATCCCATACGTTCTCTATGTAGAACCGTTGTCTAGTGACTAGTTTAGTTTATGCTTTATAATATAGATGTCACATGTTTGAGTAGATATATATTTTTGAGGGAAAAAAAAGATAGAATATGTTATCAACACTTTTATAAAATGAAAGTGAATTTATAAATTTGAATGACGGGTGAGAGAATTAGAGAAAACACAAGAAATAATTCAAGAGTACACACGGGTGTAGGGATGCCATTGGTTTGTAGATGGGGTTGTCTGCCAGCTAAGAACCACCGCATCCCTCCCTTGAGAAACAACGCGCTAACACTTCTAATCTATCACGACGCACTGTGATAGCCCTTACCCCTACAATATTACAACCCCAATATTTAATAAGTGAGGCTATTATCTCTCACATGTTTTCAATATAGTCCCATGAGTGTCTAAGGATATCACCTCATTTTTAGTTCTCTAGATGGGTAAGTGACCATAATTACCAACTGGAAAATGCAATTTGCAATCCTAGGGAGCCCCATGTGACATAGGAGCCTCCTCGCCACCCATAATTATGTTTGGATTGAGAATAGAAGGTGGAATAAATCGGTATAATATGAAATAAGGAGTGTAAGGTTGTTTGAATGGCCGGAATAAATGAAAATTTGTATGTCAGAATAAACTGGTATAAAGTCGTATATGAATTATAGCAAACCCTTGAAATTAAGTTATTCGAGGTTATTCAAACCAAAAGAATATGTGCGTCCACTGTCAAATCAATTATTGTCACCTCTTATAATTCAACTATCAAATCAACCATTATAATTTTTTCACCTTTTATAAATTCTTATCCACACTTTATTCGCATTTTACCCAAACAACAAAAACTTTATTATTACGTTTTTCAACAAGAATAATTCAAAACACAACTAAACACAAAATCATGTTATCCTTATTTATACTAAAATAGTTATAAACCTCAGAATAATCTAATTCTCTATCCAAACGGGGGCAATGTCGCAAAAAGGTGACAATGGTCTAATACTCCCCACGAAGGCCCAAAGATCCTTGGACACCGGGCATTTGACAGAAAAGGTGGGCAATAGTCTGAGGCTCAACCCTGCAAAGAGCACAACGAGATATGTACTTTTATAAAAGTAAAGTACATACTTTAATTAATTAAATGATATCATTTATATGATAAATTATGGGCCTGGTCTGCTTAAAACCCCCTCTCCATAGCTCCTCCTCTGTATATTGGATGGCTACCTCACTGTGTTGCTCAGCCTTTTTTTTCACTTCTCCGTTTAGATTTCCCTCTCCACCCATTGCTGTCTTCAGGGCTCACGTGGGATTGAAAACAGAGCTCACAACATTGCATGTCACTTAAATGTTAAAGAATACGTCCCTAACCTTCTACAACTCCATTTGTAATCTATACAGTTTTTTTCTTTCAAAAGGACATTATCTTAATGAAATATGTGCTATTTTATAAAATGATGTATATATTGAAATAGATGATGGATTTTTTTTGGTAAAAAAATAAAATAAATTTATGCTGTACACCAATAACACAAAAAAGTGTATCAATACTTTAAAGAAAAATGTTATACTCGGTCCCTTTTTACAATTCATAGTGTATATATTATGCTATCATAGTGTATAGGGCTACAAAAAAGAACTGAGTGTATCAATGCTCTAGAAGAGAATGTTAGACTTAGTCCCTTTTTACTTTTCAATATGTAGACCACGTATATTTTTATTTATTTTTAAATAATAAACACTATCCTATGAGATATATGTTTTGATAAAAATTGTATATTATTCTTTTTTGAGTTGAATGAAGCTATTTTAATAAATGTAAAAAAAATTAATCAGATATATACCTTGTTTAATAATGCAAATGATTTACTGGATATCTATCGATGTATATAGGAATAGGACTACATTTTGGACCGTAAAAAGATTGAGCGTAATAACGCTCAAATATGATATGCCTAACCCATGTGTAGCTTTATCCGTAGTTCACATCGTTTTTCTTAAATTATACACTTTTCCACTAAAGTATATACTGTTATATAAAATGAAGTATATAATGAGACACAACAATATGATTTTTTTACTTCACGCAATATAATTGAACCTTATGCACTATGATAGCAAAATATACACTAAACTATTATAGTGTATGGGGCTATAGTACGGATTGAGGGTGTTTTACTTATTAATATGCCAATGTGATTTTATTGACATATAAATACTATTAAACTAATGCAGTATAATCTATTTATCATTAAATAAATATTAATATTATTATGTTCAAAATAATATCAAAATGTTATTAAAAATAGCGGATAAATTAATATTTATTATTTTAAGTAAAAATTAAATTTTACATTTTTTTAAAAATAATATTTATTAATATTAAAAAACTAGTACATATTAAAACACACCAATATATATCTGTAACTTATAAATATTTGATATTTGTAAGGTTAAAAATATTTTACCAAATAACTTTAGTATTAATAACAATTGTAATAATATTATTTAAGTAGTATAATATACAATATTAAAATATAATAATATTTTTTTATTCATAATACAATTCATATTATTTTTTAGTATTATTAGATGTTGAAGTTATTAAAATCATTAATAAGTTATATTAAGTTTAAAAAGTTATTATATCTTATAAATAGTTATTTTTAATAAGATATAATACAATGTTAAATGAAAAAATATTTATTATATTAGCAATATAATATAATGTAAAAGATTTAATTATGAAGGCCTTATTTTATTATACTTATCTTCTTTCTTATACAATAAAATATAATCTAATAATTATATTTATATCATATATGTGTTGTTAAAAATAATATCAAATTATATTAAAAACAAAGGTTTTTTAGTTTCAGTTCCTGTAAACATACCTATTTAGGGATCGATCACTCACTTCTTCGTATTTTGATTTTAGTCCCCAGATTTAAAGAATATGTTCATTTTTAGTCTCTGGGAGGGACCTATTCCTAATTATTTGGTTTTCTTTTTAGTCATTGAGAGGAACTAAAAATGAACATATCCTTTAAATTTGGGGATTAAAACCAAAATTTAAAAAAATGAGGGATTGGGGTCCTTAAATAGATATGTTTACATGGATTGAAAACTAAAAACCTAAAAACAATTTATGTGCAATGCACCTGTGTATCAAGTAGTTGCGAAACAATACAAACACACCATCCAATCTAAGGCTCATAAATGATGAAAAATGTATATTCTGTATATTATTTTAATATAGTGTATAAAATAATAAAAAAAATTGCGGACCACCAATAAAACTTGCACAAAGAGGCTTAACATATAATTTTCATAAAAAAACAAAAAAAGTGATTGCACGTGCACATGTAATCCAAAAATGCATTAGTTGAGTCATGATATTTAGGCCCCACAATATAAGTCTCGTTTACAAACACCATAAGGTGTCATTATCTCATTAGTTGATTTGTTTGGTTAGTTAACTTTTTCAAAAAATTGTAAAATGAAAAATACAAAGTTACCTTTCATTAAAAATTTATCTCATTAATCTAAATCCTCCAATTTTCTCTATTTGGTTATGACTCTTCCATGTGAATCTTAAAATCCATTTACCTGTTTCAAATTTTGAATTTTGAAATCATTAATTACAATTGAACCTAGATTACACCAAAAATTACCTAAATTGTTTTCATCAAAATCCTTCAAACGACCCATTTTATCACTATATCTAGGTATTTATTGTATTCAAATTTAAATAAAAAACATATATAGTTAACATATGAAGCAGTTACATTTTATATTGGTAGTTTTAAATATATTTTTTAAATGTTTACATCTCTCACAACAATTTATTATATTTATATAAAAACTTATACATTTACATAGATGGAACAAACAATTACATTTACTTAAATGTCAAATAGTTACATTTACTATTTGAAATTATCTATTTCAATTTCTAGTGCACTGCCTTTCAAAGAAAATGTATCAAAATCCCCTACATGTTACATGTTACATTTCTATTTGCATGTTACATGAGATAATGTTACATTTCTATTACATTTCTGTTTGCATGTTACATTTATATTTACATGTTATATTACATGTTACATGAGATAAAGGTACTTCACTGTTACATGTCATTTCTATTTGCATTGTTGAAAGAAATGCATAATATAAGATAATGTTATATTTCATAATGTTATATTTATGAATGTAACAAAATTGTGTAAATGAATATCCGAGTTCAGGAGTCTAATGTAAACATCATACGAACCAATAACAATTAAATGTAACAATATCAAAAGTTACATTTATGAAATTATAACGAAATAAATATAAAAAAAGTGTGAAATAGTGATCAAAACATAAAAAAAATATTCATTTTCTTAATTAAAACATGTAACATAGATTGAATATTTGATCATCAAAAATTTAATTTTAAAATTGATGTGACTTTCATTTAATAAGATTAAAAAATGATAAAAGAAAACAATTAACAAACCTGATCCGGAAGACATTGTTGGAGATCTAACTTAATAAAGAACAAATCAGTTTTTTAAACTTCTCGGGATTAAAATTTTGAGACTGCTACGAATATGATCATTGTAAATTATTAAGTTAGAGATTAATGATTTTAAACTATGTAAGGAAGAAGAAATATAGTAATTAATGAAATCTCAACGATCTTAGGAATAAATCAAAATCATTTTCTTTATTTAGAGGTGATTATCAATTAAAAGATATAATAAGTAATGTCATATTACCACATCATAAATCATGGGGATTGTGATTGAATCTCGGAACTAAGAGAATCATTATTGTAATTAGTTTAATATAAAATTTTCACATTTGATGATTATTTTTAAAGATCCGCCGCCTCATGTGAGACTCAACTTTTCAAAATAAAGCTCGACCCTATTTAAACTTTTCGTACACTCGACTTCTCACAAATACACACGACATAATGATATAATAATGATATAATACTACAAGTCGAACTACAATGACGATATTGTCCTTCCCACAGTTTTCAATTTGAACCTCACTTTTCAAACCCGGCACCAGTCCGGCAGTGGCATTTTCGTCTCACAGGATCCCCAAAAAAAATGTGTGGAGACCAAATAAAACCAAAAAAATAAAAAAAAATGAATGAGAGAGAAAGCAAGGGGAGACGAAAACACAGTCTTTCTTTAAACAACGCATAAACCCTAAAAAGTTCATCAAGAATTCGCCACATTTGAACCGTCAGTAGAAACCCTAGAAGGGCAAAACGAGGTCTCCGTCTCGGATTCGATAGGCTCAAATGGTGGGTTTGATCGGCTCGCCTTTCGCCAGAAGCCATAGAGGCGATCGATTCTACAATCCCCCGCCGATTCGGAGGCAGCAGGAGCTCCAGAGGCAGCAACAGCAGGAGCTCCAGCGGCAGCAACAGCAGCAGCAGCAGGAGGAGGAGCTCCAGCGCCGGCAGCAGCAACAGCAGGAGCTCAAGCAGAATGAAGTGAATGAAGAAACCCTAGACGAAATTGAGAATCCTTCGCCGGCCCCGCCATTGCCTTCCCTTGACGGGAACCTTGATCGGTTCATTGAATCGACCATTCCATTTGTCCCTGCCCAGTCCTTCTCCAAGGTTTGGATTATAAAAGAACCGATTTTATGGTTTTTATAGTTTCTTTCGTTCTCTGATTGAGCAAGGTTTGAATTTTGGGTGCTTTCAGACAGATTTGAGGTCTTTGAGGAATGCTGGTGCCGCGGATTTGCAATGTTATTACAATTTGAGTGATCTTTGGGAGTCCTTTAAGGAGTGGAGCGCTTATGGGGCCGGGGTTCCTTTGGTGTTGAAAGGGAATGAGGAGGTGGTTCAGTACTACGTGCCTTACTTATCAGGTCTCCAGCTCTATGTGGACTCCTCCAAGTTGCCTTCTTCGATGCCGAGGTACATTTGGAGTTTATGTGGGTTTTGAATTTCAGGAAGGATTTTGAGTTTTCGGCTTTTTTGGTGGTCTATAACTAGAGGTTTATCTGCAATTTGGACTGATTTTTGGGTGTTGTTGATGGTTTTGGTAAGTACGGAAGGAATTCAAATTTGAGCAATGCAAATATAGGTTTTATGTGTGAAAACAATAGTTGATAAACTGCAAATGCTACTAGCTGTTTAGTATTTTTAAAACATTAAAATTGTTTTATTATTGTTTAGTTGGATTTGGAAATGTGGTCATGTCTGCCTTTTAGTGGCTTCTAATGTCTTGCTTTGGAGCATTTTGCTTTACGTTTCATGAAATTGTTAATGTTCATGAGTAAATTCTATATATTGGTGATCTGTTTCCACCGATTTTGCAGGTAATAGCATTGTTGGTTAGTTATGGTCGTCTGGGCTAATAATGGAAAGAAATATTAATTTACTTAAGTAGTAGGGTGCATGAGGTTTTTCATTATTAGGACAGAAGTTACAGATACCTGAAATACAGTGAAGCTATTGATTACATTGATTGAAATATATAGTATTTTTAAAAAGTTGAACTTTTACGGAGTATTCTATATATTACCACTTCATCATACCTTTTAGGCTTTTACATTATATTTTTAAAGCAAACTTCATTGGAGGAATATTGATGTTGAATTCAATGGCAGAAAATCACACTTAAGGGTAGGATGGCTTCATCGCAGCTTATGCCTTGTTGAACTACATAGTGCATTGGTGCTATATTCTTGTGCAAATCCTTGTTCAAGAATTCATATGAATTATTATCATGCACAATGCTTCAATCTTATTCTCACTGTCCTATCAGTAATGCATAAAGAGAGACATGGGTTTCACAATGTTCAAGACAGATGCAGAGATTCATCGTCTGAATTGAAACATCAATTGAGTTTGGCGGAGTATTTAGCTACCCACAACATGATTGCTTGCAATTTAAGTATTCATCACTATGGGAAGATAAAGACCATCTTGTAGTTGTGCTGTGCAGAGCAGTGTCTTTTTAATTTGACAATAAGAGCAGTGCCTCATGTGTAACTGTTATTGTTTGATGGAAATTTATATAGAAAGAGGGTTCACTTGATGTTGAGAAATCTAATACTAATCTTATTCTGAGTGCCAAGTCCAATGACTGAGTCTTCCTTAGTACGGCCCAAAAATGGCTTCATAGTTGGAAAATGAAACTGCAACAAGGAAATCCCTGGTTCCAATCTGGCAAACACATAAAATTGAAAGAAGTTTTCTTTAGGGAATGGGGATACTGTTGTTTTAGAATTACTTGAGTTTTCTTTATTTTAATTCCGTAAAAAACTATAACCTATTCCCTCCTCACTTGATAATTATGATCAACAATTGAGATAGATAATTATATGATATAATTACTGCCATATCCTGATGCCAACAAACGAGTAAATGATACTTTTGTATAGGACCATAGGTAGGCAGATGTTTTCTTCCCCCCAAAAGAAATGATGATCACCAATTATTATTTGATGGAGAAACAAGAATGCGTGGGAAGGGAGATGTTAACTACACAAAAGAAAACATCTAAAATGGAAGAGGGTGTAGATAGGGAGCGGCAATGCAAATGGTGATAGAATACATATTTCAACTTATATTTGATATTTAAACCTGAGTCCTTGACAGTGAAAATTAAATACATACTAGAGTTACTATGTTATCAATACAAAACACGTGGAATAATTATTGGTAGAGTAGCTATGAGGCATTTGGAAATGACTCATATCAGCACAGGTTCTTCTTAAAGCATGTAATCTTTGAGGGCATTTGGGAAGAGTGTGGCATGCAAAGTGATGTTGAAACTTTTGGATCCGCAAATTTTCAGGGATGCAAGGAAATGAGCTCCAAGGAGTATAACATCATCTTACACTTTATATTCCAACATAGTTTGCTCATGATTACCCGGCTATTTCAGCCCTGCAATTTGATTTCAGATTTGATGACTGCAAGTTTCAAAAGAGTCCGAGTGTAGGATTAGTTTTCAACAATTCTGGTTCATGTTATTGGTTCCAAGAAATAAATAAATAAATCTGGTTGATGTTGATAATTCTCTCTTCAGAGGTTATCTAGAAATATGATTAGTGTTAGCATAGAAAAACTATAGCTCATTTGTGAAAAACATTTATATCACTCCCTGATGGATACAAGTTGACTGTTTAAACCATTTTTCATGGAAAGATCTATCCAAGTCATTTTTATGTAATGCATTTGAAACTGTCCAATTTGCATAGTTGATCAGTGATGTGACTGCAACTCTGACTAGAAGTTGCTGGTGTATTTGTGCGTTCAAACTTGCATGGACTTAATGTGTTGAAGATCTGAATTAAACAAAACATCAGAATACGTGACAGTATATGAAATTATTTAAGAAATCTTTGATTTATTTTCTTCGAATACAATTTTAATTTACTGTCACTTTTCTCTTAGATTGGGAAACATAATTGATTTGGTTTGTTTTAGTAAGATTTCCATTAACATATCCGAATCTTTCAAAATATTATATTGTGAAGTATAAAAAAGCCTAAATAGTCAATACCTTTTTTTAATAGGCATTCAAGTTGCAAGTTATGAAGAATCTCATATTTGGTTGCTCTTTTAACATCTTTTGGTTTTTGTCTTTCTAAAACTATTAGAAGCTTTTTGGGAAGTGATTTATATATGGGAAACGCCGAAATGATGTTATCCTCGCTAGCAAGTAAGCTAAACTTAGCTGGTTTGGCAAGAATAACTAAATATGTCTAGAAATCCAATCCATTCACTAGTTCTGAAATCATAGAAGACCTACTATAGTACTATACACATAAATTACATCAATCCTTGCCTCTACTACATCAATCATTATATTTAATAAAAAAGATCTAGATGGTATTTGAAGCTATCGAGTGGTGCCCCATCTATATTAGCTAACAAGTGCTCCATCACTCCTCTTCATATATTTTATAGAAATATATTCTGAACTAATTGAGAAGATAAGTTGGAGAATATCTCGTAGGACATGCTTCTCATTGCACACTTTTATTGTTTTTACCAGTTTGTGCTGATGCTACTGTTGAATGGCAATTTGAATTGGATCGTCAAGTGGTAGTCATCACTCTGATGCTCTTTTTGACACCTTATCTCTTCTCCAATACCAATAGGTTCTGGTAAGCTTTACTTCAGACATGAATCATGATACTTGTGGGAATGTGGTTGCAACACCATTCTTTGGTGAACTTATATAGTGGTTCTTGTTCAATAAAATAGAGGAGTACAATTAATTTCATGTCTTGGCTGGTTGTGAACATAGTTGCAAGAATGGGAAATAAATGTACCAGGGTCAAAGAAAATGTATTCTACATTACTGATTATGGTGCAGGCTCCTTCATAAATCTATAACATATATGTACTTCTCTAAGTTTTATTAATAAGGAGACTTTGAAATTTTAAAATGTATGGAGGTGTTATAGAAGAAGAAAATGGAATGACTACAATATCTATGTACCCTAAATATTTTTCTTTTGCATTGGAAGGAGAGCGGGTGAGGAGAGCGATGATGACTCTGGTGAAAGTGCCAGTGATGATGCTTGTGAGCAAGTACAGGCCCAGAGTGTACTCGGCAGTTTGGGCAGACTCTCATTGAGGGACCAGCCCCTCCAAACAGGTGGATATTCCAGTGATGATGCTGAAGCCAGCAATCCACAAGGGCACCTCATATTTGAATACATGGAGCGTGACCTTCCTTATATAAGAGAACCGTTAGCCAACAAGGCATGTCTACTCTTGATCGAATGATTATTGTTCCTTCTATTTATTTATTTATTTTCTATTTTAATACAGAAATTTGTGACAGATCTCCAATCTTTCTCGGCAATTTTCTGGGCTGAAGACGTACAAGAGCTCTGATCTGTTGCCTTCCAGTTGGATTTCTGTGGCTTGGTATGCATTGTGTTTTTTCACACTGAGAATCAAATTATCATAGTACTGATCCATTTTCTTTATTTCTACAACCTTAAAGGCTTCTACTTGACATGACTGGCTGAATTTGGAAATAGGTATCCAATATACAGGATTCCCATGGGTCCTACGTTACGGGATCTGGATTCCTGCTTTCTGACTTATCACTCCTTGGCGACACCATCCAAAAGTATGTATTCTCTTGTTCTTTCCCATATAGAGACACACACACACAAAAAGATGTGTAAATGTAATATTTCCCCAGTTGTGGATGTAAAGATACACTGTATGTGTAAAATTGTAAGAAAAGGTTATGCTTAGTTCTTGTTGTAGTCACTTTTGCAGACCACACACGTTATGATTTTGTTTGAAGTATATACTTGGCTAATGAAGTTCAGTCTTTAAAAAAATAAATGAAGTTCATATTATGTGGGTTGAATGTATATTTTCACATTTCTTGTCGTAGAGTATATACTAATATAGTGGAATTTCAGATATTGTGTTAGTGACATAGTGTCTACAAAAGTAATTGCACAAATGTCTGAGTGTATCAGCGCCCAAAATTGTATGAATTTGATATGTCCCCTTTTTTGACAGATATAAGTGATGGTCATCCGGGACTCCTCGGTACATCCAGGGGTCGGAAGGTTAATGATGACCCATCCCACATACTATGTTTACGGATTTTTGGGCTGGCGTCATACAAGTTCAGAGAATCCATCTGGACTAATGGGATCCAGCAGGCGAGCTCGTTATCAAAAGCTGCCAAGGACTTTCTTCATCAGCTGAAGGTTCGCCATCCTGACTTTGATTTCTTCATCACCCACAGCTGATAACTTGGTTGAAATTTTGGTAAGTGGTAAAACCCTAGGTTCTGATTTCCCTCTTGAGAGGCATTTCACCATATTTTTTTTTTCAATCTTTGGAAGCCTTGAAATATACATATTTTCAAAGAATAATTCATAGAAATTGTGGACATTGTCCGAGAGATAAAAAAGATAAAGCCATGGAAGGATAGTTGTAGGTTTGGATTCCAGGCGTAGTTAGGCGTGCTCTAGTCCAACTTTGGAAAAAAGAGTTACAGTGATGGAGTGGCCTTGTTTGACCGACTCTTTTCTGGAAAGAGCAGTCCATATCTTTTAAGGATCTTGAGATGTTAAAGTGTACAGTGAGATTAAAAGTGAAATTTAAACTAGTATGTGTCCTTGATTGATGATGATGAAAAAGTTGGAACAGCTGTTTGCTTTGTATCTGAAGAGGTTGTCTATGGGTTGGACTTAATTTCTGAACCATATGAATAGATGATCAGAAAAGTTTACTTATAAAGGAACTTATTGCAGTTTTGTTAAATCACAGTTACCTGTTAAGTTTGATATGTTTTGTACTTTGTAGAAAGAATCTTTGTTTCTATTCTCATCTTACCATCCTCTTTGACAGATATTGACATGATAGTTCTTAATGCATTGAATAAAGAAGGAATATGTATTAAACTAGATCCTAATACTTTTGAGTTATTGATTAATTCACGTACTGTATGTGTACTTTTCATTAAAGGTTTAATTCTTGACATTTCATTAAAAATCCGTGTCTTAACAATTATTCAATAATTCACGTATTAAATATGTATAAACTACATAGTGCATATGTTATTTGTTCGACCTAATTATAATGAAAAAAGAAAGAAAAAACCACACCAGGTTTTAATGTCAGTTTTTGATGATCTTATTTAAATTCAAATAATGTATTTTTAACTTTGAAGTCTTTGTAACATCTAATTCATTGAAGCTTAAAAATAAATCTTGTTATTGAGTTCAAAAAATCCAAGTGATTGTTAGGTTATAGGTGATGTGATGTCTGGTCAATCTCCTAGTTTTGAAATGTTAATTAGGTTGTTTTAGCTAATAAAAACCACTAAGTTTATAGCCAATAAAACTACTAATTTTTTAAAGTGAAAAACCACATCTAGTTAATCTGTTAATTAATGAGGTATAATAATAATATACACGTAATTTATTTGGGACCTATTATCAAGCAATTGTGTATTATCAGTTGTAAAATAATTGTTGGTAAATCTAGTAAATTTACTTGTAATGTCTTGAAGGATGACTTTGGTTAAAATTGTACATATGATAGAAAAAATGGGTAGGTGTAAACCTAGTTGAGGTGTACTTTATTGTGATGTAGTCATCACCCATAAGTCAATATAATTATCACTGTAATGTTTCATTCAAATATTTTTACCATTGAATTTATAATAGCTATTCAATTAATATTCTAACATTTATTGTTATAAACTTATAAATTGTAATGTGCAATTATTGTGAAGTTACTTCAATATTTAATTTAAATAATTTTATTGTTCAAATTTTTTTTAATTCAAGTTATTCAATTTTTTCATTTACTTTGTTGTATGTTTTAATTTAAACTAAATAGAACAAAATACATGGAAAAAAATGGTCCGGGACACAAAGCCCGACCCTGCCCTGTTTTTGGACTTCAGGCCTGGTCCGAAGCCCCCCAGGCCCGCCCAAAAAAAGCCCGACCATGACAAAGCCTGGCCCGGGTCCGGCCCATGGCCACCCCTACCTACATGGTCTCAAATATTATTTATATATTATTAAATAATTATATGAATATAAAGTTGCGCACAATTGTCTAATCACACTCAAATGATCATTACTTATCATACATCAATAAATTTCTAATACATTGTTACCAAAAAATTTTAAAAATTCTAATACATGAAAAACCTAGGTGTGCTGCTGTCCAATTACATTACAAATGGAAAAGAAAAGGCAAGAAATTCAGAACATTTTATGACAAATATATATATATATATTTGTATCACGGGCCGTCGATCACGGGTCCATCGCATCGGACGGTCGGGTGCGATTTACATCGACCGTTGGATGCGATGGACCTGCGATCGAACGATCGACGTCGTTTCCCGCATTCCCGCACTGAATCACTCGTGTGTATATATATATATATATATATATATATATATATATATATATATATATATATACCCGAGTGATAGCGTGCGGCAGGCCGCACGGTACGGATCTGACGTGTGTCGTCCGATCGCGGGTCTATCGCATCCAACGATCGATGTGAATCGCACCCGACCGTCTGATGCGATGGACCTGTGATCGACGGCCTGTGGCCGACGCCGCACCTAATCACTCATATATATATATATATATATATATATATATATATATATACACTCGTGATATCCTGCGGTCGTGCGGTCGTCGATCACGGGTCCATCGCATCGGACGGTCGGGTGTGAATCACGTCGACCATTGAATGCGATGGACCCGCGATCGGACGGCCCGCGACCGCGACCGCACGACCGCATATTATCGCTTTACTATATATATATATATATATATATATATATATATATATATATATATATAGAGGAATGATACGGTGCGCGATGCGGGAACGTGCGCGAACGATCACGGGCCGTCGATCACGGGTCCATCGCATCGGACGGTCGGGTGCGATTCACATCGACCGTTGGATGCGATGGACCCGCGATCGGACGAACGACGTCGTTCCCGCACCGTGCGGGACGCCGCACGATATCACTCGACTATATATATATATATATATATATATATTGAAGCGATTAGGTGCAGCGAACGGCGGGTGCGGCCGCGACACAGGCTGTCCGATCACGGGTCCATCGCATCCGACAGATCGACGACCCGTGATTGCTGCCGCACCCGCCGTTCGCCGTATTTAATTGGCCCTCTATCTATATATATATATATAAATTTTTAGAAAATTATTTAGAGATATATATAAATTTTTAGAAAATTATTTAGAGAAAATCAAATTGGAATCCATCTATTAAGAATAAATGATAGCATATATCATAATCCCTTTTACGGTCTCATGACCAAGAACTAGATCAATTTGATGACCTAAACTAATCTGAATCAATCATAAAATAAATGACAGAATGTCATGTTTTCTTATGATAGACTTGAGTCACTAAATTGATTGGCCTTGATCTTTGAATCATGACTAAAGCCTTGTTTGAATATGAGTTTAAGTAGATTCTGAGTTTAAGTAGTCCAAACACATTTTTAGCTTTTAATTTTTCAAATTAATATATTTCTTTTTAGGTTATAAAATCATGCGATTGAAAATCTATTAAAACATAGTTTTTCAAAAGTTAATGAAACATAAGATTTTAAGAATCTTAACGTTTCAACCGCACATCCAAACGCAGCCTAAAAGAAAGAGCATACAGGATAGCCATGCTTGAAGCCAATTGTTAAACTGATCATGCTTGAACAAGAAAGTTTGGCTTTTGAAACACAAACGCGAAACCAAACAGGGCCTGAGCCAAACACTCCACCAAACTGAATATAGAGCAATGCCGACTGGCCACAAGATCATAAAAATAAAAGCCAATGCAATATGTGATGGCAAAAAATATGAAAATGATGATTATAATAAGAACATATATAAGAGGGTCCTTTCCTTTTACCTGCACCGTTACATAATATATTACATCTCATGTTGTTACTCCTCCGCAACACTACACATTTTTATTTGTATATGATCCACCATGTAAGAGTCTGACCTTCACCTCGTGTCATGCCAAATTTGACGTCGTGTGGTGGCCAGCCCGCGGGCTGGCTCTGCCGGGTTCCTTCGGTCATTTCCACTGCCACCAGACACCCCACGAATCATAGTTCCTCATAAGTTGTCACTGAAAATGGTAGAGAGCAGAAGGCCCCGTACAAATGTGCACCTCTGAGCTTTCTCCTGTTGGTCCTTGTCCGAGAGGCCTGGCTCAACGCTGTAAAAATAAAAGGGTCCACATCAGGTCCAGGCACGGAAAAGGAAGAATTTCGGAAAGAATTTACACGGTTCAAGGATTTTATGGTAATACTAAGATTCAATGCCCTTCAAATTTAACTCCCCAAGGAAAATCCATAACAGATAGGAGAACACAAATGCATCATCAATACCAGTACGGAGTAAAAGATAAAGTTCATTCAGTGATTACTCATGATGTATATTGGAACTTGTGATTGACAAGGAAAAACCCATGGGAGACAAAGCTACACGAGAGCACTTAAAGTGGAACAGTGTGCTCTTTAAAAGAAGAGAGTCTGGGGAACATAATGTCAAAGCATCAATTTTGGTGATCATTAATGTGGATTTTAAAGACCAAGTTTGTGGAATTTGCCTAGGGAGGGCATTTCAAAGAAGAAGCTGGTGGCACAATCTAAAGTTTCTGAAAGCATCACCAATTAAATAGAATACCTATGTCAACTATACTCTATTCTGGAAAGGAAGTCTTAATACAAAGATGGGTGGGCCTTCTTTTCAACAAGCATGAGCCCTTCACCAATTGTTTGGACTAAAAGATTAAAGCACCACAACAATCATAACATTCACTTCTCCACATGATATTTTCGAGGGCAATTCTGAAACACTGAGTTTATGCATTCAAACCACTCCCAAAAGTCATCAGCAGTAAAAGAACTCATGCAAAATAATACACCTAAAGTGATGTCATACAAAAAAACTCATCAATCCATACAGGATAATGGAAAATCAAATTTTCTAGTGGAAGGAAACATTATCAGAGCTGTCTAGGGTTTAAGAATAAAAGGACAGCATATAAGTACATGAAGTGAGTTAAAGAAGTATGAGAAGAAGATATAGATTCAGATAAAATAATGTGATTCTTTTCTCTACATGAGGAAGGAAAAAATTATGTATAATGCGATCTGGTACATACGAACAAAGCATATCTAGACATCTACATATCATAGTTAAATAGGACAATACACGATAAAATAAAAAATTGATTTGTAAATCAATATTTAAACTATGACTCTGTTGGCATGTGTAGATATACCTATGAAGAAATTTATTTAACAATTAAGGAATTAAATTTTCGAATTGGCATGTCAATCAACTCGTATATGCCTACGTTGTATACAATAAATCTTTTTATACATCGAAATGAAAAAGCATAAGAATCTGGAGATGTTTTAAACACCCACAGGACTCGAAATATCATCTGGAATTTAAATATAAAAATTAAGTTATCATCAATTGTTCTATGATATTATTAACCCCAATCTGTGTATCTTCAAGCAACTATCTTGCACATGCACTTTATGTGCCCGATTAATAAATTAAGATCATTCTTTTACTATGAAATTATCAACCCCAAACATGTTTTCAAACTATGTAGATTCAATAACACACACACACACACAGTTTCTACAAGCTTGACCAATTTATCCAAATGATTACAAGTTTGAAATAAACATCTGAATGGCGAAAATTTGAAGACACTGACCTAGAATACGTAGAATCATACAGAATTAATTGACAACAAATCCACATGATGTTCAACCACATTTTAAACTCAGTATTAAGATATAAACTCACTCATGTTTTACTACATCCAGAATACAGTAGAACTATTGTCCAATATCAAAGGTGCATCATACCACAAACGAACACTGTCAAGTGACACATGCATATACCAGTCAACAATTTGAAAGAGCTAGTAGATCACTAGATGAGCATATAAACTAATTCGGTCACAGTCACTGAAATCTAGTTTTCCATGGTTTACATCTTTTACAAGTTGTCGCACAAAACCAGTTTTATGCAATCATTAGCATGCATCTCCTCAAAAATTTCAGAAAAAAATAACATATTATAGTCTGGATAGAATGCTAATTTATACCTTTCTATGGCTTTCTCATCTGAGATTTTATCTCCCGGAATACTATTGTCCAAAGTGGTCGGTTGAACATCTTTTGGTGCTTCCACAACAGGAAAGTTGTAAATGAAGGATGACAACAATGGATCCGGAGCTGAATTGGTAGAAGGTACCACGTAGGGAGGCCCATCAAATGATAGGTGCCCTTCCCGAAGCTCCTTCTTCAACAGAGAAAGCATTGATTGAGACCCTGTTGTACCCTTGCGGAACCTCCTCCTCCGTTGCAAGTGATCACAGATTAAGGAATTCAAAAAGCATAAACAATCATACATGTAAATGTCCATTTTTTCCACATACAAAGATCATAACAAAAGCATTACATCAGTATTTCGGCACAAAGAAATCAAGAGAAATAACAATTCAACGTAGCAAGGATATCTTAAAAAAGCTCCCATGCTGCATCATAATGTGCCCAACCAAATCCAGACCCACCCTCGCCGCGCAAACAGGGCATACCTGCAAATGTAAGGCACACAAACAACACATCTAAAACAAAACCTCCAACTTCCCCCATAAAACAACAAACAAAACTTCCTTCTCAAAAATCCCAAAATCACCCACACCAAGCCAACCGGGAGTTCAAAACTTAAAAAGTTCGGATTTTAAAGAGACAAGATGAACCAAAACCGCAAACTTTATCGACAGAAAACATACCCCGTTCTTCGCCTCGACCGGGTGATCCTCATCGATGTGGCAGCAGAGGCCAACCATGTCGAAATCCTCCGAACAGAAAGGGCAAGCATACTCCGTCCGCGAATCCTCGTCGCCGCTCCCGTCGATGTCCTCCAATCCAAGGTACAGATCTGCAAAACCAACGTTTGAGCCCCCAATTCCACAGAAATTCTCAACCCTAGAAAAAAAAACCAGACCCACCGAATCGGGACTGCAGAGAAGCCTGGTGCCGCCTCGAAGAAGAAGAAGAAGAGAATCGACCGCTAGTCCACGAATCGTCCTCCATCGATCGGAACCCTAGATTTGTCGAAGTAGCTCCGACGGAAACCCTAGAAAGGATTGATAGCGGAAGGTGAGTCTGAAAGAGAAGAATTTACGTTTAAAGAGGGTTTGGGCCTTTGGGGGGAGGAGGGTCCCACGGCGGAAGATCGCGAATTTATTGATGGCGCGAAGCATCAGATCGAGACCGACCTCTGGTTTTTTTTTTGTTTTTTTTTTTTATGTTTTTTTTCGCGGGAGTGATAACGACCGACGGTTGGTTTGGAGAGGGATCGTGTGTTGATTAGGTGATGATTGTCGTTTGATCGGTGGGATTTCGGAGGAGTTTTGATCGGACGGTGGAGAGGGGTTGGTTGTGATGTGGTTGGCGGGATGTCAAAGCGGTGTTTGGGATTAGTGTCGTTTCTGGTTTTAGTTTAGGGAAAATCCATATAACCCCTGTAATCTGAATGACACGTTTATTGGAAAATATTTATTTTTGGGGTTTTTTTTATATAATATATATGCCCCTCAAATGACTTTATATAGTAAAAAAACAGACTCTAAATTCAGTCAGGTCTACCTTCTGTTAGTCCTCAAACTATATGGCTTATAAATCAAACTACACAGTCTATGAATTGAACTGCATAGTCTGCATAGTCAATTTGTTGAATACGAATGTCACTCTTCTATTGAATAATGATGATATTGACCAAACTCAAACTTGTTTGAATCTAATATGAGAGTGACATATGTACTCAACAATTGATTTTGTAGTTTGATAATGACCAGACTGATCGAAGCCAATCATTCGAATCCAAACCCTAGAAAACTTTCATTGAAACTCTGTTACCACCGAGGCACCAATCCCTTCAAAAAGAGTTAAATTGTGCATAAATGTCATTTTAAGAAGTATTTATACACACTATATATTTTTAAGTTTTTTTTAGGAATCTCTCAAGCACAATTTAAATTATTTTACTAGGTTAGGTATTGCTAGAAATAGTGATTTAATAAGGATATTTTAATAAAATTAGAAATTTTTTAGAGATATACACGTTAAAAAAACAAACTCTTTTTTTTTTAATAAATTCCCCTACCTAGAAATATATGAATCACATTATCTTAGGTTTAAGATTTTATATTGACCAGAATTTTTATAATTTAGAGAATGTTATTACACACATTCTCTATTATATATAAGAGAGTGTGCAGTCTCACATGCGTCTACTGAAACATATAATTTTTTCATTTTTTCAATACATGTATCAATATAATTAAGGTAGACACACTCATTTAATAAAATATAAACTTTTATATATAAAAAAAACCATCTGAATGAATTGATTTATGAATAGGTTGTACACTCGATTAGAGAAATCATATTCGATTAACACTATAATAATTACTACAGAAATGATGGAGTATTTCATGATCATTATTCCTTGATGGAATTCACCAATTGTTAGAACATATCTTATTTTTATTTTTAATTTTCACATCAAAAATGTAAATTATTTACTTTTGTGTGAAAAGTACATGGATCAATGTACCCTCCCATTGATAAATTTGTATTTTGATCGGAAAAATAAAGATTAAAATAAGTTAGTTAGAACATTATCAATAAAATATATCCACTATAAAAAGATGTTTTTCATTTGCAGCGACAATGAAGTTATATATATATAATCGATTAGGTGCGGCGGAACGGCGGTGCGGCAGCGATCACGGGTCCATCGCATCAGATGGTTGGGTGCGATTCACATCGACCGTCGGATGCGATGGACCCGCGATCGAACGGCCCACGTCGCTGTCGCACCGCCGTTCCGCCGCACCCAATCACTCGACTATATATATATATATATATATATATATATATATATATATATATATATATATATATATAGTGATTAGGTGCGGCGTGCGGTCGTGTGTAGCGCTGACCATGGGCCGTCGATCACGGGTCCATCCCATCAGACGGTCGGGTGCGATTCACATCGACCGTTAGATGCGATAGACCCGCGATCGGACGACGCACGTCGTATCCACACCATGTGGTTCGCCGCACGCTATCACTCGGGTATATATATATATATATATATATATATATATATATATATATATATATATATATGAAAATGATTGCGTGCGGCGAACGGCAGGTGCGGCCGTGACGTGGGCCGTTCGATCGCGGGTCCATCGCATCCAACGGTCGAGATGAATCGCCCCCGACCGTTCGATGCGATGGACCCGTGATCGACGGCCCGTGATCGCTGCCGCACCTGCCGTTCGCCGCACGCAATCACGTCCCTATATATATATATATATATATATATATATATATATATATATATATGGTCGCGATTACGTGCGGTATGCGGTCGGTGCGGTTTACGACGTGGGCCGTCCGATCGCGGGTCCATCGCATCCAACGGTCGACGTGAATCGCACCCGACCGTCCGATGCGATGGACCCGTGATCGACGGCCCGTGATCGCGCACCGCACCGACCGTAAACCGCACCTAATCGGCTCCCTATATATATATATATATATATATATATATATATATATATATATATATATACTTTTGAAGGGTAATTGGCACTTTTAACCCCACAACAATGAAAATTCCCAAAAATAGAATCGCCCTTCGAATATTAGCAAAAATTAGTCCCGTTGACCCAATCAGCACTGTCATGTCAGCGCTGACCGTTTTTTTTTTAATGTTTATATCTCCAGTGTTTTGCCGATTAACAAGGGAGACGCATATATATACGCCGTCTCTTGTTCAAACAAATATACTCGTGAAAATCCACCGGAGATGGTAACATATATGCCGTCTCTTCGAAACGACATATATATATACTGTCGCCTGGAGACGGCATATATATATGCCGTCTCCAGGCCCTTGCATTTTTGCCTTAATTTTTTTTTGTTGAAACATATAATAAATCCTGGTTGAATATATATATATGTATACGAAAATGTATAAAAATTCTACTTGAATGAAAATAAAATAACTTAAATGAAATGAAACATAAATTTCATTAATACAATTACTTCATTACTGTTTCTGAACACATGAAGGTTCATATATATAATAAACACTTTAGTCCCATAAATACAATCATCCAAAAAAATTTATAAATCTTTTTTTTTTGTTTTCCTCGGAGTAAAAGGTGCTGATGAAGAGGGTACGTCTGTAGCTGTATGGCACAGCTGAATGAGCCAGAGTGGTAAATGATTCATCCGATCCTCGACTGGCAGTAGTAGATGTGCATCAAATCCTGCGTGGTCCACAAATATATGTTTGGAGTGTCATCTCTGGAGCTTCTGGTTGTCGTGGCTGCTCATCCAATTCTGACTCGAGTCGTACATCACCAAAGAACTCATCAATTGTGAATTCAGTGTCAGCTCCTGGCCCAAATGCACTGTCATCTATGATATCCCTGGAGTAATCATCATCTGTAGTTGCACTCGAGGTACTCGATGGTTGTTCCCTTTCCCCCATCATCGTCTCTGCATAATTACGTGTCACTGTAATTATACGTCCCTACTCATCATAATTGGGATACAACACCAACCCCCTTGCAAGCACCTCAATAATATTCGGTGTAACTCCCCATTGCTATCAAAAGTTTCATTATGATAAAGTGGTTTTAAAATCATTTATCAATTTATAAAAATGTAACATATGTTTAAGAAATTATCGAATGTTATGCGACATAGCCTGGAGGGTGGTGTGGGGTTGGTGGAGGTGTGATATGTTTGACTGTTCTCTCTCAATATCACTCCATATATCTCATTGAACTCCGGGAACGACAGAACTGGTGGATATGATCCAAGCGTTGGTCCCAACGCTTAATATAAGTTTAGTGATATACCATCCAATTGGTATCTTGTCTACCTAGCTTGTTTGTTCACCCGGTCGATGACCTCTACAGTAGATGGTATGTCTTGATGCACCCCAAATTGACATGTGACTCGATCGGGCACGTGCATCTCCATGATATCAAAGCAAATGAGTGGGACCCTAGCCAACCACAACTCCATATGATCCCTACAAACAGATGGTGGTATCTCATATGTCCCAACATAAGACTGCCATATAACCTACAAAAATCAGAATTATAATTAGTATCACAATATTAATGAGTATATATTGTGTGTGTGATATAATAATAATGTTTGAATCACCTGTGACTCAAGATGATAGTTTAGTTGTGCCCTATAGTATATCAAAACTCGTGAAATTTTCATCAAACCTGAGTCACCTTCCACCTGATAGTGAGGAATTTAGTGAAATATGATCATCCATGAATTGATAATAGAAGATGAAAAATATGCATTACCTTGCTCCCAAAGATTTATCTCTAAGCACAAAATCAGAGTCATGTAAGTCTAGTCGTCCCACGTGTAATTCTCCCACGACCATATCTGTGGCAACAAAAAAAGATATGAGTAACACTGATAAAAATAATAAGTTCTACAAAGGAAACTTGGAGTTTTCATATTACCTGTAGCAACGAATAAATTCATGAGATCTTGTCGACGTATATATATGCCGTCTTCCTTGTTAATCGGCAAAACACTGGAGATGGATTATAAACATTAAAAAAACGGTCAACGCTGATGTGGCAGCGTTGATCGGGTCAACAGAGCTAATTTTTGTTAATATTCGACAGGCAGAGCTATTTTTACGAATTTTTATTTTGACGGGGTTAAAAATGCTAATTACCCATATTTGAATGATCAGACACAAGGATTATATAATACAAGTTAGAAATATTTCCTTCACTATCCTTCGAAACTGATTTTCATAATTACATCTATTCCTCAATCATTTGTCTAAAGTTGCTTGGTATATTAACATCTATTCCTCAATCATTTGACTAAAGTTGCTGATATATTAAGGTCCAATTTGATGTTCATTCTTGTTCGACTGAAAAACTAAACAAATTACGTTTGAAATCAGTTCATTTCAGGACATCCAAATGAAGAAAATTCACACATAACTTACAAAAACCGGATTTTTGAGAAATAATTTTTTTTTTCTTTGAAACTAAAGTTACTACACTAACTCTAAGTTATTTTTGTTTTAATTCATGCAGTTCTCATTTTTCAGTAGCGTATATGCAATTTTCGTATCTATTGGGTTAGAAAAATGGAAATATATATTTATATTTCATTCCGTTATACATTTTATTAGACAATTATATACAAATAATAATAATAATAATAGGAGACTATTCCGACTAGAATGGTAAATAAGAAATAAGGTAGGATAAAACACGAGGATTAATCAAAGAATAGCTTATTCCCTAACTAACGGGACGCAATTTCAAGAGGAAAGAAAGCCCATAAAAAGAAAAGGGGCCCATGGACTCGGGGCCCAATGACTGTAAGGGAGAAGTCTCCCCATCCGTAGAGCACGCGAGCCCAGACGTAATCAGGACGGGAAAGGCCGAGGGCAAGATTGAGTCGGGCAAGTCATGTGCCCGACCACAGTACAACGTGAGGTAGCGGAGCCCGAGTTAAGGAACAAGTCAGTCGCAGAGTCATCCCCCGAAGCAAAACGGTTAATGAAGGGAATATTCCCTGACACCAAAAGGGATAGTGCGTCAGAGAAATCGTTATAGGTTGATGATGATCCCTAGACACTACGTGTCCTGAAATTCATAGGCCACGTGGAGATTCCGTATTGCACTATGGCCACCCCGCAAGGTCCGAATCGGCACGCCCCAATCCAGTAAAAAACCTCTGACTCTCTCTCCTTTCGAAATCTGAAGTCTTCTAAGCTCTTCTTCCTTTCCCTCGAAGAGAGCTACTGACTTGAGCGTCGGAGGGGCGTTAGCCGGCACCACACTGGTGTGAGTGGCAGGTACATAGTGGACAGAGCTGACAAGGAGCAGAGGATCCAGGCGACGAGGAGCAGATGGTTTAGTCGGATCAACACGAAAAGGAGTCCAAGCTCACGCATCTACCCGGATTCATCTCAAAAGCCCGGATCAAATTGGATTCGGCACAGGAGGGGATTACGTGAAAACCACCCCCCACAATAATAATAATAATAATAATAATAATAATAATAATAATAATAATTCAAAACAAGTTGAACATGTTAAAACAATCATTTTTTGGATACATTTATAATACCACATTTTTTTTAAAGTTATATACTGTTTAATAAAATACATTCATGAAATAATATAGAACTGGAATGTATTAAATATATATCTTTTTACTATTTTTTTATAGTATATATAAATACTAATCTAGTCTAATACAAGGCCAACTGAGATACTATCAGTGAGTATTACATTTTTTTTTTTAAATTCAAATAAATTCTTAAATTTTTTGGAAATTAATCCTATCCTTTAATTTTTTTTAACCTGTCCTGAAAATAGTCAATTTTGTGACTCATGACGTTTTAATACTCAATTTTTGTGTTTTTAAAACAAAAAAACTTGTTTCCCACGATAGTATCAAAGGCTAAAAACAAAAATTGCAAATGAAATGGCACAAAGAAAAAAAATCTGTTTGGTAAAAATTGAAAAATAGAAAAAAAAATCAAAATAGAAAAAATAAAAATAAAAATAAAATCTCACCTAAAAAAATAATACAAGATCAATTTGTTTTTGTTTTCAAAGTATAAGAAAACAATATAAATTTCTTTTTTTAATTAAAAAATCCTTATAATTAACTTGGGATTTGTTTTATTTTATTGATTTTTTTAATTAAAAATCCTTATAATATTAACAAAAAATCTTCTAAATTAGGAACAAAATAAATATACATATTAATTAAATTTAAAGGGAAATCAAATCAAAAGAAAGAAATGTATAAGTTTTTTTAAAATTAACACAAAAGTGATGAAACATAAAGAAAACAAAATTAACTTTCAATTAAATCTAAGTTGATGATGTGGGATGCATATTAATAAAATAAAGAATTTTTTAAATAAAATTCATGAAACAAAGATATGATCAATTTTGTAAAGAAATAAATTTAAATGTTTATTTAATTTTTTTTCTTCTTAGATTTGGGGGCCTATTTGAGGTGGGGCACTAGGCAAGATGGTCTACTCGGCCTAATACATACTTGATTATATTACAGAAAATAGTATTGCAGCCTTGTATGTTCCATCCCTCCTATCCATAATTGCATAGCAATGTAATAAATTTTAGGTGAACATGCTACCAAATGATAGTTTTTTTTGGAAAAAATGCAAATAGCCCCCTAAAAGTTTACTTATGTCCATATCAGCCTCTCTGTTTTTGAAAATCCATATAACTCCCTCATTGTTTGTATAATATTAACATGCCCCATGCCATCAACACTTTGAAATTGAGTGTGGTTAATTTAACCGTATATGGTTAAATTATTTTTTCACCCTCGTCACTTCACCCATTCCTTAATGCATATAAACCCTTTACCCCCCCGTTTGGATAGCGGAATTGAGTTATTCTGAATAGATAACTATGCCAGTATAGATAACAAATCTACAAGAATAAAAGATTTTCTGTTTGTTTGTATTGTATTTTTTTTATTCTCATTGGAAAACGTAAGAATAAAGGTTGAGTTGTTTGTTTGATAAAGAATAAAATATAAATAAAGTGTAAAAAAGTTGATTTGGCATGTGGGCCCATTGATGTATAAGAGGTGTTGATAGGTGATTTGATGTGATGATGTGTAAAAAGTTGATTTGACATGTGGGCCCATGGGAATAGATAAAGTGAGTATAGCTTATCCTAGGGGTTGCTTAGAATTATTATACTCTCTTATACTCGTTTAAACTGGCTTAGTAATACCAAGTTATACCCTTCAAACAAACAACTATTTTTCCTATCTATTCTTATACCACCCTTATACCACACTTATACCCCCTTATTCCGTTACACAAACGGGGGGTTAAAGTTTATGAACATTCATATTGACCTCTCATTATTCTGAATATCCATATAATCCTTAAATTATTTCTTGAATAAAGATTTAAGTCATTGAATTTCTTTTCTATCAAATTTTAATGAATATTCTGGGTATATTTTATCTATCTAAAGGTGTTGCAAATGCGTTTATCCAAATAACCTAATGACATTTAATAAAATTTAAGATGATCCCTCTAAATGACCATAATGTTCATATAAAAAATACCTCATTATGTTTCTTCTTCAATATGTTAAGAATAAATTATATATTGTATATTGTTAGATTAATCACACACAAGTTTATACTGGGTAATACTAGGGGCGATAAGAATTAAGCGCGTAATTTCAGGGGGTTACATGGACAAACAGACAAATGAGGGGTCAATATTTATATACACAATATTTTAGAGGGTTATATGAATATATATTTTCAGGATAACTGTAAATAACAAAATATTCCATGAATATTTTTCTAATTTGATGAAAATTTAACTCAGGTTTTTTTTGCTTAACCAGGAAAATTTCCAGAGGGTTATATGGATTTTTAGAAAAAACATGGGGTGTGTATATTAGCGAATTTTTAGGGGGGTATACGCATTTTTCCATTTTTTATTTATTAGAGTTACAATACAAAATTTTAAAACAAAAATTTTTAGACACAATCCTGTTCACCGTATGTACATGTTGGATTTTCTAAATTAAAATATAATATACATCACTTATAAGACATTGTTTTTATAAAAGCTGAAATATACATTCTAAATTGTATGCATCATTTTTTGAAAATCCACATAATCCCCTCATTGCTTGGCTAATATTGATATACTCCTCTGCTATTAACACTTTAAAATTGGGTGTGATTAACTTAATCATACATGGTTAAATCATATTTTTACCCTCGTCACTTACACCTAAAGAAAAATGCATATAACCCCTGTAAAGTTTGCAAATATCCGTATACATTGACCTCTCATTTTTCTGAATATCCATATTGTAGGAGATTATTCCGACCAGAATGGTAAATAAGGAATAAGGTAGGATAAAACACGAGGATTAACCAAAGAATAGCTTATTCCCTAACTAACGGGGCGCAAGTTCAAGAGGAAAGAAAGCCCATAAAAAGAAAAGGGTCCCATGGACTCGGGGCCCAATGACTGTAAGGGAGAAGTCTCCCCAACCGTAGAGCACGCGAGCCCGATAGCCCAGACGTAATCAGGACGGGAAAGGCTGAGGGCAAGATTGAGTCAGGCAAGTCATGTGCCCGACCACAGTACAACATGAGGTAGCGGAGCCCGAGTTAAGAAACAAGTCAGTCGCAGAGTAATCCTCCGAAGCAAAACGGTTAACGAAGGAAATATTCCCTGACAGTGCGTCAGAGAAACCATTATAGGTTGATGATGATCCCTAGACACTACGTGTCCTGAAATTCATAGGCCACGTGGAGATTCCGTATTGCACTATGGCCACCCCGCAAGGTCCGAATCGACACGCCCCAATCCAGTATAAAAGAGAGGCCACCCCTCCCTCTCACGGTACGCGAAAACCACCCCCACACATATAATCCTTATATTTTCTCATGGATACAAATTTAGGCCACTGCATTAGTTTTCTATTAAATTTTAAAGAATATTCTAGGTATATTCTATCTTTTTAAATGTGCTGCAAATACATTTATCCAAATAACCTAATAAGATTTAAGAAAAAATTAAGATGATCTAGAATATTCTTCCTAAATTGACAAAAAAAAATCATGATTTTTTTTGCTTAACCAGAAAATTTTTAAGAGGATTACTGATTTTTAGAAGGGGGTATAGATATTAATGAACTTTCACGAGGGTATATGCATTTTTTCAATTTTTTTTTAAAATAAAAAAAATAAACAATAAAATTTTAGACACAATCCTGTTCACTGTATGTACATGTTTGATTTTTTAAATTAAAATATACACTAACAAATTGTATACATCATTTTATAAAAAAAATAATTTTTTAATGAAGTATATATGTCTCGCAAAGTATACAGGATTGTAGATGGGGATTGCAATTGAGATATTATGTAAAAAAAATGATTGAATATATATACCATTCATAACATGCAATTTTTTTAATCAAATATTTCTATTAAAAAATCAGTATAAAGGAAGAATTTTAAGTCAATGCACTGATGTCCAATTCCTTCTTTTCAGAGTTTGTAATTCGAGTTCAGCAATGAAATCATGTAGCAAATATCTACCTTTAAAAAAAAAAAGAGTAAGTTTTTACAACGTTAAGTGGGTATGAAACGACCCATATGTACAAATAAAAATTTGTTTTAATGGATGATTTTTTTTCCACAGTATATAATTACCCCAAATAACCATGGTTATAAGTCAATTTTTTTTTTTTTGAAAATGCTCATCCCCATTTTAACTGAATGAAACGTGATTACAAATTTAAATAGAGGGTGGGAGGATCAAAGAGTAAACAAAACAAAACATTAGAAAAGGGCAGCATTGCCTCAAGGTTGAGGTGATAGTGCGATAGCAGATATGGTACTAACCTTAGCTCCATACCCCTTACCTTGGACTCGAAGGCCGTCTACACTGAAATCATCAACTCATCTTGAGCAAAAGAAGCTCCCCTAACATCTGCTAAGACGCGGCCCCATTCCTTGATCAAGCCGACTATGCTCTCCCACATGTTCTCCACATTCACCCTCGTCCCCCGGAAGATCGCTTCGTTTCTCATGTGCCAAATTATCCATGCACCCACTGGAATCACGAGGTGGGTGACGATCGTAGTAGTCACTGGAGCCCGACCATGGCAAAGTTCCTTTCCCGCAACCCACATATCTTTAAGAGAGAGTAAGGTCATAGGAAGGTGGCCAACTCCACCTTGTTCCACAGGGCTTGCTTAGGGACATGGCAGTGCATGAACAGGTGCCTCACCACAGAGGCCACACTCCTTTGAATCAAGAAGGCACCATTTCGAGCGATGCATCCTCATGAGCAGACGACCGCGGGAAAAGTCACAAGAATACTTTGACTTTCCTAGGGATCTTTATTAGTTTCCAAATCAAAGCCGTAGTGTTGTGGAGAAGCGGAGCCGGACTAATCGCTCAGTGCCATGATTATGTCAAGTTAAAAATGACATTAGACATAAATCTATCTATTATACAAATTATGAACATTTTCAGTTTTGTTCCCGTATAATATTTTTTTTGAAAAAAATAGATATAACTATCTATAAAATTAGCTAAATCAATTTTAGTCTCTGTAAAATTAAAAAATCATCACATATTTCTATGTTATTAGAAAAATATCGTTTCAGTCCTTACCATCACTTTCAACTAACTAGGCACATGGTTAACTTTAACTAAATATTAAAATTATCAGAATGCTCTCACTTCTTATTTTTAAAAAATTGATATAGTTCCATAGAAATTTATGAAAATCGAAAAAAGTCTATAAAATTGGAAAACCTCCTCAGGTCCTGTCTTATTAGACAATATTTATTTTAGTCTTTACCGTAACTGAAACTAATAAGATTTGTAGTTGAATTTAACCATATATGATAAATTAATATAATAACTTTTGAAAATTTACTTGATGGATTACTGTAATACACTAGCCAGATTGTGATGGGATTCAAAGGTATTTACTGTTTTACAATCAATTTTCATAAGATTTCAATGAGTTATATCATTTTTTTTAACCTTTGGTGAGTATAGGACAGCAAGAGAATTATCAAGAAAAGACAGAAGCATTTTTGTTATCAAAAATAGTAAATCAGATTTTTCATATTTTGTAGAGATTTATTTAAATATATTTATTGAAACAATTTAACTAAGAGACTAAATCTGTTAACCTACTTTATGAGGACCTATGATAATTTTTAAATTTTACATGGATTAAGCTAACTTTTTATGGTGTTATACCGATTATTCTCTATTTTTTAATTTCCAATTTACCCTTAATATAGATTAATAAACCTCGATAATTTAGTTATGATATATATTGTTTCAACTTTACATTTAAATATTTATATTTATATTTATATTTATATTTATATTATATTTATATCGTTATCTTTATTTTATTCTCATAAAAATATAAAATTAGTTTTATACTTGAGTTAAAATTTTACAAAAGTATTTTTAATAAGAGAAAAAAAAACCCTTCTAGTAAATGGTGCGAAGGAACGACCAACTCCTCATCAATCTTGTCAAATAAAACTGGAGACAAAAAAAAAAAAAAAAAAATCAAATCAAACCAACCTCCAACAAAAACCCAGATCCAGGTCCACTCTCTCCCTTCACAACCCGATCTCTATTTCTTTCTATCAATATTTGCTTGTTGAGACCCCCAAAAAAGAAATCTCAGTTTCAATCCCTGGAAAGGATCCTCGTTTGTTTTTCTCTTTTTGGATCCATTCATGGCGACGAGGAATCGGACGCCTCTGTACAGGAAATACAGGGACGCCCTTCGGAACGTTAGGGTTCCTTCTCACTCCTCCTCTGGCGGTGGCGGAGGTGCCGGCCCGGTGATCGAGCTCGTCAGTACATCCCTCCTTCACTCCAATCGGTCCTACGCCCCTCTCAGCACCGACGATCCCGGCAGTTCTAGGTCGGTTGTCCCCCCCCCCCCCCCCCCTCTCTCTCCTTTTGATTGAATTTTGAAACCCTAGATATCGATCTGGGTGGAATCAGATCGAGTTTACGTGGGATTTGTGAGGGTTTTAAGGATTTTTTGCTTGATCAATAGGGATTTCTTTCAAATTTTGAATCATACGAAATGCACAGAAAAATTGGGGTTTGTTTAGGCATTTAGGGCCGATTTAGCGTTTGCTGGAACAATCAGGAAAATTTTGTTTGAAATCCTCAATTCCTGTGTTTATTCTTGGATGTCTCTGGCAAAATTTCTCCTTTTATGGAATCTGCTAGAGCTGGATTCCTAGAAAGGAGGAATTCTCCTTCTGGATCAGAGTTACCAAATTGGCCCGTTTCAATGTGGTGTATACTTTGCTTCCCTTATATTTCAGTTGAAGATTATTAAATTATGATATCACATTATGCTCTGCGATGAACTGTGTATTTAGATTAACTCATGATGATTCAATGAAGAGTTCGAGTCATGTTTTAGTTCATGAGTGTGGTGTATGATCTGATGTGGAATATGGTGCACATCGGAGAATAGCTGTCACTTGATGGCGCAATCTTTTATTTGGGGTCGATTGTAGTGTACTGTTTACACTGATGGAAACTTTTGATTTGACTTTGTTACTGATATTTAGAACCAGTTGGTTGCATAACTTCTTGGTTGGAGATGTACATTAGCTTCCGTAGAAAAAGAATATCCGAATCATTTGATTCGGTCCTGAGCAATGCATTGGTCAGTTTTTTGAAAATATCATGAGGTCTTCTGAATATGGGATTGAAGAAAGGGCAGAGGGTAGTACCTGCTAGTTTAATGTGGGACTATCTGCTGGGAAAAGGTGAAAAATCTTGCGTATATGGAGAGATCCGGAAGCCGTAGTTAAACTCTGTAATGACTAAAGACTAGTGATTGTCAAGTGTGATATGGATGTTGAAGATTGTGTGGATGACATTTTGCATAAAATGATATCTGAAACTACATGGTTGAAAGATTCTTTTGCTGTTGGCAGATTTATTGAGATTTATATAACTTCGTGATTTAATGCTAATAGTTCTTGCTGATCAAGTTCAACCTCAGGGTGTTGGCCTGTACTTCCGGTCCTTGCAACAACTGAAAGACCTTTAAATCAACCCTTATATGTATGATCACTAGCTGCTATAATAGGTTTCTGTATTATTAATTCCATTAGGACTGTTATTCAACACAAACATAATGTTTTTGCAAGTCAGCTGTGAAAATATATAATATATCATATGCATCATGTTTGCCCGTTTTTTGTTTCATTTGTGGTGGTATTCATCCATCGAGCATCAGATACAACTTGCTGTTGTATGTTGTTAAAAAGTCATTATTATGAGAATATTGACTCTTTATTATCATTATTATGATATTATTAGTTTCTTAGTTTTCCTAGTTTCCTTTTCTGATATTTTAGGTTTTCTTTTATGCATCTATAAATGGAGTTTTTGACTCCTCTAATAGAATAAGAAGAATTCCTTTTTTTTTTTTTATTCTAACATGGTATCAGAGCCAGGTTAAAAGCCCTAGATCCACAAATATTTTCTTTTTCTTCTTCCCCGCTTCGATTGAGGAATCTTCAATCGGAGCGGGGGAGGACTCTTGGTATTCATATTTTTCTTTTTTCTTATTTTCTTCCTCGGACCTCTTCCTTGAGATCCGATAGTCGAGGCACCGTCGTCGTGCGCCATTTCCGCTGCCTCTCCGCGCTAGTCTGCCGCGCCCTCTGTGTGCCTTCGTGTTCATAGCCTCTCCTCGTGTTTCCGCGAGCCTTCCGCTGACCTCCACATCTCATATGCATACCATCTGATTTAGTGGACCATCTGACTGACTCAAAGTGCGGGAGCAACTCTGATTGACTGAACGAGCTGGAGCAATCGACTCCGACTGACTCAACGAGCGGGAGCGACTCCGACTGACTCAAAAAGAGCGGGAGCGACTTCCATTGGCTCAAGAAGAGCGGGAGCGAAGGATGGATTCCAAAAAAAAAGAAGATGATTATCAATTCACAAAATCGAGTTCTTCGATTATTAGAGGTTTTTTTGTTATTTTTGTGCAAACTTTAATGGTTCTACTATTCAGTGTTTGAGAGGGGATGTTAAAGAGTCATTATTATGATAATATTGACTCTTTATTATCATCATTATAATATTATTAGTTTCTTAATTTTTCTAGTTTCCTTTTCTTATATTTTAGGTTTTCTTTTATGCATCTATAAATAGAGCCTTTGGCTCCTCTAATAGAATAAGAAGAATTCATTTTTTCCTTTATTCTAACATCATTGTATAGCGGGGTAAAGGTTTATTTTATTGCATTTTAACATTATGATAATTTGCACCAGATTCAATCAAAACTTTGAAGTTAAGCGTGCTTGGGGGAGAATAGTGACCAGGATGGGTGATCTCCTGGGAAATCCTTGTATTGCACCTCATAATTATAATAATTTATTGTATGTGATGATTGAATTTGGTTTGAAAACGTCTGACAGGAATTTCATCATTTATGAAGTGATGAATAGGGGTAATCCACCTAACCGGTATCCCTCAATGACAACGAACAATATTTTTGCTAATCATTATATTAGAATTTAGAAATCATGATTGATGTCCCATATTTTTTGTAATGGGATTGGGAGGTATTATATATTGTTTGATGGTGTAATCTCTACTTTAACAGACCTCAAACATCTATGCAGAGTGAAAATGCACTCCATATGAAAAGTGAAATGGCAGAGAAACTTTTACGTCAACCCTAACTTTACAGTGACGTAGAGAGATGTGATTTCTCCCTTCTTGGTAGAGCTCTTAGAGATAGTGGAGGCATTTGTTTTGGTGAATGTGAAACTGAATGAGATATTATGACATTCCATGTCACATGCTTATGGAACCAGATAGTTTTAATCTCTCTAATTCACTTTTTTTACTAACGGTGTTTTCCTTCACCAATTGAATGTATGATGTACATGTGTCTGTCATTATTCTAATGATTGTTAACTTGGGAAATTAATTCAGAACTTCTTTTTGCCTTACAGAATATCTGCTGGCATTTTTTTTGTTATTCCATTTTTCATAGCTTATAGTGTCAGATTTTTGCCTACTGCAGTAATGGTGCACATACAATGGGTCTGTCTCCAGCATGGGTTGATATTTCTGAAGAAATATCCGCAAATATGCAGCGAGTACGGACAAAAATGTCAGAGCTAGCCAAGGCACATGGAAAGGCTTTGATGCCCTCTTTTGGAGATGGCAAAGAGGACCAACATTTGATTGAGGCTCTAACGCACGAGATAACAGATCTTCTTAAAAGGTCAGAGAAAAAATTGCAGAGACTTGCTGCAAGCGGGCCATCTGAGGATTCAAATGTTAGAAAAAATGTTCAGGTGATATGATGGTGACAATACATTTTTTCTTGATCTCGGTATTCTGTGAACTGCTGCATCTATTGCATCATTGGCCAATTTTTGAGGTGTTTTCTTTTCCAATAGTTGTTTGTTCTCGAATGTGGAAAAGCTGAGTTGGCTGTTGGATTGTATGATCATTAATCAGTGCTCTCTACTAGAGAGTCTCTAGTAAACCATTCATATAATTTTTAATAACTGAAACAAAATATATCATTACCATGTGGAATAATGAAAATGGAATGGGAAATGTCATAAAATTTTCACCCTATTGACTTACCTCATAATGTTGCTAAATTTTTATATTAGTATGGGCCCTGAGTTTGTCTGATATTTGATTTATACTTTAAATCTCAAGAAAGACCTGAAATGTCATGAAATAATGACAAAAAAAGGAACTATATCTCTATGATGAACAAATTCTCCAATTTGAACAGAATTTCATCCATTTCCCCAAGTCCAGCTGAAATCCTATAGTATCCATGGGCGTGGATCATTGCATGTGGATACTTTGTGTTCATTTTATATTCATAATTTCCTCCATCTTTGCAATCCCCCCTCCCATTTTTTTTGCCATCTCTGGCTCTGCTATGAAGAGGTCATTTTTTCCTCTCTTTATACTAAAGCTCTATGGGGCAATAGTTTTCCAGCTAAATGAAATTGGTTGACAACCACGTTGCATTGGGGCTTCATATTTTGATCTGTTGATTACTTGCTTTCACTCTTTAGCAGATTCAGTGGTTTTTATGTAAGAGATAGTTGGTATTCTCTTGATGATTTGTTGTACTAATATATGACCCCCTCCTCCCTCAGAGATCCCTTGCCACTGACCTTCAAAATCTGTCAATGGAGCTCCGGAAAAAACAGTCTGCTTACTTGAAGCGTCTGCGCCAGCAAAAGGAGGTCTGATTGTGCTTTCATTCTATTGTTTGTCAGCTCCTTTTATCTTATTTATTGAGATCCTACTGATAAAGTGCTTCTTTGTGGTGCAGGGCCAAGATGGGGTGGACTTGGAGATGAATTTGAATGGAAGCAGATCAGACGTAGAAGATGATGAATTCAGCGATCTGGTAAGTTATTTCCGTTGTTTATAAACTTTTGGTACTCCTATTTCTCATCTAATCTGGAGCAATAGATATCCAACTCTTCTTCCATGGAATTTAGATGGGCATTTTCTTGACTCTGTGTTTTATTGGGGGGTGTTATGGTTGTTCATTTTGCCGTGCCTCTGATTTTAAACGACTGGTGTTGATTTCTTATGTTTTTACAGAGTTTTAATGAGCATCAGATGTCCAAGTTGAAAAAAAGTGAGGCTTTCACAAGAGAGCGGGAGAGAGAAATACAACAGGTGAAAAATTAAACTAACATGTAAATTCTCCTATTAGTTGTTAGCCAGTGATTGGTGTTTACTAAATAGGGAATGACTTTTATTCTCAGGTTGTAGAGTCAGTTAATGAGCTTGCTCAAATCATGAAGGATCTCTCCATCCTCGTAATAGATCAGGTTATACTCCTACACCTAATTTTGGAGGTTTCTGACCACTGTCATAAATCTGCATTGGCTAATTTGATGTATCTATATGAGCAGGGAACCATTGTAGATCGAATTGACTACAACATTCAGAACGTCACAGCTTCTGTTGAAGAGGGCTTTAAACAATTGCAAAAGGTAATCCAACTTACCCAAATTCACCCACCCTGTATCATAATAGATCAATGTTTTCTAGTATTTCCCTCTCTCCAATTTGATTTACCCACCAATGCTTCTCCCAAAGGTTGGGAAATCAGACTTCGCATTTTACATTTTATCTCAGCTCTTTATCCTTCCTGCAGGCAGAGAGAACACAGAGGAAAGGGGGGATGGTGAGGTGTGCTACGATCCTCATCATCATGTGTTTTATCATGCTGGTTCTTCTTATTCTGAAGGAGATATTCTTGTGATCAAGTCTGATGGCAACTCTGTTTATTATGGCTTGGACGCGTCCTCTGTTACAGCTATTCCTATTCAGTCTTGACCAAAAGCTCCTTTGAGGCTTAATCCAACCCAGATTGGTTTACTATCACAAGTGACAGTTTTGGTGGTGGGAGTTGAGAGATGAAGGTTGTTGGCTGTTCAGAGCAACATTCATGGGTGTAATTGTTTGTGTGATAGGGTTGTGGTCATCAAACTTCCCCAATTTTTCCCCTGGGAAATTGTTTTTTTTTTTAAATTCTTTTACCAAATATTGTATCAAATTATATTCTATCTATATCTCAAGCAGCAATAAAACACGTTTTCATCAATATTACAAAAACAATTAACCTTCTCTCAGTCAACCTCAAAATTCCCATTCATTTATTCATTTTCTATGTAACACAGTAAAGCTTATTAGCCCAAGCTACATACTTGCACGTGCTACCTGATAATCTATTTAGAGTACCCTTAAAAGAGAAATAGCAGTGCATGCTTTTGTTACTTTCCAATCAGTGGTGACTCTAAAAACGATAATAGCAGTGCATGCTTTTATTACTTCTACTACTACAACTGATGATCATTCATTACTGATTTTGAGTGAGAGAGGAAGACTTACCTTCTTTTTTCATCGAAAGTTTTGCTGGGGTTGCTGGCGGTGGGAGGCGGAGGAGTGGCGGAAGTGGCAGCGGTGTCCGTAGGGGCAACCGGTGGGGGAGGAGAGCATGCGGCAGGGCTGGGTCTTGTAGCGGGGATGGCGGATGATGGGCCTAAGCTCATGGAGGCCGTGCGCGAACTGGCACTTATCGCCATACGGGCACTCCCCCATCTCCTCCCACTTGTTACACAGCTCTGTCTTGTACATCCCCTGCTCGTACACCTCCACCTCCTCCCCCTCCTCTTCCCCTCCTTCCTGCTCACATCAACCAACACTACTCATCAGACATGATTATAGATTTAATGTAAATATATACTGAATCATTAATACTAGAAATACATGCAAAAATTTCTCTGTTGGTTGTGAAGGCGCGAAGACAATAAATCATTCAAATTAAATGAATTTTCCAAACATTAGTACTTTGTGATTATGTTCATGATTAGCTCGTCAACTCAATTAATCAAATCCATCCAAAAATTGCTGTTTTAAATACCTGTCCGGACGTCGTCAAGAGTACGCGCTGCAGCGGTTTCACCACTCCGACAGCCGCGGAACCACCCTTCGAACCTCCGAGACTCGCTGCGACGGCCTTCCGACCTCTGCTTCTGCCTTCTGCGCCAGATTCCCCAAATCCTGCAAACAGAGACCGCAGAAGGAGCTCGTCCCCAGAGGCCTCTGCTCCTCTGCCGCCGATCGGACTGAACTGACCGGTGGACGGAACCGGAGGGAGGTTCTCCCTGTCGGAGATCATGAGAGAGAGCTCGAGATTGAGAGACCGGAGGTTGAGATTTTCCTCCCGGAGGAGCTTCAGATCCGCCATCTCTTGCTGGAGACACCGGAAGCAGTCGTTGTAATCTTCGATCGTGTCCTGGATCTTCCGCGCGATTTGATTCTTCTGGATCTCGAACAAGTCGTCGCGACCGGAGGCCCAGCGCCGGAGCCCGACCGACGCCTCCGGCGATGTGAACGAGGCATCGCATCCGACGAAGTCGGAGGAGGTGGAGGAGACGGCGGAGGTCGGAGAAGGACGGTTCGTCGTGGTCGCCTCCCTCTGCGTCATCATCATCGTCGTCGTCGTCTTCTCCTTCCGTGATGAGATCTGGAGACGGAGAACCGGATCTGTGTAAAATTGGATCGAAATGTAAGAAATTCAATCGGATTTGAATTCGTGAGTGATAAAATTGGGGTTTTTAGGGTATTTGTGAAGCGAAACCGAACCTCTGAAGGTCTCACTAGCGAGGCTCCATTGGGAGCTCGATGTGAGAGTGAGAGATGGGAGGGAAAGTGATTGGGGAAGGCGAGTATATATAGGATTCGGAGATTTTATGAAATGACTATTTTGTCCTCGGAAGCATCGAACGTTTATTTATTTATTTTTTCATTCAAATTAAATATGTGAACGAATCGCATAACTTAATATTTACATCTGCTGATATAAATATTGTATAAATTAATTCCAAATTTTTTTTTTGATCCCCTTATTTTTTTTTTTTTAGGTTCCAGACTTTTTTAATATATGACAATAATATTCGCTATTATATTGTTATCCATCCTTGCACATTTTAATGTAATCTGCACATATTAATAATATTTGAATGGAAGGACTCAAAAAAATAATCCGCTAATTTGGGGGTGTTTTCATAAGTTATAAAATTGTTAGAAATAGTATTAAAAAAAAGTGTAGATACAGGCAGTCCATTTTGCAGTCCCATACGCTATGATAACATAGTATATACTACATTATTATAGTGTAAACTACACTATCATAATATATACTGCAATCCGTTTTTTTTCATTTTTTCACAATGAAAAAAAATATGTATCTCAGTATGTACTTCATTTTATTAAACAGCATACACTTAAAAGTGTGAGTGTATAACTATATAAAAAAAGAAAAACAAAATAAATTGTAATGGAGACTACGTGTATTTTTTTTATAAAAATAATATATTTCAGAGGGTTATAAGCCTCCCAAAGAGCCAATAATAAAAAAAGGCCCCCAAAAAAACTATATGGGACAGACATGGCAATAAAAAATGAGCCTCCCAAAGTTACTATACATCTTTTTCTAAACAATTACTTGATTTTTTAAATACTTTTAAATCATTATGCCCCATTTTGGTAGCAAAATAAACAATTATAAGGATTGGTAACCATTTTAATATAGATAATTATACCTGGGGTATAGACCATTTTATGTTTGATTGTATTTTTTGTTATTCTCGTTAAAAAATCTAATAATAAAGTTTTTGTGGTATGACTGACTATAGATAAATCGCAGATAAAAAGTTAATAAGATGTAGAAAAAGATATATAAAATGTAAAATAAATGATGTGACATGTAAACTCACTTATTTATAAAGAGGTGATTAACATGTAATTTGATATGTGAATCCTTTATACCAATAAATAAATTATGAGAAAAAACACAGCTCCAAAAGAGATCTAGAATACTAACATCAACTTATTCTCACCTATCTTGGCATAACTACACCCGCTTATTCCTTGCAAACAAATAGATTTTTGGACTTCTTTACTTATTCTACATCTATTCTTCTATCCAAACAGAGGCTACACATTTGAAAATATCAAATAATTTCTAATTTTCAGATACGAAATCAGAGGCCCAAAAAACATTGTGCAATGTGTTTTAAAAATGACAAATTAACGAGCACGGCCCCCACCGCCATTTCGAGAACGAGCGCTCGGTTTCAGGTCAGAAGCCTTGAAGGACAGCTTCAACATGGCATCGACAGACAGCTTCAGATCGAATGTCATCCTCTGGAACACGTTCGACAAGAGGATTACATCAGGCATCGCCCTGTGCGTCTGATCTGGGATCTGAATCCTATAGTGAATCCCCAGGTTCTCTAGTCGCGCCGAAGGGAGCTTATTTCCTGTGCAGCAATAAGTGGAGATACGGATTATTAAGAAAAGAGTGTTGACACACTCAAACCACTAACGTGGTATATGAAATCTCCAATAGAGTATACGCTCTACTATCATAGTATAAAAATGTATGCATTCAATTATTTGAGTATGTATTTCACTTTTTGTGAAAGCATGTATTTCATGTGGCAAGTATATACTTCGAAAGAAAAAAAAAAGTGTTTGGTCTACAAAAATGTCTGCATGAGTGGCTAAGTATAACATTTTGCTAGGATCCTTTTCAAGTTGTGAGGATACAACAGGAACTGAACCTCCTCTTGCAGGTTGGTAGCATTGTCATCAGGCTTGGAACTTGTGAATAATTCAGCAAGATCAAGGTTGAGTTCAGGAAAATAAAGAATTATAAAAATGGAAAAATTACTTGTAACATGCAAAATCATCAATTTCGATTCACATCCATGATCTCTCAGATTAAGCATCATAACATTACAAAAACTGACATTCAAATTTAATAGAGCAAACCATACTTGGGCATTTTTTTCTTTTGGATTTTAATTCTGTTGCAAAAATAAAATGTGTATGTATTATGCATTTAATATATATTTAGTTCATTGAATACATGAACTATTAATAAGATATATTGTTATGAAACATGTCTTAAACAGATATTAAACTTTTAATGAAATTTGCGCATTTAATTCATGAAAAATCAATAATTCTCAGTCTTCGGTGATGAGTGTGGTAGAGGCATCCCTCTTTGATGAGGAGGAATCATGGGTTTGAGTCTTACTCCTATTAATAGGTGTAAAAAAAATTTACTTAACCTACCAAAAAAAATAGATACAATTGGTAGAGGCATCCCTCTTTGACGAGGAATCATGGGTTTGAGTCTTACTCCTATTGATAGGTGTAAAAAAAATCACTTAACCTACCAAAAAAAATAGATACAATAAGATTTTTTCTATAGAGGTGCATTGGCAATTAGGTGAGGGAAGGGATGTAATAACAAAAATGAAGCTCTACCTATTGCAGCATAATTAAGTCAACAATTTTTTTCTTAATTGGTTTTATAATCACAAGCAAGAAGAAATTTCAAGTAGTTGATTTCCAAATGCCATACAACTGCGGTTAAGTTCACTCCCAATAGAGTCACATACAATCACATTAAATATTGATTAATCAATGATAAGCCAAGTTCACCATTTTTTTGTCAATAAGAAAAAACCTAATCCTCATAGATTGATGTTACGGTTTGTGCTAAATGTTAGATATTCAAAAGAACATATTTTCATATGCTTTTAAGAGTTGTTTTGAAACATTTCCCTATGTAATTATTCATTTATACATGCATATTAGGGAAGTTTCTATTCTTTGCATTCAAAGTACATTTTACACAAATTGACAATATTTATACAATTAATATGCATTATCATATTTTCCATTAGAGCCATATTTTAAAATTCAGAAATTTAAATTTGGTATGGCAGGTTATAAATTGGAGAATGAATTAGTATTCAAAGCTTCATCAAAACTTCTAAATTTGATCCACCAAATCAATAAAATCTTCAATCAAATAAGTTTTGACATCTTCAACAAATCAACAAGATCTCCTAGATTTTGCAATTATATCTCCAACATATTTTGCAAATCAGCATTAACAACTCAAGCAAATCAGTATTTACAACTAATTCAACCCTCAAAACCCCTATAAAAAGGGCACTGTAGAGAGAGAAAAATATATTCATTCAGCCAAGAAGAAATTTATTTTCAGTTTTTGTTCTTTCTTTTCTGTTTTGAGTTTTTGTTTTTAGTTTTTGTTTTTGGTTTCTTTGATATTATAGACATAGATTTTATTGTGTTTTCAATAAAAGTATCTTTTTATTTTATTTTCATGGACTTTTATTTTTATTCTAAAATTTCACCAACCATAGTAAGCTAGAAAATCCTTCCATCAAGGAGAGAATTCCATCCCATGTGTTTGAGTGATTGATTCTTTTCTTTGTGCATTGATGTTTTCCGATTTGTTCATCATGTTTATGTAGTTTGTTTGATTCAGATTTCTTTTGATTATGAGTATTTTTAGATCTTCCATAGTTTTACTTAGATGGATATGGTTGATGTTTATTTTTAAATCGAGTAGAAGTGAACTGCTTTTGAAATAGTTTGTTTTCATTAAATGCAAAAGAAAGAATCATCACGATATACGTGGGGTGGATTTCCAATCCTTGGAGGTCTTTTTTATACATTGACTTCAACTTTAGTTTTTAAAATAGTTTTCTTAAATCAATCATTGATAATTTGTTTTTAAACCTTTTTTGTCAAAAATTAATTATCTTTTACTTTTTATTCGTTTGCTTCAATAATCTCCTTGTGTGATCGACATCTTACCACCACTTTCTACCAAGAGTAGGTAAAGAGTCTTATATTTTGTTGGCAAATATGAGATTTTAACGACAATTAAAGCCACCAACACTAAACCTTAAAAGAGTTTGTCAGGCACTGTAATTCATAAATAGCTGGGTAAACCATAAATGGATGTTCTTTGCATCACGGTCACCGATATTTTCACAACAGTAATGTGGTCTCACTTCCCCTTTCCCCAAAAAATTAGTTCGGGCTAATAATAATAATAAAAAACATAGTTCAGATAATGAATAAATAGATTGAACATACTAAACAATTTGCAATAAACTCATTTTATAGGAAGTGAGTAACATGAAAAGGTTTTATATAGAAAACAGAAAATATAACTGAGACATTTGGTGGTATAATCTTATAAAGGGGGAAAATGCCACATTCAGATAGAAAACCACTCTAGAATAAGAAGACAGAATTGCAATGTACCAATTAAGAATCGAAGTGTTGCATATTTCACATTCATATCGTACTTCTCAATTTAAAGAGGATAGATAAGAGTTGATTGCTAACCATCTGAAGTCACCAATTGGCGAGCAAGAGGAAGCGTGTCAAGGAACAACCAGTTCTCTGGAATTTCCAAAGAGCAACGACTGAATTCTTCGACAAGAAAAGGAACATCAAATAATTTACAATTGTGCGCCACCCATAGAATTGGACGATTTCCTACATATTCCAATAGGATTGGGGCCAAGTCCCTAAACCTGACAAAACAGATAATACTGGGTAAGAAAAATGATTGAGTAGGAAAGAGACCAAGAAAACAAATGTCAAATTTGATTAAATTAAGTCAGCATATCACACATTATTAAATTCAGTCAGTGTATCACATGTTGTTTTCCGTGGGTATTGACAATAGAATATCAGATGGAGTTCTACGAGCCAGGCTTGCAGCTTTACATTTCCTTCTCATTTATATTGTTAAAGTCGGTCATTTGTGAACATCTAGTTATGTTGAAATCTATGCATATCTGGCTCAACCAATTATGAGTGGCACTTTTTTGGGCGTTTATATGGTTATCTCATTGAAAACATGTCTTCTGGCCACATCAAGTTTATGGATGGTGAGAATGGGCAAAATATTTTTATTCTTTGGTAGTTTAGGCTACCATATTCCAATCTCCAGAACTGTTATTTAAATTTTATTTAAAATGTCAAGAAGTTTGAGAGGCTAAACCAAAACATCGAAAGCATGGAGAAAGAGAGGTCTTCTGGGCAGACCTTAGCACAGTGTCCGGCAGGTGGGATCTTCCATGGTGCATAATGGGAGATTTTAGGCCCTGCGGGGCTATAGGCAATACTAACCAAAAAAACAGAAAAAACAATAACAAGAATGTCGTAAACAATGTTTCGTTACGGAGATCTCGAGTAAGTTGCCGAATCTGTAGTTCCTTGTTCTTACAAGTAGCCAGTTATAAGGGTGCTTATTCCTGAGCAGAATTCCTACCCTGGTTTGAGCCAATTTGTACAGGGTAGGTGGAGGCCGTAACCGAAGCTTTCTGTCAAGTGAGGTGCTGACGATGCATGATGTAGGGATAGTCACCTATGCACGGCATATCGAGAGATAGCTGCGACATCCCAAAAGGGCGCGGTGTCCTTTACAACAGAAAGATCGCCTGAGAGTCGAGTAACCATGAGGGTACCTAAGGTGAAATGGCAACCCGGGGAATGCGGCATATGATGGGACCCATACTGGATGAACCGGCAGAGTAGGACAATTATTAATGTCCCATATCTGCCATCCAGGAGGGGAGGTAACCGCCCTTTGAGGACCAGGAGCTGACTTATCTAAGACAGCGTTGTTGAAGAATAAACCTCTATTATTAAGATTATGACTTCGTATCTCTCTTATTGGAGTGTTTATCTTCCTTATAAAGAACTCATTAACTCAGTATTGATGTAGTCTTGTTTAACTTTGCACACGTTTTACTGAAGACCGGAACCGCGCGGGGTTCCTCACATCGGCCATGACCATGTTCTCTGATTGGATCTCTACTGAGGGCCTGATGGACATTCCTCTGGTGAACCAGAAATTTACTTGGAGCAACCTGAGGGAACAGCCTTCCTGTGCGAAACTGGATCGGGTGTTAGTAAATCAAGGCTGGGAGGAGGCTTTCCCACTGTGCAACCTGAAAGCCTTCCACGAATATGCTCAGATCATTCTCCTCTGTTGCTGCTAGGAGGAGAGGAAACGAGCACATCTTACTATTTTAAATTTGAAAATTGGTGGCTACAATGTGAGGGATTTAATGATGTAGTGTCTGCTTCCTGGAATGAACCAGTCCCTCTTCTTTCGGGGGCTAAGAAAGTGGCTTTTAAACTGAGACGCCTTACATGGGTCTTAAAGGCCTGGAATAGGGAGCAGAGACTTGCTCGACAAAGGAGAAAGGAATCGCTGGAAATGGAGGTGGCATCTCTGGGCTGTATGGAGGAAGCAGCAACTCTATCAGCAGCACAACGGACTCGCCGAAGTGAATGTAAGGAGCAGTGGAACAAAATTGTCAGGATGGAGGAAACAGAGTGGAGGCAGCGGTCAAGAGAAATTTGGCTTAAAGAAGGGGATAATAACTCCAAGTTTTTCCACAAGGCAGCTAATCAGAGAAGGCGTTTTAATAAAATATGCCAAATTCAGTCTGAAGGGTCCACCTATGAGCAACCAGAGGAAATTGAGAGGGTCCTGGTGAGCCACTTCTCCCAATCACAGGGGCTGGTTCCCAGAATGGAGAGACGAAGACCTAGGGAGGATTCCAGATGAGCAGTGGGCAGCAATGGAGGCACCCTTTTCAGTAGCCGAAATCAAACAGGCTATCTCCCAGATAAGTCTCCCGGATCCGATGGCTTCGGTCTGCGATTCTTCCAGGAATTTTGGTCAATGGTACAAGAGGACATTACGGAAGCGTTCCACGAATTCTTCATGGGCCAGCAGGGGGTGGGGGGACTAAACGCTACCTTCCTAGCATTGATTCCTAAGAAGGTTGGGGCAGTGGAGGTTGGGGACTTCCGCCCTATTAGTTTGGTAAATGGATCATACAAGATGATAGCAAAGGTCCTTGCGAATAGGCTCAAGAAGGTGATAGGATACATGGTAGAGGAGAATCAGACAGCTTTTATTCCGGGAAGGCTCTTACAAGATGGTTTATGGCGGTGCAAGAGTGTATTACAGCGGCCTATAAAGATAAGAGGAAAGGGGTGCTTATTAAGCTTGATTTCTCAAAGGCCTATGATAACGTTAGGTGGGATTTCCTGCTTCATCTTCTGCAGTGTCATGGTTTTGAGCCGACCTGGATTCGGATGATTAAGGAGTGCATCTCCACGGCCAAGGCGTCTGTGCTAGTCAATGGCAAACCTTGCGGGTTTTTCCACCTCAACCGTGGACTACGGCAAGGGGATCCCCTTTCCCCCTTGCTGTTCATGGTGGTCACGAATGCATTCAGTCGCATGATGAAGATGGCTGAAGCAGAAGGGTGGATCCGTGGTCTCAACATTTCAGTGGGAGGTCCGACCCTCTCGCATATTCAGTATGCGGGCGACACCATTATACTGTGTCCGGCCAGAGCATCCATTATCAGAGGTATAAAATTCGTGTGTAAATGTTTCGAGCTTCTTTCAGGTCTCAAGATTAATTTCCACAAAAGTGCGATGCTTGGGATTCACTTGGAGGAGGCAGACCTCTCAGCGCTAGCACGTTGTTTCGGCTGCCAGACTCAATCATTCCCGTGCAGACATCTTGGTCTCCCTTTGCACTTGGGGAAGTTACCTAAGGCAGAATGGCTCCCACTGATGAGCAGGTTTCGAGCGCAAACTGGAAGGATGGAAGGGTAGGTCCCTTAGTTTCGGAGGACGTTTAACTCTCTTGCAGGCAGCCTTATCCAATTTGCCAGTGTATTTCCTCTCCATTTTCAAGATTCCGATAGGGGTGCTTCAATGAATTGAGGCTATCCGACGTCGTTTCTTCTGGAAAGGGATGGATGCCGACTGTAAGAGACCCCATTTAGTGAAATGGGAACAGGTTTGCACCAGGAAAAGTCAAGGGGGAGCGGGAGTTCTGAATCTGGCTGACCTCAACAAAGCATTACTTAGCAAATGGAGATGGAGGTGGCTATCCTTGAGACCTAATGCATGGTGTAATCTGGTGGAAGTGCGTTATCGATGTGGTGGAGATTTCAGACATAGATTCCCTGTCCCTTCCCCCAGACTTTCAAGACTGTGGTCTGATATATTGTCACTTACAGACCCGATATCTTCAGCAATTGGTTGGACTTTAGGCAATGGTGCAGAAATCCTGTTCTAGCATGACATTTGGCTGGGAAACATTGCCTTGAAGGATCGGTTCATGGGTCTCTTTCAGCTGTCTACAAACAAATGGGGCAGAGTCGGAGAATTCTGGTCCTATGAAGGGAGAGTAGGTGTCTGGGACATTCAAATGCGACGTAACCTGCGAGATGATGAGGTGGTGGGGTTGGCAGCTTTGCTTGAAACTCTACAATGGGTGGTAATCAAGGAGGGGGAGGCGGATGGAGTGGTTTGGCGTCCGCAACCTCATCAGGGGTTTACAGTTCGGGGGGCATATGACTGGTGGCGAAGAGGTCTCCCCCCAGTGGAGGCCACCCACCACAAGGCTGCCCAAATCTGGGGGGCTAAATTGCCCCTAAAGGTTAAGCTTTTCTCTTGGTTAGTATACCAAAATCAGATTCTCACCAAAACCTACAGGGCCAAATGGGTGGAACAGGCAGATAGGCAATGCCCAATGTGTGAAAGATCGAGAAGAGACAACGGAACACCTTTTGGTGACATGCCCTATTGCTGCAAGAATATGGAGACAGCTCCGGGAGGCATCGGGCATATCCGATTCCTTTACAACGCTGAATGGCATGTGGGAAGCAGGTAAAGCTTTGGCGACGCGTGGTGATCGTAGTCACAAAGCGAAGGCGTCTCAAACATTGGTCCCCGTAGTGGTTTGGGCCATATGGCTCACTCGCAATCAGGCAGTGTTTAAAGGTCCAGAGTGTATATTGAGAACATTTGGGAACCATGTGTGCATTTTATAAAAATGTGGGGTACTACCCTAGCGGGGGCATCGCAAGTAGACTGTGTGAGGGGGAAAATCTGTATTGAGGAATAGTATATCTATTTGTGTGGGCTGGTAGGTAGAGTCCTCATCTACCACGGCCTGGTGCTGTTTGTTTTGGGGCACCTGTTGTATTTCCCTTTTCGGGCTATGCTTTGAATATATTCTTGGCAAATGCCTACCCATTTTCAAAAAAAAAAACATCGAAAGCATATAATTATCAAGCATGTTCCCTTATTTTATCACATAGATTCATTTCCAATTTTAATTTTACTATCACATTCATTACTCTATCATGTTTATTTGACAAAAAAAAGCCCTATGAACTTCTACAATATATTGGATTCATATACAACAATTATAGTGATGTTTGCTCAACAAGTCTCTTGAAATTGTAAATAGTAAATGGCTCATTAATGGGCGTATCTAATTCAACCAAATGCTTTAGACTAATGTACACCACTGCTGAGAATCATGATTTATGCAGAATATCTATTGCATCTCATAGATTTATTATCATGCACAGGACTGTCGATACCTATGTATTAGTTTATTGGGCCAGGTATCTCCATTGTCTTGTCCAGAGAAATATGAACTTTAAGAAATGTTTTCAAATGATAGAACCTAGCCTCAAATTTACAAGGTAATGGCTAGTGCAAACACCGAGAAATCTTGAATTCAACATGACTTTATAGTAACAAATAAACCATGAACCCGGGCCAATACAAGTTCAACACTGTCAATCATGAGGCATACATCACATAATAAAAGTTGGGAAAATGCTATATTCAACCCCACTTACAGCCTCGTTTGCAAGCCCGCAAATGTTTTAATTTTCTTTTGATATATCTTAGCTAATGAAGTATATCCTTCTACAAAAAGAAAAAAAAAAGCACATACTCATATGAGTTGAATGCATACATTTTAGGTTTTTTGTAATAGAGTATATACTGAGATGGTGTAGTATAAGCATGCAAATCAAGCCATAAAGATTTTTATGTAACAGAAGATGTACCTTGGGACATTGGGGTTGTTCACCATGATGGTAGATATCTTATGAACATATGTATTCTCTATTGGTATACCAGGGTTGACTAGTGACTGGAATGTACTGTTCTTTCCACCACGCAGATTTCGTATGGCAATCTCAATGATTCTGTCCTTATTTTTACTGAACCCCGTAGTTTCAATATCAAAAACAAGTACATCTAATGGCCGCTGAGATCCTAAGCTTGTTGTTGAACCAACAGACCTTCCTGGAAGATTGAGATCCATAGCGCATGGCTTGTTGCCCTGTGATTTCTTGCTTTCTTCTGCTTTTGTGGAAATATGTCGTGACATCCATTTATTTGTTCCAAACAAGCTTCTTGAATTCTCACCACCGTGATATCTAAGCAGATTTAAACAATAACCACCTCCAATGGTGTTTCTTAAATGAAAAAAATTCTCTGACCAAAGACCCGCTAAGGACATTGTGCGAAGAAATTTTCGGAATATGCACCTAGTCTTGCAATGCTGAAGAACTAGTAGCACATTATCACCTGGATGTTTACACAGTTATATGAAATCGAAATATAAAAGATCAATCACACTAATCATCAGCATCAACTAAAGAAGCATATACAGATATAATTGTTCTATAAGCTACCACTTGGGAATATAGAATAAATCAATTCTGCGTAGCTAACTAATGCAAGATAGATATAAGATAATGATTAGTAACCATAAATCGAATGGATATGATAAGAAGAAGAAAAAAACTTGCAACTACTGTTTCAGGTTAGCGATGAGAGAGTGCATAGTGATCTTACATTATAACTTTGATTAGTGTTATGTTAGAGTTGGAGTACACAGCATTCTCAAATTTAGGTTGGACTATTTTTCTTTGATGCCATTATTAGTTACCAAAAATACACACAGTAAACTTCAATGATTATAAAATGATTTCACTAGAAACAATAAACATACACGAACCAAAACTGTCAGGAGGTCGACAGTTATTTTAACTCTGAAGAAGACAAGCATGACATAGCCAGATTTTTTTTTTTGAGTTTCTAATAAATAAAAAATTCAGCCTCCAATCAGCATGAAAGTGCATTGGAATTGCTATGCAAGTAGACAATTACGCCACAGAAAGGTGCATTTCTTTAGTCAAATGAACCGTTCGCAAGAAGCCTCAAACAAAATCGTGTAATTTCATTGGTCCCCAAGTTCTTCCATAATGAATTGCTATACCAACCAAGTCACAATTCATCATTTCCATGATTCTATAAAACTGAACTCCACAGTCCACATTTCAAAGTCATTATCATCCTCTGAAACAAATGATTAAAAAATTCTCACATAGGCAGGTCAATTTCTGCTCAATATTTTCACCTACCAAAACTACTTTATCTTATATACAATAAATAGGAGAAAAAAAATGTTGCTTTCAACAATGTCATCAATGCAAACCAAGGTTGAAACTAGGTAAATTAAATATCATAACAAAAAAATAAGAATATTATTTTTGGGTCACAAATGGCAGTAATCCAAATTCAAACTTACACATTTATATCAGTATCACATAATAACATACAGTGAGTATGCATGGAAACCAAATGCCAGTGACATACCAGCTCATCTCTTTCAGCTGATTCAACTTTCCAATGCAACTGAATAAGAGATGGACAAAGTAGAACAGCAATTCAAGCAAAAAAAAAAAAACCCACATAAAAACAATCAGTACCCAATTCTCAAAATCACATTTTACATGATATTCTTCAAATTCAGGAACATGGAAACATCAGAGGTCAAAAACAAATCATACCCAATCACACAATGGGCTAATCTAAAAGAATGAAATATTGAAGAAATCAAACAAGTAAAGTTTTTACCTGACAAATGGGTTCATCAAAAGAGGATAGAATAACCCAAGGAAGAGAGAGAGAGAGAGCTCATAAAAGGGCAGATAAATAGATGGAGAAACGGTTATTTAGTTGTTTGAAAGGGTAAAAAATTTCGGGCAATCAGAAGATGAAATGGCGTAGAAGGGAGAGAACGAAAACAGGGGCAAGGACCCACTTTTTTCGGATCATGCAATCAATTAAAACCCCACAATAAAAAAAAAAAACAAAGAAATCCCAAAACAAACTGATCTAGGGCTTTAGGTTTTCAATCTTTCATTTGTTTATTTTTTCTCAGACAAGTCGTTTTTTTGGAAATCCGGACTCGGAAGCGTGAGAGATCGGCCTTTGTAGATTCGAATCTTGGGCCGCATATTATCGAACGGGCATGGATAGACTCACTGTTCAACTTAATTTTCTTACTTTCTAAAATTATGAAAATGTCATTATTTATTTTAATTTTTTGAATCCCTTTCTCAATGGTATTCTTCACTGGGACGACAAATGTTCATCAAACTATCTGAATAAGTGTCGATAGAGGCTCAGTCGAAGTGTATTTCACTAGCACAACAGAGATTCGTCGATCTGTCTGAGCAAGTGTCGACATGGATGTGTCGAACCCTTCAAAACAACAACTTTCTTCTAAGAATCAATCACTTATACAATTATTTAAGTTCTTATGAAAAACAAAAATGTCATTTAAGTTATTTAAGTTTTTTTGAAAATCATATATATATATATATATATATATATATATATATATATATATATAGAAACAAAAATATCAAACAAAAAATTATTTAGACCAAATAAATAGTAAACATTTCATATATACAAAAAACATTATTTTCTTTTTTGAACAAGCGGAGTCTGTTTAGAAAAGACTCCGCTTGTTTAGAAAAGAAAATAATGTTTTTTTTAATATGAAATGTTTACTGTTTATTTGATCCAAATAACTATTTTTTTGATATTTTTGTTTCTTATACTTATATATATATAATATATATATATATATTAATAATTTTAAAAAAGACTTAAATAACTTAAATGACATTTTTGTTTTTCATAAGTACTTAAATGATTGTATAAGTGATTGATTCTTAGAAGAAAGTTTTTGTTTTGAAGGGTTCGACACATCCATGTCGACACTTGCTCAGAGAGATCGACGGATCTCTGTCGTCCTAGTGAAACACACTTTAACTGGGCCTCTGTCGACACTTATTCAGACAGTTCGACAACGGACCTCTGTCGTCCCAGTGAAGAACACTTCGATTGGACGCTGTCAAACTGGGTAGTGGGAAATGGAGACAAAAAAATAAAATAAATAATGACATTTTCGTAATTTTTGATAGTGGGAAAGTGTAACTTGGGTAGTGGGAATAGCTTTGCCCTTATCGGACCCATGGATATAAAAAAAAATGAAAAAAAGGAAAGGCTATACTTTTTTTTTCCAGGTCATAATATAGTTGTATATACTTCGTTAAAAATTTAGTGAAGTATATACCTTGTTAAACAATGTATATGTTTCGTTAACTATTTTCTTATATTTATTAAAAATGAATCTATTTAACTTGAAATGAAGCAATATATACTTTTGATCATAACATATATATCATTAGATGATGTTGACTATTTAAAATTAATAATAACATGTAAGCTCTGAGTTTTGGTTGGTAAAAATTATTGAATCTAACATTTTTCAAAAGAAAAATGTCACCGTGCCTTTTATGGTCCAAAACGAAGATCACATGTGTTTTTTTTTTAAATAATAAACATCATCCGATAAGGATATGTTTTGAAAAAAAGTGTGTTGTTTCATTTTAAATTAAATGGATATATTTTGAGTAAGTATAAATTTTTTTTAACAATATATATACCTCGTCAAATGATGCATATACTTTATTGGATTTCTAATGATGCATGTATGATTGTATTTTAACTATAAAAAAGATTGAGTGTAACAACGCCTTGGATATAAACTAGGAAAATGTTAGTCTCAATATTTTTTACAATCCAAAACGCAGATCGTATTTTTAAAAAATAATAAACATCATCTAACAAGATATATAATTTGATAAAAATTGTATATTGCTCCATTTCGAATGAAATGAACCCATTTTTAATAAAAGTAAAAAAAAAAATTAAACAAGATATATACATCGATGATGCATATGATCCACTGATCTATATTTTGAATTGTAAAAATGAATGATGAAAGGTATTACATTTAGACTGTTACTAAACCATGATTTGTGGGTGGGTCTTTAGTGTGAGAGGTATTACACTAGTCCATTTTACAATCACATTTATATTATGAGCGCTGTTACATTTAGACTGCGTTTGGATGTGAGTTTGAAACACTTAGATTATTAAAATCTTATGTTTTAAACTAAGCTTTTGAAAATCTATATTTTATTAGATTTTCAACCACAAGATTTTTTGGCCTATTAGGGTGTGTTTGGATGTGAGGTTGAAACACTAAGATTCTTAAACTCTTATGTTTCAAACTCAACTTTTGAAAAATTATGTATTATTAGATTTGCAACCGTAAAATTTTTTGACCTAAAAATGAATATTGTAGTTTGAAAAGCTAAAAGCTGAAAATGTGTTTGGATCTGAGTTTGAGAATTTTTAGTTTTTCAAATGCAGAATCTACCTAAACTAATATATCCAAACGGACCCTAAAAAGGGAAGACAACTGCTTAAAAAGCTAAAAACTGAAAATGTTTTTTGATCTGAGTTTGAAAATTTGTAGTTTTTAAAACGCAAAATCTTTACAATCCAAAAAATAGTCCTATATACCACGTTAGAAATCTAGTGAAACATAACCTCGCTAAATTTTTTCTTACATTTACTAAAAATAGATTTACTTAACTCAAAATTGGAGTAATATATATTTTTTTATCAAATTATATATCTCATTAGATAATGTTTATTATTTAAAAAAAAATAAAAAACATGTGGTTTGAGTTTTGAACTAAAAAAATGGCTGAGTTTAACATTTTCCTTATATTAGATTTCATCTCTTTAACCGCGTATACTCACTATTAACATAAATTCATTTAAACCCAATATTTTTATTATAATACATTAAAATAGAATAGAATAAAATAAATGAACCCAACCACATTCCTGTAATCCATAAAATAATATAATATGTTAATAGATCTTTAAGAACAACCCACCAACAACATAATAAAAATAAAATAAAATAAAAATAAAAATATACCCATTCATAACAATAGTTATTTATAAATGATTAAAAACATGCACTATAATAAATTTTCTGAAATTTAATGAGATTTGTTGAGTATATTATATATATTCTATCTTTTTTTATGGAATCTTAAGATAACATTTGAAAAAACAATGGTTTACAATAAGAATGAATTTTAATAATTTTGTAATGATAAAAATTATAAAAAAATGATTTACTGATTAGTATAACAGATCGATATATGACGTAGTGGCAAACCTTAATGGTCTGAAAACCACGGCCCATGGCCCATCATTGCCCAGATGGATCTTCAGAGGATTTAAGCATGGATTTTTTAAATAATTCCGAGTAAGATTTAATGAAAAAAATCGAATTATTTAAATATTGCACAAAATTTAAATTTCAAATTAGAGTACTTTCGTAATATAAAAATCTGAACTAAATCGATATTTAGATTCTTTAAGAGATAATTATGGAGGAAAAAAAGGAAGGCTGTTACTGTAATTAGGTAAGATATTTCGTTTGGATAATGTCATAATGATTAGCAATGATTTTATTTAGTTGAAAAATAACGAATATTAATTAAATAATAATAATAATAATAATAATAATAATAATAATAATAATAAAAAAAAAAATAATAAAAAGATAATAATAAAAGGATGTACCACGCGTTTTTAATATAAAGTAAAAATAACAAACCTTAGCTAATCAAACATTTCAAAGAGTAATAGTTGATAATATCATAATTTTAGGAAGTAGTCAACTCTAAGTCTCTAACTGAAAATAAATGGTAGTAACAAACAAAATCGGTTATATCCATTATATAAGCTAAGGTCAGGAGCTGAAGTTGCTTCACAACAAGTCAAACAAGTAATTAGAGTGACTTTGCTTTGCTGAAGAAGAAATAAAAAAAATTGTTGCAAGGAAGAATTTTTTTTTGTAAGTGGAGATGGCTTTACAAGAAGCGAATGAAATGAGTGCTCTAATGCTCAACCTTCCTCAAGAATTCCCAATGGGAATGAGAGTGCTTGTGCTGGACAGTGATCCTGTGTCCCTTGGAGATCTCAGCATCAACCTTCAAGAGTATGGATACAATGGTATATATATATATATAGACATTAATCAGTTATTTCTTTATTTATTTTGAATTCTAATATCAATTGTTTGTGTAATATAATATATATTATATATTTATAAATATTTTGTGTTTTTGTTTTCAGTGACGTGTTCGGATTTAAACGATGCAGTATTTTTGCTGAATCTCGCATTTGATCTCATCATATGTGATCTCAATGTGCAAGGCAGAGGAGTATTCCAAGCTGCCTACAATATGATCAATGATGTACAAGTACCAGTTATCAGTAAGTATAATTAACCTTAGTGTATGCCAAAAAATGTTATAATTAACTTTATGTACATGTATAAGTTTTGACTTTGGATTATATATGATATGAATGGCAGTGATGTGTGCTGATGAGAGGGGTGAAGTGATGAAGGCTGTGCAGGAAGGTGCTTGTCATTGTCTCATCAAACCTATTGAAAGGGCTGATTTAAAATACATATGGCAACATGCAGTGAGAATAAGAATGCCTACTATTGAAGTAAATGAAGTATCTATGTTGAAGCGCGTGCGATCACCAAAAGATGTGGATAATGATTTATCAACGAATGACGACAACCGAATAAATAATAAGAGGAGGAAACAAAGGTTCATATGGACTGATGAGCTGCGTGAACAATTTGTGAAGGCTGTTGAGAAGCTTGGAGGAGTTGGAAGTAAGGATATTAATTAAATTAAATTTATTTTATTTTATTTTTATTTTTTTCACTTGTCAACAACATAAATATGAGTAAATTGAGTGAGTTTTAAGAAAAATAAGGAACTCATATTTTTGTTTTAACAGAAATAAAAACTGATCAACTTTTCAAAATCATCATGACCTCCTTTTTTATCACCCCCACCAAATTAATATTTTGAAGATCAGAGCCAGAAGTTTTAATAATTGTTTTTGTATTTAATTAAATTTTTTTGGAGGGTTATTTAATTAAATTTTGATATTCAATCTTTTGTTGGTGCAAAATATTTATACCTCTTGTACTAAAAGTTCATGTTAATAGTGTTTTTGAAGTCATCTTATGTTAAGTGTATGTGGTATATATCAATGTGTTTAGTTTTAAGCAGTCATTCAATTTTTTTTTTATTTCGATTAATTGCAGGTGCAATCCCAAACAAAATTCTAGAAATAATGAAAAATTCAGATGAGGTTAAAAGAATACTTAAGGATATCAAATATAATGGAGAGATCACTCGGGAGAATATTTCCAGTTATCTACAGGTAATTTTTTTTAAACAAAAATGTTTATATTTTTGTTATCATTTGCATATATCCATGCATATAATTGCTCCTATTTGTACAATTATGTAACTTTTATTTATGTCTTATCATTGTTTTTCAATTATATATCAACTCTCAACTGCTCAGGTTTTTTTTTATTTATGTCTGAATTGTTTTTCAAATCGACCATATATATGCTAGATTGAATTAATTGATAAATTGTAATTCTAATCTAAAAGAGATAAGGTGGATTCATATAATATTCTTTTAGCAAATTTATTTAGCATTGTGTTTAGAATGTCTCCTACACTGATGCAACAAAAAGATGAAATATTAGGTTGAGATGTGTAGTGTATTGAGGTAATATCATTTGTTGGTGCATGAAAAACCTTATTATTAACCAAATCTTAATTAACTAATATATAGACATATATAGAAGATTATATATACATGGTTTCTATTACTAAAATGAATCTTTGAAGATTCTTTAAATATGGTTGACATAAACTATAAGATAATCAATGTGACATATTATATATCAATTTACAGCTAGTATTCTTTAATTTCATTTTATCATTCATCATTTTCATTTACTTTTATGGACTGATTAAATCAATCATGTGCAACAGAAATACAAAAGATCCATAGAACCATCACAAAACAGATCCTCAGTGGGAACAAGTTCTTGTGTTGCTGCAGATAATGTACAAATAATGTACACCAAGAGTTCTATCAGAACCAGCCAGAAAGCATACCTCCTATTAATGCAAGGATGCAACAATCCGTCCATGAAATGCATCAGTTAATGATATGAAGTGGAAGAGCTTGTCTCTCTATATGTGCTGGAAATAAGTTTTTTATTTGTTTTAATTTGTTCGCGATTTTATTACTTGTAATTGACATGTCTTGGACAAAGCAAGTGAGATATAAGACATGTTACTTTCTCTCAAATCTGACTTTTCTTCTTTTTCTTCCTATCAATTCTTTGAGCCCTTGTGCTAATTTTATAGCGACAATATACGTTATTCTGAAATGGATAATTTTTTTTTTTTTTTTTTGTTGTATAGATAAGGTCAATGAAACCATGGTCTTTGAAATCCACCTTAAAGAAAATATGGCTTTGCTCTTCCTTTCTCATACATGAGTTGACCAATTATATAATTTTCAGTGACTTCCATAAAAAGAAGAGTTTTGTAGGAAATGTATCATTATAATGTCTCCTACACTGGTGCAAAAAAGGACAGATAAAATAAGTTTAGATGTAAATTATATTGAAGAGACCATTCTTCTTTAATGCATTAAAGACTACCCCATGTTAATTAAATCTTTCGACATACAAGATTGTACATTTTTTCATTTCTAAAATGAATCTTTAAATGTTCTTTCGATACAGTTGATTGACAAATACTAATAATTGATGTAATCAATAAGACAAGACCGTGATCATGCCTATTTAAATGTACATATATTAAGAAATAAACACATTGTACTATATTTTAAACTGTAAAATGGACTCAATATAACATTTTCCTTTGTTTCTGCATAGTGATTTTAAAAAAAAAATCACGTAAGAATTCTTTACACTTCATTCATTAAATTATGCATATATTATTTTGATAAATGAAGTTGTACATTTAAAAAAAATTCAAAATATTAAAGGTGTATAAAAGAAGGTCCAATGAAATTATTATAATATCATCCACCTTCTCTTTCAAATAATTTCTTATATAAAAGAATAACTTTTTTAGTCACAATTTATGTGAAGGTGTAAAATTTCAGTCATATATCTCATGCATAACTTGATAGTTTGCAATTCAACTTTGAAAAAAAATCCTTATTTTGGTGTGATGAACTATATAAAATGTTCCCATTTGGCTGAACAATCATGCAATACTTGGCTTCCAACAAATTTGGGAAAAAAAATTGGGGGTGAGGATGGGAAAAGGGGGTGGGAGTATCTCCTTCCAACATTTTTGTAGTTTATAAGATCATATTCACTATATTAGTCCATCTGTCCATGGTACAGCCGTACAGGTGATTCAAATTTCAAATTTAAATGGCAGTGGAAATTATTGAATAATCCACCGAAGCTCAAATTTCAAATTATAATTCATAATTGAAATTTATATTTAATTATCATGAGGAAATAATTAAGGGTGAGAAAAAAGAAAGGTTTTTTTTTTCATATATAATTATAAATAAACATTCTATTTATTTTATACTATCACAAATAAAATATTTAATTTTGTAACATTAGAATAATTTAAAATAAAATGATGTGTCACTCTGTCATCTTTTTTAACTAAAATTAGTATTATTAATTAATAAATGAAAATGACATGAATAACCTTAACATAATATTCCCATGGTTTTAATTGCATTTATATCCTTAAAAAATATGTTATTTATTTTTATACAACTAAAAATAACATGTCAAAATATATTGCATTATGTAATGAGAATTACGCAACATAAAAAAGTAGGGATATTTTAGTTATTTCACTATGATCTTAACAACGGTAATAAAAATTTTGTGGATGTTAATTAGGATCGTAAATATGCATGGAATCTAAATATTCTGATTGTAAACTAAATATGTTATTTAAAATGGTGTAAAATTAAATAGTATAATTTTGGATGGTATATATCAAAAAAAAAAGTTGTTAGAAATTCCGAGAATTTATGGGATTTATTATATTTTTTTTTGTAAGAAGAATTTATGGGATTTATTAGTTTATGAAAAATAATAACCTCATCTAAACTAAACAAACCATCCAAACCGTTCATCACAAGATTCAAGAAGCGAAAATTCAAAATATATTTTAAATTACAATTCATAACTGAATCTTATTTTACATTAACTGAAAAAAAATGGATAAGTATTCATTAAGTCGGTTATATTCAACAACAACAACAACAACATATTATTTAAGGTGAAGTTCTGTCACAAGTGCTTAATAATTAATATTGATTTGCTCTGGTAAAGAAGTGAAAAAAATATATAAGAGTTTTAGAAGATGGTTTTACCTAATAATTTTCCTGTTGGACTTCATGTGATGATTGTAGACAAAGATATGGAGTCTCTGTCCAATCTGAAGAATAATCTCCAAGAGTGGAGATATCATGGTAGGTGGTCATTTACATTTTTCATATTTACATAGCTTAGATTTAAAATGTGTTTTTCATTTATTTATTTATTTATTTTTGTATATATATAGCCTTCAAATACATTATTTTATTTTCTTCTATTATTGCAAGTAATATATATGTTTGGTAGCGGAATTTTATTTATTATAATGTAAATAATTGATCATTAATGGTGTAGTGTGGGGGCTGTACATGCATGGAAGTATCACCATCTTTTCTTTTTCTTTAAGTAATCTAATTAAGTTAATTAAGGATCTATTTGGATGCACATTTGAAATATAAAGATTCTTATATAATCTTTCGTTTCAAACTCTGTTTAGAAATTCATTATTTTTCTGTTTTTTCAAACCCTGATCTTTTACATTTTAAAAGTGAACAATTGATTTTGGGATGCAATGGTAGAATGTGTTTGATTTTTTTTTATACAAAAAGTGTCTTTTGGTTGGTTATAAACACATCACGATAAAAATTTATATCTCATTAAATGATGTTTATTATTTATAAAATTTTAAAATATGTGTGGACTGCACAAGACTGTCTCATGGACTATTTCCTAACATTATTTTAAAGAATGAATGTTGTTACATATAGTTTTTTTTCCAGCTCCAATTCCAGTCTCATATGCATCGATAGAAAATTAACGGAACATATACTCACATTAACGAGACATATGCTTCGATAACAATTTTTTACATTTTTTTTTATAAATGCATCCATGCAATTTATTGGAGTATATGCTTCATTTTTTATAAAAATATGTATCGTATTAGATGATGTATATAATTTTTTTAAAATTCAAAACACATATAGACTGTAAATAAAACGTAACTAAAAGTAGGGATGTACGTAATATTATCTTATTTGATTTTAAATTAAAATAATTTCACATGCATGACCCGTCCCAAGCCCGATCTGATCACATCCAAACCTGGATGAGGTTCCACTCAGAACACACTTGGAACATGAATGCCGATGTAATATGATTGCGTCATTATCTTTTTTCCATCCATAATTTTAGTCCCATTTACATTGTTGATGTATACATTGACATTAACAAGGTATATATCTCATTAAAAAAATTCATATGTTTAGTCATATAATTTAGTAGAGTATATATTTATTTTTTTTATAAAAACAATTACCTTATTAGAAAAAACATATTGTTTATTTATATTTTTAAAAATAAAAAATTACGTGGACTGAATTGGACTTAAAAAGTGACTTGTACATAACATTTTCCATGTAATATCGATATTTGATTGGTTTTTATTTTTCTTAACAAGAAATCAAACATATTTGTGTTTCCAGTGACAGCATGTACAAGGGTAGACAAAGCAATAGTCATGTTATTAAGTCGATCATTCGACCTAATCATACATTGATTTTGAATCACTGGAAAACAATAATGATCTCAAGCTTCTCCAATCCATCAGGCTCAAATTGCACCTACCCATTATTAGTAAGTATAATCAATTAATCTCAATTCATGAAAGCAATATATCTCTAATTATAATTTCAATACTTAATTTGTCTTCTAACTTTGGATTTTACTGTGAATGACAGTGACATGCGCAGACGATTCGAATGCTGTAATGAAATGCATGAAAAATGGTGCATGCAGTTGTCTAGTAAAACCAATTTCAAAAGAAAATTTAAAATATATATGGCAACACGCAGCAAGAAAAGAATGAGAGCGAAGAATGATTTTGAGAAATCCAAGAGAGATGAAGGGGGCTCAAGTGAACCATCAAATATTGGTAGCTCTGAAAGCCTCAAGGGAACCTTGAACATGTCAGGTGAATCGAAGGAGATTAAACGAAGGCTAATATGGACGGACGAACTCGAAGAAGAATTTGTGAAGGCCCTTCAACAATTGGAGTTTGACAAAAGTAAGAGTTTTTCTTTTACAATGATCTTACAGTTTGCGTATGTTTTAATTTTTTTAATTGCAGTATATTTTATTTTAATGAGGTAATAACTATAAACGAATTTTATTGGATCAATTTATAAAATATGGGGGTTATAAATGTTGTGCAAGTAAAAGTTTCATATTGTTGGTTTTTTACTGTTTTTAAAGCCATATTATATATTGAAGAAAATGCATGACATAAATCTTGATTTTTTTCCCTTCTTAAATGCAGATGCAAGCGCTAAGAAAATCCAAGAGAAAATTAAGAATTCAGATGTGGCTAAAAAAATACTTGAAGACATGAATATTGAACTGACTCGAGAACATGTTTCAAGTCACTTGCAGGTAATTTTTTTTTTTTTTTTTTTTTGGAAAACATATAAAATGTCTTCATAGTTTGCATCCATAAATTTCATATTATTTGTACTAGAATTGTAACACTTTCCCTCACAATCTTCTTTTTGATAATCACATTTTTTTTAACTTGTCATTATATTTTATAAACTCGAAACTGTGTGAAGATAATTAATCAACCTTTCCATTAATTTTTAAAAATCGGGCATTCAGTGGATTAGGCTTGGATCTGTAGCACATCAAGAGTTACAAAATTCATATTGCACACATGAAAGATCTCATTCTTTTAATAAATTTGTTAGGCATATACTGTTATAATGTTATACATAGATCTATTTCTAAAATGAATTTTTTAGGGTTCATTATATATGGTGGTAATTGATAAATTAATGACATAATCTAATAATATGAGATACACTATATACTTATAATGTTCTCTAAGTTCATTTATAGTTCATAATTGCATGTATTTATTGTCATGAACTAATTAACGCAATCATGTGCAACAGAAATATCGAAATCATCAGAAAAAGATGAAACAAGAAACTCAAAATCAAGGCAAAGTGGGGTCAACTTCATCAGATGCCACAAATATCATGGTAGCACAAAATGATTTGCATCAGGAGTCCTCATTTCATCAGATGATACAATATAGTTCCTCACAGAGCCCTGAACTTACTCAGGACAATTATATTGCCCCACAGGGTCCTCAGAACAATTATATTGCCATGCAGGGTCCTCAGAACAATCTTGTACTTACAGAGGACAATCACATCACCTCGCAAGCTGTTACACTTACTCAAGATCATTTTAATATCCTACAGAGTTCTGTAGACAATAATATTGTCTCACAAGATCTTGTATGCAATCAGAATAATCATGATCCAGTGGACAATTGTTATAATGTCCCTCAGGGTCCTGTATGCAATCAGGACAATTGTGTTGTCCAACAGGATTCTGTACTTTATCAGGATAATGATTTTATATTATTCATGGATGGAGAGGAATGGAGGATAGAAGAGAATCAAAATCCTCAAATTTTACCATCTACATGATTTGGATTTTGATGACAGTAACAAATCACATTTGAATCTGGTTAGTGCTCCTTGAAAAACTATATTAGTTTGGTTGCTTTTATCATTTTATAATATAACTTCGGACCTTCTCACATACTCTTTTTTTTTTTTTTTGATACAGCAGTAGGAAGAAGAGGAGTTCCACTAGAGTGGCACAAAGAGATTTCTTTTATTGATTCACATGTGAACATTTTTATTTCAGAGTGTTCATTTTGTTCTGTAAATGGAATATTATTGTAGTGTCATTGCAACAGTAATGTGATGCTGGTTCTATTTCATGGGACATCTATATATATTTAGAATGGTTAACCTTCTATATATATGAATGTGTTTGTGATTTTCTGAAGTTGTATCAATACATGAGATTTGGGTGTTTTAATGTATGATCATAGCTATTATTTTATTAGAATATTTATTTCTCCTTTTCTTATAGTTGTGATAACTTTACTTACTTACAAAACATTGAACTAATGCTATCCATCAACATGCATTATTAAAAAGTGTCATATCTAAAGAAATGTTTGCTTACATATGAGAATCATCTATGAAACCATGTTCTTTGATGGGCAGATGAGTGTATTGAACTGACAACTTTCCTATTTCATGCATGAAAGACCTCATCCTTAATTAAATCTTGACAAACAAGAATATACATGGTTTCATTTCTAAGATGAATCTTTAAAGATTCTCAAAATGTGGTTGATTGACAAATACGAAGAATTGATGTAATTAATCTATAAAACAATAAGTAGAATTCTGAAGGAGAGGAGTGACTGCCTCTATTGCAATTGATTACTCCTGATTGATTTACAATGGATACAAAATTTTATCATTTTTCCTAAAAAGATTAATGAGAAATGACTTTAATTTTTCTTTTAAATGTTTTTTTAAAAGCAACTTGATTTTTGTTACATAAATTCAATTATAAAATCGATATTGTTGGAAATATATTGTTAAAACGTTTAAAATAAGACCAATATTATAATTATTTAATGTATATTTAAAAATGATAATTTAATATATAACAAATTTAACATTTATATATTTTTGGGTGATGTTGATTTATTCAATTAATATTTCATTATATTTATCCAATGGATTTTTTAATGTAATTTAATGGCATGACAATTATTAGAGATTCATGAAGAAGTTGAGAGGAGTTATTTAGAGAAGGAAAACACTACTAGAGTTTCGTGAGCCATTGTAAAATTTATATCTCATTTTTATCTTTGTTATAGTGGATACTCTCAGATATTGTCTTTTATATATAAGATTAGATCGAACCACGTAAAATTCGTGTTTCTTGGGTGATATGTGGACGCTTTCAGATTTTACTTATATGTGTGTGTGTTTAAGCCGAACCACATAAAATTCTCATATTATATGTAATTTTGTTTGATTTCAAGTTTATAGTCGTGAACTTCCATGATGGACCAGTGTCCAATCCCTTGAGAGAGGAAGTGAGGCTATACCCTCAACTTTCACATCCCCACCTAAAAAAAGAGCTCTATTACACTCAATGTCTCATAATATGTCTCGTTATCTTTCGATTCTTGTGTAACAAGATATGTATGTATACATTGTTGGAAATTTTACATTTTTATAAATGATATCATTCATTTAATTAAAGTATATACTTTATTTTTTTATAGAACACATATCTCATTGGATAATACTCATGATTAAAAAAACACGAAAATATGAATGGTACTGTAAAACGCACCAAATGTAATATTTTTCCTTGAAAAAAATGAGCACTAATACATTCAGTTCGTTTTGCAATCTCATGCATTATGATAACATAATATATATTGCATTATCGTAGTGTATGAAGTTCTATCATAGAGTATGACTAAATTTTTATTACTTTTTCAACACGAAAAAAATACATTAATGTATCCCATTATATACTACATTTCATATAATGTGATGTATTTCAACGAGAAAGTGTATGGGTTTTAAAAAAAAGAAAATCGGTATAAATTGCAATTGGGGCTACTAGAGGTTTGACGGACTTTCATGTCATTCAACTGATGGGCCCGCACAGGATCTTTGGCCATGCTTGGAACTTATAGGGCATGCTTGGATACTGTACAAATGGGGGAGGATTTTCATTTGCATATGGTCAAACATAATATTTTGTTTGATTATGATATTTAAAGTGTAATAAATAAAAATGTTTTCATTTGCCCCAAAATCCCAACCAACCCATGTGTATGTAAAGCAATTTTATATTTTTACCCTCTAACAAATTTATTAAAGTCCATATTATCCAAAACAAATATTTCACCTCCTAATCTTATCTTAAGAATTAAAATAGATAATTATATTTTATAAATTTATATAACTTACAATAATATAATAGTGTGGATTACAAATATTAATGTGGCATGAAAATATAAATGTTATTATATTAAAATATATCAAGAAATCTTAACTAACTATCATAGATATAATTCAACAAAATTGTTATTTATAAAATATAAAAAAAAACTTGTAGGATATTTGTTAGTTGAAATCAGATTAATTTTTGTTTATATTTATATTAGAACTTTTTTAACCACATTGACATATATATAAATTAAAAAAACTAATATATGAAATATTTAAATTTAAATTTAAATTTTTTATATATAATATATTTTTCATAATTTTTTTGGGTATGTTTTAAGAAAATAATATGTTTGATAATCATTTGAAAAAAATATTTTATCTATTTACAATATTATTATATTTTAACATAATAAATTGGAACATATACAAACAGTTTCACATATGTGAGACAAACAATCACTAACAAGAACATGTGTGTAACTGATAGCACAATATGAAAATAGACAAATATGTCTCAAACAGTGTACAAATTTTCTATGTACGTGCAATGTAAAATTTGCATGTACAAAAAAACACGTATAAATAATCACTGTATCCAAACGTGCTCGTAATACATTCACAATTTAAACGTGCATGCTTTGCCTACATGGCGATGCAACATTGAAGTCACATGGGATCCGATCCTGACCCTGTAGAGCGGTGTTTAATGTTTTGCAGCAGAAAATTGAGAGATTTTTAGTATGGAAAATATTACACATAGTCTATTTTACTTGTCAAAACTCAGACCTTGTGTGTTTTTAATTTTTTTTAAAATCATATATTTCATCTAATGAAGTATGTACTTTTATAAAATGTAAAGTATATACTCCAATGAATTTATCATTTATAAAAAATGTAAAAAAAGTTCAATGAAGTATATATTTCAATACGATGAGTAGACTGTAGAGGGGACTAATGATGTATATAAGATTGTATTTATGATTGAGTGTAACAAAGCTCTTCTATTGTATGTTAACAGTGATGGTGTCCCGCACAAATTTGATTTTCTCTAAATTATAAATTTAGTTAGCGGTGTATTTTTTAAGCATTGATACACTTACTCCATTTTACAGCTTAGACTGTGTGGCCCCATAGGCTATAATAGGGTAGTAGTATACTAGGTTCCAATATTCTATCAATGTATGATAAATTTATTTTTCAATTTTATAAAATAAAAAATATATTATTGTATTTCAGTATATACTTTATTTTGTATAACAACATGTATTTTGTTAGAATAATTAGTGATTTTTTAAAACAACCATGTGGATTGTGGTTGGGGCTAAACATTTTTTTATATATATAAAAATGATGTACATATTCATACGTGATGAACGTATATTTTTTTGATGTTTTCATAGTAGATATTATAATAATACAGATATATATTACGCTTACAGGATCTTATATATCATGTTAGTGACCGGAATATTGAAAACGTAGCTCTAAAAATATAAAAATGAGACTTCCATGGAAGAAAACAACAAAACAAGAATAAAAAAATTGTTAAAGTATCAAACGAACAAAATTACACCACTTGCAACAATAAGGTTCAATTAAATATAATATATGATTATAAGAAAAATGTGAGGCTTATTTTTTTTTTTACAGTTTAAAACACATATATTTTAAAACACTCAACTATATATATTTTTATTTTAAAAATAGTAAACATCATCTAACAATGTATATATTTTGATAGAAAATGTATATCGTTGTTTTCAAATCGAATGAATTTATTTTTAATAAATGTGAAAAATTTAACGATGTATTTATTTCGTCTAACAATGTATATATTTCAATAGATTTTCAACGATGCATATAAGACTGTATTTTAGACTATAAAAAAAACTAAGTATAACAATAGTTATCCCACAGTTGAAATCAACTAATTATTTACTGTGCCCCTTAAACCGTTAGAACGGAATCTTGAAAAGATAAAATTACGTATATACAACTCCTTGTAGATGCGGTGATTTTTATTTTCATTATTTTAATATATACATCTCTTAAAATTTTATGTATTATGTCTTTTTTGAAACTCTATTATCATCAATGTCCCTCAAAAATAAAAATAAAAGCATAAAATGTTTTTTTTGAAATGTATTTATCATACATATTATAAATATTTAAATATACAAAAATACCCTTCCATATTTATCCTTTTTGAGGGTGTTATTAGTAATAGTTTTGGAGATTAATCGATTCACTCCTCAGGCTGGATTCATGCTTGATCTGGTCTTGATGGAAGTTGATTCAGAAAAAAGTGTTGATGGAGATCCGCGATCAATTGATGATCGATCAATTGATGTTCTTTTGTTTCTCTTCTTTGAACTCACACAAGTGTGATGTCAGTCAATGATCCTCTGACACTCGAGTCAATATATGTTCGAAGAATTAAAGGAGAGAAAACGAATTTAAATCTAAGTGAGATTTGCGGATAAGATATCCGTACCTTTTGGAGCTAGGGCCCCCTATTCATAGATGAAGGTCACGTGTTGAACATGCTCGGTTGACGTTTAGCTGACGTAGATGAATCTTCTACGTGGCCCAATACTCGGGTGATTCGTAAGTCACATTCTCTCTTTTTGACCGAGTCAACTGGATGACCTAGAGCACGAGCTAGCTCCAGCTGACACGTCTCTGAGTACACGCGGCTCTGATCTTTTCTTTCACCAGTCGCACTCGATCCTCAAATGAATGGTTTGACACTTCGAACACCTTAGCAGACCTAAAAAGGTCAATGTTTGCCTTCGGATGTCCGTAGTTCACTAAAGGCTTGATCCGAGGTGGGAGCTATGCTTAGTTCGAGGTGACCGCCTATTATCGAGGTGACTGTTTTATGTTGAGGTGGGACTTACTCGTCTTTAGTGTGACTTTTCTTTATTCTCAATTAATTCAGGTGTACGTACTTAATCCTTATTCGACGACGGTGGATTTTATATACCCCCCCCCCCCTACAATAGTGATTTTCCATGTGTATATTGACAAAATCAAATTTTATCAATGGTACGGTATATATGCAAAAAAACAAAAACAACTCTCTAGCTTATTTGTAAGCATAATGTTTTCTATGATGAATCATGCACCTCCGTATAAAAAAAAATGGAATTCATATCTAGTAGTAGTATTATGTACCAGCTTATATACAAAATGAGAAACATATCCCTCTGCAATGAAACTACATGCGCCCATCCATCCTGAAAAGTCTGTGTGTATTCCTTAAAATTCTTTATAGATAATTTTTTAGGTCAGTTACACATTCTTTTTTGACTCCTACTTTCTAGTTCGTAAATTTACTTTTTGTATAAATATATATATTGTGAGATTTTTTATATTTAATTCATATTTCATATAAATATTTCAAGCATCAAATTTTGAATAGTATTTACAGTGACAGTAACAACATGTTTTTGTTATTTTATGTAATGACAGTAACAATACGTTATTAAACAATCAATGCGTTTTGGGGTTGCTGGTTTTCTGCATGCGTGATTTCACAGGTCACCAACAAAAGGGATACTATTTCAAAAGAATGAAAGGGACAGAAAGATGGGATTATTACACTTTTTTGGAGACTGAAAGAGGTGGAAAAGGAAAGGTAGCCAATAAAATACAAAAAAAAGTTGCAAAAAAAGATTTTGTGATTTCAGGATGTAGGTTTATGTTGCACTCATTGATCCATGCTATGATGCTAAAGTAAATTTTCCATAAGAAATAGAAGCTTCTCATTATTCTTCAAATAGCACATGTCATTATATTTTTATATACAATCACCTAGTTAACCTATGTATGAGTAAAATAAATAGATGTGAAATAGGTTGGAATAATATAAGTTTATAAACCCAAAAAATAAGATTGTTTGCAAAGAATATGAGTGTAGATATATTAGAATATGTAAAAATTTATAAGCTGATATATGATATTTTTAGGTCTTTAAAATTGTATTATTCCACATAATTTATTTAAATGGTATAAGAGGAGTTCACATATCAAATCATATGATATCACTTTTAAATTAAGAGTTCACATGTCAAATACATTTTCTTATGACTATAATTAAAAGAAAAACAATCAAATAGAAAATTATATATTATACTAAATATAATTATCTTTACTAAATAATTATCTATTTTGGAATTGCTAATATCGCTACTCAAACAGGGTTGAGGATTTTGTAGCATTCAACCAAAGTGATTTGTTTAGTAAAAATATATTTTCAAATATGTGTGATGTAGATCTATTTTAACCATGTCAGCATTTAAATAAATATATATATTTCCAATACATGATATATTACGTAAGATATATAATAATATTCACATTCAAAAGGGCAATGGATTTTTTGATATATAATATGTCTACATATTTACACTGGTTGAGGTATTTATAAGAGTTGATGCTCTAAATAAATATAGTTGAAAGCTTGAAATTAGAAATTCAGTGTTTGTAGCTTTCTTTCCCAATTAGAAAGAGTGCAACAAATATTTAAACTTTGAAGTTTATGATTAATATAACTTTATGGTATATGAAATTCAGAATACTAATTGAAAATTTTTAAGTATATTATCCTCCATGAACACTCCAGTTATGAAAGGATCTTAATGTTAGTTGAGTCATTGATTCCTTAGTAGATTGGCTCACAATAATACTTAGTACTTGCTACTTTTCCCAATTTAACCAACTCGTTTTGAGTAGGACTACAGCCACAACATAATTAAATGAATCAAGATATATATACTCCCACGAGTAAAAGGAGTTTAAATATACAAGTGGTTGTGCTTGAAAAATGAATCAATTGTCTAATTTCAATATCTTAATTTCGAGAGGAACCATTGTTTAATTCAGATAAATGGAATAGCTATGTGAATAAATATATGGTTTCTTTCCCAATAGAATGCTATGGTTTTTTTTATTGTAGAATATATATTGAGATAAATGGAATAGAATGCTATGTGAATAAATATATAAATCCAAATAGTTCTCGATTAAATTGGATGAAATAAGTTCTATAAAATCAGATAAATTCAATCTTGCACCGTCTACATCATTAGTTTTAATTGGATGGTTCATGGAACTCATGTGTTCATACCATACTGTAGGATCCCAATATCCCATCACCTAAAAGATCATAAAATATTAAAATACATAAGTTTTCTTATAGAAAAAAAAGGTAACCTCTTGAAATACACACATTATTATTATTATTATTTTAAAAATGAATCGGTAGGTTGACTATTCTTTGCATTAGTTAAAAGGAGTACAATCATCAAAATAGAGAAGAAGATGCCATTACAAGAAAACAAAATGTAACACAAACAGATTTTTTTCCATCCCACTTTACCTAAAGATTACTTCCTCTTATTTTTTACTTTTCTATGGCTTCTCCTTTCTATTCAAGACTTTTGCCTATCTTAAACTTTCTTTTAAAATAGATGGATTATTTTTTACTCAAAATAAAAAAATAAAAGAGATTACTTAACGCGGACTGATCAACCAAAACAAATTCAACTCATTTGCCCCCAGTTTTACCTTAATAGTTAATCAATCTCATAATCATCTTGTTAGATATAATATAAAATAATTAATACATCACGTGCCATAAAACTATACCCGTGACAGACCGATCGATAAATCCCCCTAAAAAAAAAAAAAAAAAAAAAACTCCACAAAAGATGTCCAGCCTGGCGTCCATCCACCACAGCGGTCCATCAACCCGAGCCCGAATCTCGAGGCTCTCGCACTATTCCCGAGGCATCATCCGGTCTCCGACGCAGAGACTGTCCGCCAATCCATCGCCGACGACGATGCTTACGTTGGCAGAATCCGATGCCCAACCCTGTTGTCCACGTGTCATCTCCATATAACATCGCCCGCTCATATCCGGAATTGCATCGTGATTCGTGCACAACTGTGTGGGCTGTGTAAAACGACAATCATACCCCTCTAAATAAAGCCACGACAGAAGCGAAGGCAAGGGCAATGTGGTAATCATAGACGTGACCCATCGGCCTCATCAATGTCACAGCTGGGCCTTCTCACGGTGTGGATTTCATTTCCCTTAATTACATTTTAACCCCTCCCCAAAAATTCAAATTAATCTCTTATTAATACATTTAACACTTCTCCTTCTTCTTCCCCAAAAAACATAAAAACAAAATCAAGAACAGATATTCTTTGAAGGAGAGAGAGAGAGAGAGAGAGAGAAGGGACCTCTCTTTCTCTCTCTAATTTTGTTTCGATTCACATTGTTATGGATTCTTTGCGTTTATCGAGCGTTGAAGATCGCGTCGTCACCAAGCGATCCGAAATCTGAACCAATCCTGGCCGTCCGTTCCCGCAAATCAAACAGATTGGCGGACCTCCGCGAAACCCTAGCTTTCTCTCTCCTCTCCCTCCTCAGCGAATCCAAGCCGAGGAAGCCGAGGCGGAGGAGCTCCATCCAACGGTCCAGGATGCTCCTCATCGCCAAGATCTCCGGCCTCTTCTCCGCCGCCATGGTCATGGTCGTGCTCTCCCCCTCCCTCCCCTCCTTCCCTCCCGCCGAGGCCATCCGCTCCTCCTTCCGCCGCTCCCCCGTCTTCCGCAATGCCGACGACTGCGCCGCCGCCGCAGGCGGCTTCGGCGTCTGCGACCGCTCGCTCGTCCACATCGCGATCACCCTCGACGGCGCCTACCTCCGCGGATCGATCGCCGCCGTCCACTCCGTCCTCCAGCACTCGCGCTGTCCGGAGAGCGTCTTCTTCCACTTCCTCGTCTCGGACGCGGATCTCGAGGCGCTGGTGAGGTCGACCTTCCCGGACCTCCGGTTCCGGTCCTACCTCTTCGACCCGTCCGTGGTGAGGGGCCTCATCTCCCCCTCCGTGCGTCAAGCGCTCGAGCAGCCGCTCAACTACGCGCGCAACTACCTCGCCGACCTCCTCGAACCCTGCGTCCGCCGCGTCATCTACCTGGACTCGGACCTCGTCGTGGTGGACGACGTGTTCAAGCTCTGGAACACGAGCCTCGGCTCGCGCACCCTCGGCGCGCCCGAGTACTGCCACGCCAACTTCACCGAGTACTTCACCGACCGGTTCTGGTCCGATCCGAGGTTCGCCTCAACCTTCGCTGGCCGGAAGCCCTGTTATTTCAATACGGGGGTCATGGTGATGGACCTCGCGAGGTGGAGGCGGTTCGGGTACACCAGGAGGATCGAACGGTGGATGGAGGTGCAGAGGACGGACGGTCGGATTTACGAGCTGGGGTCGCTCCCGCCATTCCTGCTGGTGTTCGCGGGACACGTGGCGCCCATCGACCATAGGTGGAACCAGCACGGCTTGGGTGGGGACAACGTGAGGGGGAGTTGCAGGGACCTTCACCCGGGTCCGGTGAGTCTGCTCCATTGGAGCGGGAGTGGGAAGCCTTGGGTCAGGCTCGACTCGAACCGGCCATGCCCGCTCGACTCGCTTTGGGCGCCGTATGACCTCTTCGGACCGAATCCACAATAGACCTGCTACAGCAGGTACATCCTAGCTTCCATCTTTTTTTTTTCAAAAAGATTTTTTTTTTGTTCCCTATTAGTTTTGGATTGATTACTTTGCTTGGGTTTTACTCTTTTATTTATTTATTGGGGCTATGTGTATTTTATTCTATTGTTGATGCCTCTGCAAATAAGAGAAAAAAAGATATTCATTTGGTTATGGATTGTGAGTTGTTAATTTCTTTTTTTAAATCTGGGTCAAGTTGTTTTGAGTTGATTATATTAGTAGATTTTGATTTATATTTGTTTGGGTTAGGGGGGATGCTCTCGAACGTGATGGAAGTAACGTAGAGACTTCGTAGTTGATCAGTTTAATTAGGAACTAATATTGTCAATTATTGGTATTAGTTTCGTGTAGGATATAATAATGGGACATTGGTTCTCTTGGAGCCTCAGTGAGCTTATGTTGGTATTTTGAACTTTCTTTTGTTAATGTTCTTGTGTTTTTGGACGGCTAGGATTAAAATTTTGAGAAAGAAAACAAAGGAACTACTGTTTGGGTGTTTTATGACTTCGGTGGCAGCGACAGTCTAGTGAACCTCTTGTCTTTTTGCATCACTCAATACCACCACACAAGACAAATATTTATGTTATTTGATCATCAATTACAAAGTTGTATCCATGTGTGTCCCTGATTGAAAGATAACCCAAGTAGGTAATTTTGAATCCCTGGTCTTCAATTTTGGCTACTGCTCTTTAATCTGGTGGTCTGAAGCAGAACATGGTGTTAGATACCATGAGGATTTATGAGTTTTCCTAAGGTCATTTTCATTACGTAGAGGCTGCGAAATTTTGTCCACAATGAAGCTATATACTATGGAAGATTATACCATTTTATAGGATGCTTCAATCTGTTGTTATTTTTATCTTCAGGAGAAAAACTAATTTGAACAATCTGCGTATATGAGTCTCATTGGTAAGCTTGATATTGTTTAATTGGCAAAATTCCATGGGGGTCATCAGTCATGTGTGAGTCTAGATAGATTTAGACATTCCCTGAGAGTGAATATGAACTCTCTGGCAGTTGATATACATTTCCAAAGAGTGTATGTTATTATTCAATGACTTCTTGAATGACCTTATTTTATTATAAGGTGCCTTGGGCTCAGCTATTCAATCTTGGAATATGACAGGAGCATTAAACAGCACATGTTATTTTATTCTCCCTTATTGTGCTAACCCTCCAAGTCAAGCATAAACTGTTAATAATTATATTTAAAATCTCAAGACCAATCAGTTCAGTCACACAATGATATTCTTTGTAATTTATGAAGTCACTTTTAATAATTTAGTTTGTAGTTTGTTAGAAGTGGTTAGATGTTCCATTGATGGATTACTTTTCCAAACTTCTAATGCCATCTTAAAAAATGAATTGTAATATCTTAGTTAGACATACCTTGTAGCATTGATAACTGACAAAAGTTTAGGTATAGAAATTCAAGTAATAAAAGTAGATTTCGACTCTTTATCAAGCGTTTGCTAAAATATTTTTTTGTTCAACATCAAAGTTATACTGCCTTTCAGTGTCATAGCAAGTTCTTTAGCTCTTGTTTAGAAAACCTTATCAATCTAACAATCTTTGCTTAATTCCATATATTACTTGAAAAGATTGCCTATAAGATAGTCCAATATCATCTGCCTCTTCCAACTTTGATGGCTTTGTCCCAACCATTAACTGAATAAAGAACTTTTGAATTCTATTGGGTAAGTAATCTTTCATGATTAAAAAATAAATAAATTATATAGAATAAGTATCCTTTGACCACAAAACTATTGGGAATTTGGGATTCAAATATGAGACTGCTTGTAGTTGTTGAGATATGAAAATTTTAATCCGATAAATCCATCAAATAATTTAATTAGATTTTACATTATTGGATATATTAAATTACTTGTTGCTGTGGAAGCATTTGAATTTAATTTTCAAAACAGCTCTCCAGTGATATCATTAGCCATAGACTTATCATATTTACTATTAGTATATTAGTATATAAAAATAATAAAGCAAACAAAAGCCCACCTTCACAGGTGAAAGGTTGGACTACCACATGTGGATATAAAATTGAAGTATTGAAAAGGTTTATAGTGCAAGCAATGGAAACCTTATAATTATGGGCACGATGAAAGTTCAAAAGTCTCCTTGTAATGCAAGTTATTTTTAGATATAAAAGAAGTACATTGTGGTTAGCCTTTCATGATCCATTTCGATTGCATCATTGTTTAAAAATTGAAGTATTGAAAGGGTTTATAGTGCAAGCAATGGAAACCTTATTTTTAAGAGCACGATAAAGGTTCAAAAGTTTCCTTGTAATGAAAATTATATTTAGATAACATTAAAAGTCCTTGTGGTTAGCCTTTCATAATCCATTTCGATTGAATCTTTGTTTATGTGAAATGATGTCTATTCTTTTCTTAATCCATCCTTTTTGTTTAGACAGTCATAGCAAACTGATTTTCTTTGGTGTTGAAGAATTAGTTTCTTGTTCCCAAAAGTATTCAGTGATGATTAAGTGAAATATGGTCAACTTTTTTTCATTAGCTGGTGGACCTTTACCCTTTCTGCAATATAAGATTTCAATTTTATGTTAGAACTGCAAATTGAGCGGAATGGGTCGGGTTGGAGTTCAATTCGAGCCTAAAACCCTCAAATCTTGGAGGACAACCTGAGCCAAACTTGTTGGTTTGGGTAGGGGTAGGCTTAGATTGAGGTTGAGTTTGAGTTTACCTTTAAAATAATGCCCTTTTAACCTATTCTAACTCTAGAATAATCTTCAAAAAGAAAAAAAACTATGGAACAGTCGACTCCCCAGTGATGAAAAGGAAGGATGACTGGAAGAAAGAACAATGAAATGAAACTACAAGATTTGTGGATAAAATTAAAATGAATAATTCTAATTTCATCTCAAAGTTCATACTTAACCTAAAATTTTAAAGGAAAAATATAAATAACACCTTGTAAACTACCTGAAATCTTAATAAGCCTTTTATTTTTTTTGAAGTTCATATAATCCCCTGAATTAAACTTTTATTGATATTCTATGAATATTTCGTTTAGTTAATTATGACTGAAAACACAGTATATTAAAATCTCTGTTACAATTTTTAACAAATTGTAAGAGTTTTTTTGGTATACTTTTTTTTCATCAAGGATTAACCAAACATAATATTCATCATCTGTCAATGAAAATTTAATATTTCAATAAACATAAGTGTTTTCGGAGGGTTACATGAGCTTCAAAAAAAGTCACGGAGGTATATGAATTTCAAACAGTTTACTGGGAATTATATGGAATTTCCCAAATTTTAAATCTAAATAGTATTTACCGCATTGGATTCGGGTTGGGGTGGGTTGGGTCATCTGAGCTCACTTTTTAATTGAGTTTATGCTTTATTTTTTTTTTGTGAAGACATGTACTTTTATTGAATAAATATATACCTTTAAAGAAAAGGAAAAAATTCAAATAAATTATCTAAAGTTATATAACCCTCTGGTATTTCCTGAAGTCCACATAACTCTCTGAAAACATCTATGTAAATCTAAATATTTACATGAGTTAAATTTTGATTGATAGACGAGGAATATTATACGAATATTTTATTTGATTAATTCTAAATAAAAATACTGTATACTAAAACCCCCTAAAATGTGTTAATATGGAAAACCTTCTGTAATGATGATTTTACCTCTCAGAATATATTAGAAAACCTTATCTGCTAAGGTATAATTGTCATTTATAGAGGATTTCTACATCTTTATCACATTGTAGGGTGTTTTGGTATACTGTATTTTCAGTTAGGGTTAACCAAACTAAATATTTTTCATCTGTCAATAGATATTTAATTCAGATGGTTATATATGTGTTTTCAGGGGGTTATATGAACTTCAGAAAAAATCAAAGGGTTATATGGATCTCTAGTAGTTTACATGGGATTTTTTACTTAAAAAAAGAGGTTAAAACAAGTTTGAGATTGTAAATGTAACTGATAAAACGATCATTCCTAGTATTTTACCGAGAAATGATATGGCGTGAGATGCAGTGGGTGAGGCTTGTCCGGGAGAGATATTCTTGCTTTGATCATGGCTACAGTAGATTATCTCGAGTGGGTCGGGACATGTCGAGCTTATGGAAGGGCATCATGGTGGGAAAGGCAGATTTCGAGCAAGTGTGCCGGTGGGAGTTGGGCTTTGGGAACCGGATTTGTTTCTGGACAGATCGCTGGATCAGGGAGGGATCCTTGTGTGACAGGTTTTCTCGGATCTTCCGCATTGCTTTGGAGACTGATGTGCCGGCGTCCATATTTTGGAGGGTGAGAGGGGAGTCGGGATACTGGAAAGTCTTGGTGAGGATAATGAAGTCGAAGAATACTTGCAGTTGTTGGAGGAACTTCATAGCGCAAAGATAGTGGCCTCCCGAGGTGATAGGATTATTTGGGGACCAAATCTGGGTGAATGGTTTTCGGTAAAGGGCGGGTATTCATGGCTTAGAAGCGAGAGACTGGGTAGCCCTCTGATGACACAGATGCATAAAGAGGTGTGGGAATGTAAGATCCCACTTAAGGTAAAGGCTTTCCTATGGACCTTGTTCCAGGAGAGGATCTTGACCAAATCTTGTTTAGCTCGATGGGATCCGATGTTAGATGTGAGATGCGCGCTGTGCGGGACAATGGAGGAGACGACTTTACATCTGTTCATCCAATGCCCTTTGGTAATGCAGGTGTGGAGGTGGCTATTAGTGGCCGGTGGGGTGGGGGTCTCCTTCACATCATTCGAGGAGCTTTGGTTGGAGGGAAAGAGGTTGTGTACGCCAGGCGATAAGAGCGTGAAGGCGAAGTTTACTCAGGTTTTAGTGTCGGCTGCGTTGTGGGCAATATAGCTGATTAGGAACCATTGTGTGTTCAAGGGAATTATCCCTTACGTCGAAAACATATGGGACCTGGTTGTTCGTCTGGTGGCTGAGTGGGGGGTTTACTGTGTGGGTGCACGGTTGGCCTGTTTGATTAGTGGGGTACTCATAGTCCATGAGTAATCGGTTGTAATTTTCTTTCTTCCCCGGAGAACTTCGGTCTAATGCAAAGATCTCTTATGTGAATGATTGCAATTTCTTAAGGGTTTTGAGTTTATACTTATTTGGGCTTACCCTTTATATATATTAGAGGACGCAAGCCTATGTCAAAAAATAAATAAATTGATATGGCGTACCTCCTTTATGTGCAGTCACCGTTTTATTACCATCTGATTGGTGTGCGTTCAATTGGACGATGATAAAATAATCCATACATAAGTTTATTAAAGGTTTCTACAAGTACATATTGAGCGATAATACACTCAGGTTGTTTTATAGTCCGTTTTGCAGTTCCATACATATACTATTTTATCATAGTATATGGATTCTATCATGGTATGTGGTGTAAAAAAATTTATCATTTTTTAACTTGAAAAAAAATATACATTAATATATCTTAGTATATATTTTATTTTGTATGACGACATGCATTCTATTTTAAAAGTTTATGATTTAAAATAAATAAAAATCGGTGTGAATTGTAATTAGGGGCTACAATAGGGGTTAATAGGGTTGTGCATATCATTTTTATGGGAGTCTTATCATCTCACATATTGAAATATTTTGTCGGCTGCAATTCACTTGTGCAAACTGGTCCGTTCATATACCCAGATGAGATAAGGAAAATGACACGTACAATCTTAGATGCAGTCCACAGTATTTTTTTAAAATAAATATACATTTAACTATTGAAATACATAGTGTTATATAAATTGAAGTATACATTGATACACACTAGAGTATTTTTTATGATAAAAAATAAAGCTTCATACACTATGATAGTGTATAGATATAACAATTGTGGAAGGCCAAATCTGCATGAAGAACTATGAACAAAGTTATGCCAGAATAGCAAGAGAGGATGAGGGTAGTTTGCAAGGTAAATTGACCCATGGAGGCCCAATTCTCTCGCACGGGGTAGTCGGTTAGTGGGCCCGCCACTAGGTAGTTGTTGTCCGGCCCAATGGGCCTGGGCCTGGGCAGGGGGCAACCGTCCGAAGAAGGTCCATTGGAGGCTGGTCAAGCATTAATAATTGCCCGACCAGATCGGTGGAGACCACCACCAGACCAAGAGAGAGGCTGAGCGAGGGTATCTCAACTGGCTTAGCATCGCCCAACCAATGAAACAGATCAAGTCGAGAGGGGACCACACGTCCACATCAGGGAGATAACGGCGACTGCAGAGAATATCCTCTGACATCGCGGTGACAACGGCCACCAGGGAACGGTTACGCCGTGAAGACATACGTGCTGACTGATTCCAGTGCCACCTGAACGATTCTGTCCGTACCTCTGATAACCTCACTCCAAGGAGTGCGGACGACACACCCTTTTTAAGTATAAAAGGGGAGACATCATCGTCTCCAGGAGGTATGTAAAAAACAGAGACACATATAACTCTTTGTATCCTCTGAAGCTTAAGCTGATACTGACTTGACCGTCGGAGGACCGTTAGCCGGCACCACACTCGTGTGAGTTGCAGGTTACCAGAGCCGGAGGAGTAGCGAGGAGACTCGTCGACATGACCCACTAACCTTGACGGAGAGCTTCGTCCATCCCCTTTCAGATCCACTTTCGAAGTCCGTATCGCCCTCAAGATCCGGTCGCATGGAGGGAGACCAGGAATCATCCCCCACAACAATCATAGTGTAAGAGATCGATTATGGAGTGATGGAGTGTAACTTTGACCCCAAGGAAATTCATTCAAGGAAAAGTTACATCCATCCCCTCTGCAACCCCATTTGTACCCCACAACTTTTTATTTTAAAAAAATTATATGTTTATGTACTGTTATATGTAATGAAATATATATTGAGATACAATATTATTATTTTTTCTTTAAAAAATATTTTTTTTTTATTTTATACATTACGATAGAAGCTCATTCAATGCGATATCACAATATATACTAAGTTATTTTACTGTATTAAGCTGCAAACAAGATTGTAATATGAACTATTAAGTGTATCAACGCTTTTCATTCAATTCATTTAGGCCTAGCCCAGTTGAAATCTCAAACAAAACATGCCAGTCTGGTGGGTTAACAAATTCGGCCAGTCCTCCAGGGGCCCCAATTTCACACAATTGTTAATTTTAAATGAAAATATAAATGTCCCATAGGAAAGATTAAGCAATTGCCTACCTGTTGTAATTTTATCATTGTCAATTTTTGCAAGACATCATAAAAGCACAGTTTTAGGCTAATTTCTTTTGAAAACTAAATTTAAAAAAAAATCCTTTCAAACTGAAGTTATCTGAAACAACATAAAATAAACATAGTTTTGTTTTTCTCGGTCCTTAACTCTCAGCACTTGTAGCTAGAGAGAATAAGGTGGAATGGTGATGAAATAATACAAAAACCAGTTTGGGTTTTCATGTTTTCCGCATTTTTTTTTGTTATTTCCTTTTTATTTCAAAAGCTCTAAAAAGAATGATCCTCAAATGCAGACAAAATTAGGGTGCGTTTGATTGTGCGATTGCAAAATTAATTATGTAGGAATTTGAGTTTTAAAACTGATTCTGCAAGAAGCTCACCTGGTCATTCCTACCTTTCGAAAATCGCAGCTGTTACAGTAAAATTGTTTAGTTGCATGATTGCAGAAACAATTTCCTACAATCACAAAAATTGTACAATCGCGTAACCAAACACACCCTTAAGCAAATTTGAGTGTTTGCATCGCATATCCAAATGTACTTTAGGACCAGCCATGTGATCTTACAGATCCTGGTTCATGAATAACTTTGTGTTCGAATCCTTTTCAAGGGGTTTGTGTTCAACCTATAAAATCATTGGGTACCGAAAGATGTATTAAATACTAGTTATTAAACCTATTAATAACTTGCAACATTAGGTTGATTTATAATATACAGTGCAAAATTTTGTTAACACTATTTTAGATTGTTTTGATATTTTTATCCTTAATAAAATGTTAATATAAATGACATCTCACATTTCTCAGTAGGCTTTACGGTTTTTTATTTTCAATGTGATCATTGTAAAATCCTCTCGTTAATAGTTGATTAATATTTGATGACGTATGCAAAGTTTGTCGAATTTCCTTTTATTTGTTTAATTTTCATTGATTGATTGAATCCTAAGATCTAAAATTCGTAACACATATCCTAATATATTGGGATCGAAAATATGTTGAGCAGGGTCAACTTGCCTTACCAACCCATATGAAAAAATAATTTAACTACCAAGGCTGTTCAAATGTGCGATTGAAATAACTTTTGAAGAAAGTTGTCTTTTCAATATTTTTTTTTCTTACTTAAAATTACAGTAGGATTGTTTAAGAAATTAAAAACTGAACATGAATTTTCATTCAAGGTTGGGAATCTTCTGCTATTCAAATGAAGCAAAAGATTAGTTGCATTAGAAAAGAACTGAAATGGCTACATGGTCCTACTTAGATATGCGTAGGAGTTGTAATTGTAATGTTCTAGAGAGATCTTGAATATAAATTACCCAAAAATACATACATGTTTTTACTTCGGGATTTGGATCTCTTCTATGATGCATCACGTGCCACTAAAGTTGAGTAAGAAATTATAGAGGAATTTGTCACTGTTTTCACAACTCTATAACACTCATGATTGCATGATAAGAATTTCAATTTTTAGATTTGAGAGGGATGATAATAACTTTTAAAAAAATTGCATATAGCTCCCTGAAAATTTGCTTATATCCATATCAATCCTTCTTTTTTGGAAAATTCACATAACCTGATAATTGTTTGTGTTATATTGATACCCCCCCCCCCCTACATTTTTATTCTCATCACTTTCATCCACACCTAAGGGGAAAATAAATAGGGCACGGATATCGGCACCCCACATAGCAAGAAATCCACCCCTTAAAAAAAATTTTAAAAAAAATTTGTGCACTGTAGCAGTAGGAATAAACCCACCCCGAGGTCGGCGATCCCTCTGGTGATGGTGATGAATTATGGTCGTCAGAGGTTCCATCAAGTGTACCAACCCAAGTCGACATGCCTTCTGGCAACGATGGTGAATTGTGGTCGCCCGAAGGCCCGGTGATGCAGCGTGGGGGTCACGCTCTTCTGCTGACTCGATCGACCTTTAGGGATGCGAGATCTGCAAGCTCAAACAAGGCTATTTTGGGTTTCAAATATCTGTTGATTTTCTAAGAAATGCCAGAAATTTGGTATTTCAATGTAAATGTTAGTACTCCTAACAAAATACAATAGATAGAATAAATAAATTTCAAATAATCACTAATATGTATAATCAATTGGGTTACATGCCTATTTATAGAAGAGAATCTTTAACAAACTAAGATCTCAACTGATTATCTAAACTAAACATGATCTTAACAGATTATGCAAATATGTACATCTTCATTTAATCCTAACTAATATTCAAATTTGAATTTAAATTAAAAATTCAAATCCTAACTAAATATACAAAAAAATCATATCTGAATAATATCTGAATATTAACTAATCCTAATTATCCAGAAAAAATATGATAAATCTAACAAATAAAACTAAAATACTAATAAGTACAAATCATCCATGATCCTCCATATGATGCTCCTTAATGGTCCATGATCGTGCTGCATCACCTGGTGAGCTAAATTCACATTTTTACAAGTTTCAAATCAAATAGACAAATTTAACATTTAAACATATATAACAGACAGTCATAACAACATTTAAAACACATCAAAATATGATTCGCATTCCATAACCAACCATTCACGTGACTACGTAACAAAATAAATGTTCAAATTCCACAATCATTCATGTGACTACATTGATTTTTTCATATATAAAAATAAATAACATATCAAATAAAAATAATTACTCCTTTTTTTAAAAAAATAAAATAAACATAAAAATAATTTGAACATGTATTTTATTTTCTAGAGATGATTCGTTATGTAATGCTAAAATCGTACTTTGATGTGTTATAAATGCTAACATTATATTTTGATGTGTTTTAAATGTTTCTATGACTGTCTCTTATATGTGTTTAAATGTGAATTTGTCTTGGTTTGAAACTTGTAAAAATGTGAATTTATTCTCTCTTATTTTAGCTCACCGGGCCTTTGGGCGACCACACTTCACCACCGTCACCAGAGGGCATGCCGACCTGGGTTGATACACTCGCCGGAACCTCTGACAACTATGATTCATCACCGTCACCAGAGGGATTGCCGACCTCGGGGTGTGTTTCCGTTTACTGCTACAGTACATGATTTTTTTTTATTAAAAAGGGATGGGTTTCTAGAAACTCGAGGTGCGAATATCCGCACCCAAATATATATAACCCCGTTAAAGTTTACTAATATATATATATATATATATATATATATATATATATATATATATATATATATATATATATATATTAGCTCATCATTTTTTTGAATATCTATATAACCTCCTATATTTTCTCATGGATAAAGATTTGAGCACTTGAATTAGTTCTCTATCAAATTTTAAGGAATATTTTTTGTATATTATATCCTAAAGCTGCTCGAAATGCATTTATCCAAATAACATCATGAGATTAAAAAAAATTCAATATAACCCTTAAATGAATAAAATGTCTTCCACAAAAAAAAATCCATCCTACTATATTTTTTCATCAATGTGTTAAGAATAAATTATTGTAAATTATTAGGTTAACCAAATATAAGTTTTAATGGGCTAATGGTATTGGGTGATATGAAGTAAACGCTTAATTTTAAGGGGTTATATGAATATTAAAAAAAATAAGGGGTTGATATATATATTTACAATATTTCAGGAGGTTATATGAATATATATTTTTAGGATGACATTAAGCAATGAATTTCAAGAATATTCATCTTAAATTGACAAAAATTTAACTATGGTTTTTTTTTGTTTAACAAGGGAATTTTTTTAGGGGTTATATGAATTTTGAAAAAGAAAGGGGGGGGGGGGTTGTAATATGGATATTGGCAAACTTTTAGGGGGTTATATGTATTTGTCCCTATCTTTTAATTTGATAAAATAAAAGTGGGAGATCAAACATATCGTGCATGTGGTTAGATTTCTAAACCATCTCATCCAACACTACCTTTCTTAATTAATAGGTTTGAGTTGGATCTACCCAACATGGGGGTCTGAACCATTCCTCAGTTTCTAACCTGACAAACAAAACAGGGGTGGATAAAATGAAATTAGTGTATAATATAATTTTTTTTAAAATGAACTTAGATCTTTTATAACACGATGAAAAAGTTGCAAGGAGTTCGATTATGAAGATAAGAAAGAAGAGGAAAGTGAGTCCAAGAGAGGAAAGTTCTCAAGAGATACAAGAAGGAATTAAAACGGTTTAGCAAAACCAAAGAAGAAAAAAAAAGTGCTTGAACCAAAGAGAGCCGTGTGAGGGGTGTGGACTTGCTCCTGGCTGTTCCCTCGATCGAAAGCTCTTACTCGATGCAAATATGATCCTATACCAGTTAAATCACAGGCTATCACATCTTATAAATCATGATTTTCACATATTGGTTGTGGAAAATATAGAGAAATGTCACCGTTGATTCAAATGTGCTTTTAGATTCTTCTGCGTCCACAACGCTCCACACCACGAAAAACACTGCATCATGCCTAATTTCTTTGGGTTTATAAACGCCTGTAAAATAATGTTTTTCCACCATGAAATGGATTTTTAAAATGTAGAAGTTACATCACAGATTTAAACAGACCTTTAGTCTAACTCGACCATTCCAGTGAATGAAATTTTTTTGACGTAGTGTCAACAAGTCAATTAGATCAAAAAAATCAACCGACCTGATCCAAGATCGAACAATCCATTCTAGAAGAATTGATAATAATATTATTGGGAAATGGGCATCACGAGTAACCATACAAATGCATTTAATATGTGGGGCAATTTTTTAGCTCCCATTTGATATGAAGTAAACACGTAATTTGATAGGGTTATATGAATATTTAAAAAAAAGAAAAGAAGGGTTGATATGTATATTTGCAATATTTTAGGGGGTTATATGAATATATATTTTTAGGATGACGTTAAGCAATAAAATATTTCAAGAATATTTATTCTAAATTGACAACAATTTAACTCATGTTTTTTTTTTTGTTTAATAAGGAAAACTTTGAGAGGGTTATATGAATTTTCAAAAGGGGGGGGAGGTAATATGGATATTGGTGAACTTTTAGGAGGCTATATGTATTTTTCCCTAACTTTTAATTTGGTAAAATAAAAGTGGGAGATCAAACATATAGTACATGTGGTTAGATTCCATCTCATCCAACTCTACATTTCTTAATTAATACGTTTGAGTTGGATCTATCCAACATGGGGGCTGAACCATTCGTCAGTTTCTAACCTCACATACAGAACAGGGGTGGATAAAATGAAATAAGGGTGAAGTGTACTTTTTTTTTAAAAATGAACTTAGATATTTTATAACACAACTAAAAAGTTGCAAGGAGTTCAATAATAGACATAAGAAAGGAGAGGAATGCGAGTCCGAGAGAGAAAAGTTTTCTGGAGATACAAGAAGGAATTAAAACGGTTTAGCAAAACCAAAGAAGAAAAAAAAGAGCTTGCACCAAAGAGAGCCGTGCGAGGGGTGTTAACATGCTCGTGGCTACTCCCTCGATCGAAAGCTCTTACTCCTCAATGCGAATATGATCCCCAGTGTTAAGATTGTGTCACTTTTTAAATGTCAAATATCGCGTTTTATTTATTTTAATAGTTTGGGCATTCAGTTTCAAAATCTAACTGCATATTTATGGTTCTGGTGTTCGCTTGGGTTTACATGGAAATTTTTGTAGCATTTCGAGGTCTTTTTAGAAATTATGCAGTTTGGATTGATGTTTGGATTTAATTTTGTTAATACCCAAGATGAAGAGGTAAAAATCCGATATTATCACGAGATGTTCAGTTTTGAGATAGCTTCCATATAGAAGTGGAATTATATCAACTGGATTCGTGTATCAAAAGTTATGGGTGTTTTTCTGAGTATACCCCGAAGATGAGAAATCCAGGCAGCAGCCCTGTATGATGTTTAGCCTAGATTTCGGAATAGCTGGAGAGGTTATTTGATCTGGGTGTAAACATGAAAGCTGTAGATAATCTTCTTAGCTTTCCAATGGCATTTGAATTGTGTAATTCGGAGCTATATTGAGGAAGTTATGACTGTTTTAGTGAAGCCTGTCCAGAATATCCGGTCATGGACGATTTGGTCCTTTTGCCCCACTAATGAGTGATGTGTTTGGGGGAAATAAAGGGGGGTTTGGCTGGAATTCCGTGGTTCAGCCGAAATGTCTGAGGGAGAGAAGAGAAGAAGAAAGAAAGAAAGGAAATATGAAGGAAGTGTGTTCAAACCCCTCACCTCCTCCCTTTTTCACTCTAGGTGCCTCTCTCTCTCTCTCTCTCTATCTCTCTTTGTTTCCTCTAGCTATTGTGCATGTTTATGGTGGCTGATTTGTTGTTGAATGTTATCTTGGGTGGAGGAGGTGAAGATGATGGAGAAGAAGAAGCACAAGAGAGAGTGCAAAAAGGGTGTGTGTGTGTGTATTGTTGTTGTTGTTGTTATAGTTGTTGTTGATTCTTTCTCTCTTTCCTCATCCCTTGTTCTCTTCCTTTCCCCCTATCTAATCAGCCCCCCTATGTGTTTGTAAAAATGTCACAAAGGAGTAGGAGAAGGGGGAACATGAAGGTGAAGGAGGGGCAAGAAGAGGAAGTGACCAAAGTTGGTTTGTGCATATGTTAGTGTTATCTTCTCCCTCTCCTCCTCCCCTAGACCCTCTAATGGATCTCCCACATTATCTCCATTTTCCCCTGTTTTTCAGCCAAGAAGAAGAGGAGCAATGAAGAGAAAAAGAAAAGAGTGAGAAGGGAAAGAATTTGTGTGTTTGAGCTTGGCATCCCTCTTCTCCTCCCTCCCAAGGTATTCCTTTCTCTCTTTGTGAGTGTGTTTGTGCTAATGTGGGTATGTGTGAGTGCTGTTGGAGGAGCATTGTGTAGTGTAATTGCTATTGCATGAGGTGTTTATGTTTATGAACGATTGGTGGTGACTTGTGTTGTAATAAGGCAGATTTCTGTCCCCTCAAGATCCTTGTGAATCTAGTATATAGAGGCATATTATCAGGCTTATGTCTTCATGATATATGATCATATATATGTCTAGATGTTATATATGAAATTTGGTGTCATTATGATATATGTGTAGTAAGTTAGAACATATTTTGTATAGACTATCCAGATTCGCGTAGAAACTGACCAGTTTCTGAAAATAATTTATTTCGGATATTTAGAGATTTTATCAAGTTATTATGTCTTCATGGAATATGATCCTAACATATCATAGAATGTGTGTGATTTATTTCAGTATTTTTGGATGTGTATTTTGTGCAGTGGAGGCTAATGTTTGGGGCTGGTTGTTGTAGATGGACTAATCTTGTATAAATATGTGTCAAAGAGTTATTATGCATGGTGTGGGCAATACCAGGAGTTGATGTCTTCATGAAGAAGGCTTGTATATGTGTCAAGATGATTTATATTTAATGGAGCATCATTGGTTGTTCTTGCAGATCTCGTAGACTGGACGCGCGGCGATCCAAGTACTAGTGAGTGGTTCGATCCAACCCTTCGGGATGCGTTCGATGCACGTAATCGTGCATCGCGCATCCATGGGGTTTATTTGCACCCTTATTGTGTTAGATATTGCATGCTAGGGCTATATGGCTAGTATATTGTGTAGAACCCCCTTTCCTACCATATATTTGTTGATGTATCATATTCATGTGTGAATTATTATGCTTGTGTGAGCCCTTCTTGTGTGGGCATGTGTGATGGGTGTATATGAATGTATCTCTTTTATGTTAGAGAATTTATTTAGCCTCTATTGCTAGTATATGATGATGGGTGTGTTATGTAGGATTAAATACCATATTTTAGGGGTCATTTGCACATACTTATCGATATGCTCCTTTGAGTTAGCTATAACTCTTGCCTCTACTTGTCATTTACACCATGTTTACAAGATTGGTGGGTGCCTAATTATCTCATGTTCGTAATAATAATTTAATAGCCCTGTTTGTTGAGGATAGATGGGTGTATGATCAGTTTTTAAGGTCATAATTGATGTTAGTAAGTGTGGATAAGAAGTTGCTTCCCTCGCGTTCTCGTGATGCACTTGTTGGGAATTCTGATGGATTCCAAGTAGCTAGTTATGGAGTAGGGTGCATGTTGATCAATGTGTTTTCCCGCGAGTGTAGAGTGTATCACCCCAGCGTCATTGTGCGTTGAAGCCACCCAGCGTCGGAGCTACCCTGTGAGGTGCCATCCCGTGATTGGTATCGTCCTGGACAGGCTGCTAGGGAGAGGGCTACCTGGGAGAGGGCTACCAGATGACGTGGGGGTGATTGTGGAGATTATCTGGAATGCATGCGAATATATGGATTATGTTGATTATCATTTTGTACTATTTATTTATCTCATTCCATGTGAGTTGTTTGAAGTCTTTAATGAGTTATATCTTGTGATTTTTCTTAGTTATATATATACACTTGATGTTTCAATGGTTCAGGTTCCATTATTATCTTGTGCATATTGTGAAACTGTGTGAATGATTTAGGGCTTAATTATGCATAGTCAGTTCTTTACTTCTTTCTTATTTGGGCACATGGTTCATGTACCCCCTTATGTTATAGAATTTTTCATGTCATTTATGCTAGCTTATTAGGGGACCTATGTTGGATTGTATAAAGTGTGTATTTACATGGTTTAGTCATAGGTTATTTGGACGTGTGGTCCAGGTATCTCCCTTGTGATCGAACTTCTCATGTGATATTGTTGTATTAGAGTTTGTTATCTGATAGCTATGATGATAGAATGTCAGGCCTATCTGTGTTAGGTGTGTGCATGACTCGTCTTTAGGATCATGTCTTGTCATGATTGAGTGCGAGGACTTAGCTTCTTTCCCTCGCATCCAAAGGATGCATCTGTGCGAGAATTCAAGGGAATTCTGTATAGCAATGGTAATTGCTAGAGGATAATAGTTGATCCGTGAGGATCGTATTGTGAGTGTGGAATGCTTCTCCCTTATCTCGTATCCGCGTTGAAGCTATCCGGCGTTGAAGCTATCCTGGACTATGCCTCCACATCGTAGGATGCCCAAGGTATATTTTAATATTGTTTTGGCATCGGACCTACCATGGATGGTTGCTAGGAAGAGGGCTACCCGGGAGAGGGCTACCGGAATGTTAAGGGAGTTAGCGAGTTGATTTCCTTTCCAATAGTCCCATGTCACCCTAGGGGTGAAGGTGGGGATGAGGTTGGAGTGCTTCCTCCCGTATCGTCGTGCGTCGAAGTTTTCGAGCGTTGAATGTTTCTCCCTACCTCGTATCCGCGTTGAAGCTACCCGGTGTTGAAGCTATCCTGGACTATGCCTCCACATCGTAGGATGCCCAAGGTATATTTTAATATTGTTTTGGCATCGGACCTACCATGGATGGTTGCTAGGAAGAGGGCTACCCGGGAGAGGGCTACCGGAATGTTAAGGGAGTTAGCGAGTTGATTTCCTTTCCAATAGTCCCATGTCACCCTAGGGGTGAAGGTGGGGATGAGGTTGGAGTGCTTCCTCCCGTATCGTCGTGCGTCGAAGTTTTCGAGCGTTGAATGTTTCTCCCCTACCTCGTATCCGCGTTGAAGCTACCCGGTGTTGAAGCTATCCTGGACTATGCCTCCACATCGTAGGATGCCCAAGGTATATTTTAATATTGTTTTGGCATCGGACCTACCATGGATGGTTGCTAGGAAGAGGGCTACCCGGGAGAGGGCTACCGGAAGGTTAAGGGAGTTAGCGGGTTGGTTTCTGTTTTCAATAGTCCCATTTCACCCCCTGGAGGTGGGGGTTAGGGTGAGGTGAGGTCACGTCTTCACGTGACATTTAGATATGTTGAGTTTCATCCCATATTCATTTTCTTTGGAAAGAAAAAAATGAACCAATATCATATGATTATTATAGAGCTTGGATTCTTGCCACTCACTGAGCTTGTAGCTCACCCCTTGCGTTTTGTTATCCACCAGGGACTGAGTTGGCGTGGAGCTAGAGCATCTCTCTTGCGTGGTTCGTGCGTGGAGCGCCCCACTTTTCGGTTGGCAAGTGCGAGGCTGTCAGCAATCCTATCTTTTTGGGTATATATTAATAATCGTGCGTGTTACACATATGGTTGCATTTGGACTAGACTTGGACTCTCACAGGACAGTAATTGTGCATTCGGGTCTGTAATAATGTTTTTGATTTACAGACTTAATTGTATATTATACTCCGCATCATTTCTTTTATTGGCTACCACTTCCCTGTAGTCTTGTTATTCTATTTGATCCTTATTAGTTATTGTATGATTGGTAACGCTCCGGGGACGGCCGCCTCGGGGTGTAACACCCAGACAAGTCAAATTAAATGTCATCACCTCTTATAAATAAAGATTTCTTACATTGGTTGTGAGACATCTAGAGAAACATCACCGCTAATCCAAATGTGTCTTATAGCTTCTTCTGCATCCACATTGCTCCACACCACAAAAAACACTGAGTCATACCTAATTTCTTTGCGTTTATAAACACCCATAAAATAATGTTTTTTCTACCATGGAATTTAAATAGTTAGATATTTGAAATGCAAAAGTTACAACACGGATCCAAACCGACCATCAGTGGGACACGTTCGCAGTCAGTGGGGTAGAGTACACGGAGGAGCAAAACAAAAGGAGCTGACCTGGGATGACATACATATTCTGGTGTAAGGGTTGCACAATAGCCGAGTTGGGAGGAATAGATGTCTTATTTAAGCCTCCGTGGCACTGTTTTTATATTTATATTTATATGGTGTATCTTGTAACTATTTCGATCCAAAGTTATACGATTTTAATATAATCGAAGTAGTTTTGGTCTACCAATTTCAAAAAATAAAAAGACCATCAGTCTAACTCGACCATTCCAGTGAATGAGGAATGATAAATATCAGATCAAAAAAATCAACCGACCTGATCCGAGATCGAACGATCCAAAAGAATGATTAAATATGACTGTTTCTGGAAGAAGTGTTAATAATAGTTTTGAAATGGACATCACGAGTAACCATACAAATGCATATAATATGTGGGGTAATTTTTTAGCCCCCATTAGGAGACTTTTCAACATGGACCATAAAAAGTGCATATAGTAGGAGAAGAAACAAAAGCTTTAATGCTGCTTTGTGTTCTCATTTTCTCTGCCAACTTCAAAAAAGATTTTTTTAAGGATTTTTTATTTTTAATTCCCCACGAAACTATCATACTTAACGAGCGATCAGTCACTTCTTCATATTTAAGTTTTATTCTCTAGATTAAAAGGATAATTTATTTTTATTCCCTATCAGAAACTAAAAAGAAAATTAAATAATTTACCGATAGATCTCTCTCAGAGAGTAAAAATGAATTATCCTTTAAATATAAGAAGTAAAACCCAAATACGAAAAAGTGCGGGATTGATCGCTAAATACGATGGTTTGTGGGGAGTTAAAAATAATTTTTTTTAAATGTTTCTTTTTTGCATGTATACCCCTCTTAAATTTTATTGTTGCATAACTATTTCTCTTATATCTTCGATTGTAAAAATAATCCTTTTATATTTGAAAGTCAGGCAACTACACTCCTCTGTTAGTCACCGTTTGGAACTTAGATTAAAACATGGTCAGTTTCCTAACCCACCCCGATATAATTATTAGACTACCCCCACTTAAACCTCAGTTCTTAAAACATTCAAAAATCACTTTTTTCAAACATTTAAGATTCAAATTTGGGGAAGATGAAAAATCCTCCATTGTTGACATTTGTAGAATTTCTTTCCCTTAGTTTTTTTTTGTTTGTTGATGTCCATATTTTACAAGAAAATCCACAATAACACTTGAGATGTGGATTTGGATTATTGCTCATGGAACTACTCATTTCCATGGGGATTGGGGGAGAATAAATAAATTAGAGTTTGTTTTCGCCAACCAAGAAAAAAAAGAAACAAAAAATCAAGAATAAGTGTTGTGAGGAAGAGAGAGAGAGAGAGAGAGAGAGAGAGAGTGGAAGAAAGAGAGTAGGTTAAATGTAGAAGAAATAGCGAAGAAGGTATGGGAAAGGAGGAAATGGAGGCCGGGTGTATTTTGGCTCTTGGTAGGGCGTTATAGGCAATTTACAGGGACTTAACCGTGACTAACAGAGCTCTCCTAACCAGATCTCACGGTATCTAATCACAAGGCTCACAGGTGCACCGTTGCACGATTTCTAAATGTAAGGAGTATTTTTATATCGAGAATACAAGAGAAATATTTTTACAATAACGAAATTTAAGAGGGGTATATATGCAGTGAAACCCTTTAATTTTCTTATCTGTATTTTACTGTGGCCATCCACTATTGTATCTATTTGGGACCAAAAATTTAATACAACTCTTTAGCAGGGACCTAAACTGCAGCCAACTCATTGAATTGGTATTTAAAGACAGAGACATTAATACTGGAAAACATGTTCTGTATAGGGATCATTTTCAGCGTGACTGCTGATGTTAACATGCACATGTAAATCTGATCATTTGGTGCTTTCATAAATGTCCAAAACACGTTTTTTCTGTGGTTGTGGATTTTTTTTTAATGGAATGGTTGTGGATTTCTTAGGCTCCATTTGGGAGCGCATTGTACGTGCAGTGGATCCGGTGGATGCCTGAGACGCAAACGCGGAGACAAACGATATTTTCGTTGCTACATTGATAACCCACAATTACAGTGTCGTATTTTTTTTATCGATTTTTTGTGTTCTCTGACTCTGAAAAAACAAATAACGTAAGTCCCCCCCTTGTGTCCTATCACTGCAAACGCCCGTGGCCGTGGACATGCTCTCAAACAGAGCCTTTAGCCCCAGTTTGGATACAAAATATGATTTATTATTGGGTATTTATTTATCCGAGCATTAGTGAGTATAAATAAGGATAAAGTGATTTTATGTTTGTTTGTGTTTTGAATTATTCTCGTTGTTGGGAATCATAAGAATAAATGTTTTGTTGTTTGAGTAAAATGTAAATAAAGTATGAATAAAGATTTATAAAAGATAAAAAAACTAATGATAGTTGATTTAACAGATGATTTATAAAATGTGATGACAGTTGATTTGAATTTATTCTTTGAATGGAATAACCTAGGATAAATTTTATTCTAGGTGTTGATTAGAATCCATATACCACTTTATACCAGTTTATTCCGACACACTTTATCTGGATTTATCCGGACTTTTCAAACGGTATCCAAATTTTATCCGGAGTTATCCAGACCGAGGTTCAAACGGGGCTTATAGTTTTGGGGTGGTGATTCATTTGGGGATAAGATGTTTCATGTAGACCAGGACACTTCCACTAAATGGTGCATTCACAATCATTCACTTAGTGGTGGTATTTGTCTACGTGACACATCACCATGCCTGTCACAGTGTTTCCAATATTCATAGTATATGAGTTTGGTTGTGTCAAGTCTTATTTTCATCTATTTTTTAATCTTATGAACTTATGAATTTATACCAGTGTGCATATATTCATATAAAATCATATTCATTATTCATTAAAAATGAATTTTGATACCTATTTAAGAAGATATGTATATACTTGTTGCTATGTAATACTGTTAAATGAGTGTCTTTTGCTCATTTTTTCCTAAGTTTTTAATGGTACAATTTTCGCATTTTCATAATATAACAAAAATGACACTTTAACACTTAAAATGGCATATACATATTGTTTGAGGTATATATGTATTTATATGAGAGTTTTTTTATATCATGGTCCATTTGAGACCGTGACGTAGATCTCAGTGTTCAAGACAACAGGGCGTTTGAGAGACATTGTTTTCAAAGTTTGTCTATGAACTCTGAAAACAGCCACCCTCTGTAAATACAAATACTGAAAAAAAATGTTTAGATCTGAGTAAAGTTTATGTCAAATTCCCTGTCATGATATCCATCCCACCTGTGGATCTAAACGGAAATTGTACCAAAACTCTTTTACTTTTTTAGATGTAAGGAATAGTTCGGTTTCAATGCCACTTCCACCTGTTTAATTTATGATAATTTAATAACAGTCTCAGATAACCATGTTTTGATTTTCAAATTTTACATAATTTACATAATTAAAAAAATTACAAAAATTATAAATATCCATTTATAATTTTGATGATTATGTACTTGAAGATATCCCAAAAATAATAAATTCATGCGAAAATACATGCACCCTCATTTGATGCGCCTCCACTCCCTATTCTAAGGGACACATGTCCCATAAAACCAGGAATACCGTACAACAACAACAACATTCTTTCTAAGCCATCCATCTTCAATCAGACGAACGTCATCCATCCCCCCAGGTGCCTCTCAAGCTCCCCATTGTAAGCCTACCCAGGGGTACTCTAGTCATTTTCACCCTCCCCCGATGTACACGAATCTCGAGGCATATTTTCGGCGTTTTATTCACATATTATTTCAAAAAAAAAGAATAACAAAAAAAAAACAGAAATGGAAGCCTCACCGTTACACGGCGATCAGATCGCCCGCCGCGATCGCGCCGTCGCCGGCGATGAGCTTCCCCTGTGCGACGATCGACCTGTAGATCTCGACTATCATCTTCTCGTCGTACTCCTTCAGCGCCGGCCGCCCGAACCCGGCGAAGTCCCCGGCTGCGCCGGCGCCGTAGAACGAGATCCCGGCTCCGCCTCCGAAGACGCGGGAGTTCGCGAACCCTAGCATCATCTTCACGTACCCGTCGCGGATCCTCGCCAGGATCCGCCGCGGCGACGCCCACTGCAGGATCCGCAGCCTCCGCCGCCCCACCCGGACCCTCCAGAACCTTCTCGTCTTCCTCCCATTGCGACGGCCGGAGGCGGGGTCGAGGCGCTCGTACTTCCTCCGGCGCCAGTAGCCTTTGATTCCTCTGTAGATTCCGAATTCCATCTCCCTCCCTCTCTCTCTCTCGAACGCTATCGAATTTGTTTTGGTTGTTATGCTTTTGGGGGAGAAGACATGAATGGAAATCGAGGGGCGCCGATGAATCTGGACCGTTGATTGTTTTGAGATGGAGGGATCGGGAGAAGGTTCTGTTTGAGTGGCGCCTGTTGTCGGGTTGTTGTTTTGGTTTTCGTGAGATGCGGATCGGACGTCTCCTGTTCGTTTGGATAGTTTGATCGGATGGACCTTTATCTGTTTTGTTTGTTTGGGAGAAAATCACGCCAATTGAGCGGTTGTGATATTAAGATGATTAAAGTAAATTTGATTTTACGTTTGCATCTATAAGTTTTCTAAACCTACAAAAACACTCTTTATGGTTCAAAAACATACAATTACATTGCATGATCATTGGACTTTTCAAAAATAAGATTTTAAGTTTTTAAATAAATCTTTATGGTTTTCACCAATTTTTTTTTTGGTGCATTGTTGTCATCTTTTAATTAATTATTTTGTGATTTAATTCTTATAAAAAAAAATCATCCAAACACATATAAAGAGTTAATTATTGAATAAGTTTATATTTATAAAGTATATCTAATATTAATAATTGATTTTTATGTGAATATTTACAAACTTACAGGTAAAATAATAATTTTAAATTATCTTTGTTCCATCTTAACAGAAACATTATAATGGCAGAGGTATAAGTGCATATTTTTTAATTTTAGAAGGTGTTTGTAGGTTTCGTAAACCCCAGGGAGTCCAAATGCATTTTTACTCTTTCATTTATATCCCGTTTGGGAAACGGAATAAGTGAGTATAAGGATAGCATAAGGGTGGTATAAGAATGTATAGAGAAAATTGTTGTTTGTTTGCAGGGTATAACTTGGTATTACTAAGTCAATTTAAATGAGTATAAGAGAGTATAACAATTCTAAGTAATCCTTAGCCCCCGTTTGGAATGAGTATAACCTCCCGGATAACTCCGGATAAGTATTTTGGGGTATTTGTTTACCCCGGATAACCCCAGATAAATTATGCCAGAATAAACCTTGAAAAAGTGGTATAGGGATTCCAATCAACCCCTAGAATAAAAAGTTATCCTGCATTATTCCACCTAAAGAATACGTGGGTCCACTGTCAAATCAACTGTCATCACCTCTTATAAACCACCTGTCAAATCTACTATCATTACTTTTTTATCTTTTATAAATCTTTATCCATACTTTATTCACATTTTACTCAAATAACTAAATATTTATTCTTACGTTTACCAACGAGAATAATTCAAAATACAATTAAACACAAAATCACTTGATCCTTATTTATACTCACTTATGCTTGGATAAATCTATACCCTAGAATAAAATCTATCCCCGTTCCAAACGGAGGCTGAGGATAAGCTATACTCAGTTTATCTATTCTCATTTGTCCACATGTCAAATCAACTTTTTACATCTTATCACATCAAATCACCTATCAATACCTCTTATACATCAAATGACTCACATGTCAAATTAACTTTTTTACATTTTATTTATATTTTATTCTTTATCAACCAAACAACTCAACATTTATTCTTACGTTTTTCAATGAGAATTAAAAAAAAACACAACCAAACATAAAATCTCTTATTCATGTAGATTTGTTATCTATACTGGTATAGTTATCTATCTAGAATAGCTCAATTCTGCTATCCAAACAAGGACTTAGTATTTATTTTACATCTACTACGGGATGGGATCCAGTGGAAAATCACGCCAATTGAACGGTCAAATGTATTGTAATAATTAAACTAAAATTGATTTTATGTTTTATATGTTGTTCATTTACATGTGTTATGAGATGGAATCAAGTGGTAAGCCCATTAATTTTTTTTTTTGGTTATTATCAAATAAAAGGGTAAAGGTAAAACTTATATAATACATTTCTAAAACGCATATTGTACATGTTTTTTTTTTAAATTATTATTTTTTACTTAATGATATATAATTTTTAATTAAAAATAAAATATATAGTCAAATGAATTTATTGATATCATTTATATAAAAAAATACAAAATCATTCAGAGATGTGTGCCTGGGGGCTAACAAAGGATCGTAAAAAAAGTCAAAATGTGACATAGCTCATGAGTTAAAACATTTCACCATATACATTTAACAAGGTAGGCTTTATGTAGATCTGAGATACATGTCAATCTTTGATTGAGCCGTATGTCATCTCATCTTTTATAAAATTTGCTTGGTAGTTTTGTTTTTCATTCAATATGCAGTTCTTTGGATGGTAAGAATTTATTATAAGCTTGTTTATAACTATGACAAGTATTTATGATACACTTCTTATAGAATGCCAACCAAAAAAATAAAATAATGGATGTAAATTTATTTCGCATGTCCCTTTGTCAATAATTTGATTGACCCAGACGAATATTACTTTGTTTTAATTGTTTAGGCTTCATTAAAAATGAAAAAAAATTATTGAAAGGACATTAACCCAAGTAGAAACGAAAGAAAAACATGCACCCAATCACACAAGGTCAGATTATGTGCTTCAACAAGAGCTTATTTACATCCATGAGATGCAATGCATATTTACTTACTATTTTTATATATTACGAACCATGTGTTAATGAAAAAAATTCAACAATGTATATAACTCATTATAGTAAGTGGATGAACTTACAAGATATATGAGACTACATTTAAGACTGTAAAAAAACTAAAGGCCTATTTGAAAACGGGTCTAGAAAACTTTTGAATTTGTCAGAAATTGTTTTTTCAAACAGAAAAGACTAGGACCAGATGCTGTAAACAAATTTCTGTAAAAAAATGCCCAAAGTCTGAGTTTTATAGAAGTTGTGGAGATACAACTTCCTGTAAAATCAGTTTTGAACCTAACTTTTGTCCAAAATCAGTTTTGATGTAAGCTCAGTGTAACAATGTTACATCAGTGAATGTCGGGGCCAAATTGGGCCACCATGTATTTTGATTGGACCTGGGCTCACTGGGCCCAGTCGTCCATTTTAAATTGTAATAAATTAAGCTAGTGTTAGCCCAAATGAGTCGGCTACAGTGATGAATCTTTACATGGTTTTGTTGACTGTATAAATAATATTATAAAATGATATTCCTAATCATTTTTGTCATCACTTTTACAATCTCAAGGTTGTTTTTATATTTTTGAAGATCTATATTTGTCTAATTAAGAAAAAAAAAAAAAAAAACTTTTTTTCCAATGGTGAACCAAGGGCGGAGTGGAGCAAGTGATCAGGGTGGCCGGTGGACCAAGGTCGTAAGGAGGGGCGACAAGAGGAGGCGGGGGGAGATGGAGAGGAGAGTCATCAAGTGCTTTAGGTGCTTGGGGACGGGTCATATTGCCATGGACTGTAGAGACCCCCCCCCCCCCCCCCGGTGCTGGAAGTGCTGGAAGATGGGGCACAGAAGCTCCTATTGCCTGGCAAACCGTTCCCTCCCGGTGCAGCCGATGGCCCCGGATCAGCCTCCATCTAGTCCGGGGGGGGGAGGGGGAGTGTCGAAGTCTCTCTCAATTGGTCCCCGGACCTGGCGGAGAGGGGGAGGATGCTAGGCAGGAGCATCTTGGTTTTTTGGGAAGGTCAGGGGAATCGTAGCGTTAGTGAGTTGGTGGAGGCTATGTCGCTTAAGTGGACGGATATTAGCTTCAGTCAATCGTGGTGGTTGAGCAGAGGGAGGTTGGTGGTGAGGCTGGAGTCGACGACGGATCGTGATTTCATTCTTCACCAAGGGTCCCTACAGGTGCAAGGGGGCAGGCTCACCTTCCATAGATGCTTGTTTACATCGGGATCGGCCCAAGCATCGGGGGAGCTCTGCTCCGCCTATCTCAGAGGGGTGCCTCTGGTGTGGAGATCGGAGGATGTGATCCAGAATGTGGTGGAGCCGTTCGGATACCTGGTGTACTTCGAAGAAGTGGAGATGTGCTCGGAACTCTTCCCCCTGATTAAGGTCAAGTTTTGGCCAAAGAAGGAGGTGACTGTTCCGGCGGAGATCGGTGTTTCTCTTGGGGGGTGGAAGGTGAGGGTGGAGGTCAAACTAGAGGCCGGAGGAAAAAGACGGTCCTTCGCGGAGACCGTTTCAGGGGGCCGGGATGGAGCCGCTTCGGTGCTGGGTTGCAGGACACAGGCGCTTCCCCTGTTTCTGGGGGTGGACCTCCCTCCGTTGGGGCTGGTACCAATTTCCCCACTGGATTTGCCGGAGAGGTTGGGGGACGAAGACAGGACACGTGGCAACATGGTAGGGGTCGATACTATCGAGGCTACGAAAAGCAACACTGGCGTACCTGGCACGCAAGTGGACAAGTCATTGGCCCAGGCTACGGCCCTAGCCCTCTGTACCTCGACTGATCGAGGTCAGTCGTCGCGACGTGGAGTGCAGCGATTCGATCATCAGCTGTCGTTGTTACGGACGGATGGGGTGGTGTCAGTGAAGTAGGCGATGGAGTGTTGGAGACAACAAGCTGGGGACCAATCGCCCTCTGGAACTGCCCTTTTATCCAATGGGTTTGAAAGAGGTAAGGGTCAGGGGGTGACACGTCATTTGTTGCAAGGGATGCATGGGGATAGGCAGGACGTCCACATGGCAGTGCATAGTGGATTGGGCTTGGGCTCCCACTCCTCTTCTAGTGAACCAAGCATCCATAACGAATTGGGCTTGGGGTCGTGGGCTATGTTTGTGGATGAGAAGGGCAAGACCCACTGGACGTGGAACTCAGATGCTGGGTTAGGCGATGAACTGGCCCGACGGGCTATTTTTGAGAGCCCACCGTTATCGGGGGCCCATGAATCAAGTGGTGCAAGTGTGGGGTCCCCATCTGTGCTACCCATGCAGGTCGTTAGACTCAAATCAGTGGTGGTGGGAAATTTAAATCACACCCAGTTTTCGCGGGAGGACTCCAGCAGTAGTAGGGACGGCTCTATAAGGGTGGGGGTGCTGCACCTGGAGTCGGGATCCTTTTCTGATTGCCGGGAAGAGCAGGTGGAGGATTCATCCTCCTCTCCGATTTGTTCGGTGGCTCCTAGTAGGCAGTCCTTGGTGCCTTTAGAGAAGGAGCACACTTTCGTGTCCTCATCAGTAGCGGAGGAGGTAGGGAGCGATCCTCGGGAGGCTACGGGGGAGAGTCCTACAATAGTGGCGAAGCTGTTTCTGGGGTCCCCGGGATGCTCCAAGGGGGTAGATGTGGGAGTCATCATCCAGGATAGGCAGGTAAAGGGCAGATTTAAAAGTCTCATTGTTGATGAACAGGGGGCGGAGGAGGGTGAGGCGGCACTTTTGGACTGGAGGGTGGGGACGCCACGGTCCTGAGCTCCCCGTGGACGGTCTCTTGGGGGATTGGGTTCTTTATGGTTGTCATGTTTAAGCTCCTCAATTGGAATGTTAGGGGATTGAACGACCCTATTAAAAAAGCTGCTGTCAAGGAGGTTATCGTTTATAATGATATTCAGCTTGCCTGCATCCAGGAAACAAAAATGGAAACCTTTGGTCAATCGGATCTTCGGGCCGTGGGGGCTGGTCATCTCACCGAATTCGCCTATAAGCCCTCCGTGGGAGCGTCCGGAGGTATTTTTATGATCTGGAATGGATCAAGGTGGTCTCAAATGGATATGGTAGTGGGGGAGTTCTCTGTCACAGTGGTGCTAGAAGATTGTATCTCTGGTTGGCGTTGGCTTTGGTCAAGTGTCTACGGCCCAAATGACGATTCGGAGCGACACAGACTTTGGGAGGAGTTGAGCGAGATGAAGGCGAGATGGGATCTGCCATGGTGCATCGCAGGTGACTTTAATGTTACAAGGTTCGTGGGGGACCGTAACCGACCAGGGACTGTATCACAACCTATGGAGCAGTTCTCTGCATGGGCTGAGGGCGAGAATTTGCTAGACCTTCCTTTGGCCAACTTGAAGTTCACATGGAGTAACCTGCGGGAGCGACCGTCATGCGCCCGACTGGACAGGGTATTTATAGATGCAGCGTGGGAAGACCACTTTCCGTTGTGCTCTCTCCGGGGCCTTCCTCGACTTTGCTCCGATCATTCTCCTTTGGTCGTCGAGGGTGGTGGTTCGACCCATCAGGTTGGTCTTTTTAAATTTGAAAATTGGTGGCTCCATTGTGATGGTTTCAGGGAGTTGGTCAGCTCCTCTTGGACGGTGCCGGTTCCAGAACTACTGGGCGCAAAAAAGATCGCGTTCAAGCTGAAACGCCTAAAGCTTGTCCTCAAAAGGTGGAGCAAGATTCAGAAAAATAGTAGGAGGCAGCGCAAGCAGGAAATAGAAGGAGAGATCGGGATGCTTGAGCATCAAGAGGAGGAGGCTCAGCTCTCTAGTGAGGACAGAGCTTCGCGATCAGCCTTGAAGGATGAATGGTGGTCGATATTGCGCATGGAAGAAGCAGAATGGCGTCAAAAATCTCGTGAGGTTTGGCTCAAAGAAGGGGACAACAACACAAAGTTTTTCCACAAAGCAGCTAACCAACGGAGGAGAGTGAATTACATTGGGAAGTTGATGGTGGGGGACCAACTTTTTGAGGACCAGAGAGGGATTGAAGAAGCTCTAGTCAGGCATTTCACCCAAGCTTTCAAAAAATGGAGGAGATGGTCTCCAGATTGGTTCGACGAGGACTTGGGGAGGGTTCCTGATGACCAATGGCAAAGTCTTGATGCACCGTTCTCTGAAATGGAGGTCCAGCGAGCGGTTTCTGGAGCAGAGGCAGATAAGGCTTCGGGACCGGATGGGTTCGGCATCCGATTCTTTCAAGAGTTCTGGCAGATGGTCAAAGAGGATGTAATGGAGATGTTCTCAGCTTTCTATTTGGGGTCCCAGGGGGTGGCGTGCATAAATGCATCTCTTTTTGCTCTTATCCCGAAGAAGGAGGCAGCGGTGGAGGTGGGGGATTTTCGTCTGATCAGTCTGGTGAACGGGTGCTTTAAATTGGTTACCAAAGTCCTTGCAAATAGACTGAAGGGTGTGATGGACAAGATGATCGAAGGGAACCAGTCTGCATTCATCCCTGGCCGATTGCTTCAGGACGGGTTTATGGTGGTCCAAGAATGTGTGACGGCAGTACATCGTGATCAGCGGGAGGGCCTTCTCATCAAGCTTGATTTCTCCAAAGCTTATGATAATGTGGATTGGGACTTTCTGCTTCGACTCCTCCAGCGACATGGGTTCGAGCCGAATTGGATCAGGATGGTCAAAGATTGTATCTCGACGGCCAAGGCTTCAGTCCTAGTGAATGGCAAGCCGTGTGGATTCTTCCACCTCAACAAGGGGCTTCGGCAAGGGGATCCGCTCTCTCCGCTGCTCTTTGTGGTTGTCACTAACGTGTTTAGTCGGATGCTTAAAATGGCCGAGGGGGCAGGGTGGCTCAAGGGTTTGAGGTGTGTCGTGGGGGGCACTCCGGTCTCTCACATTTAGTATGCTGATGATACGATCATCCTTTGCGAAGCTGATGAAACCTCGGTCAGAGGGGTAAAGTTTATTTGTAAATGCTTTGAAAACCTCTCAGGACTGAAGATTAACTTCAGCAAAAGCGCTCTTCTTGGGATACATGTGGAAGACACAACCTTGCAACGATTCTCACAGATTTTGAATTGTCAAGTCCAGGAGTTCCCTATCCGATATCTTGGACTTCCGCTCCATCTTGGCAGATTCACAAAGGCTGAATGGCAGCCTCTAGTTGGGCGGTTCGTAAGGAAATTAGAAGGGTGGAAGAGTAAGTCGTTGAGCTATGGAGGCAGATTGGTTCTCCTTCAGGCGGTACTTTCCAACCTTCCAATTTTCTTTTTATCCATATTCAAGACACCAAAGGGAATATTGGGAGTCATCGACGGGATACGGAAAAAGTTTTTGTGGAATGGAACGGGTGGAGATGGCAAAAAACCTCACTTGGTCAAGTGGGATTCAGTGTGTGCTAGAAAAAGATTGGGTGGGGCGGGGGTTCTCAATCTAGAGGACTTGAATTGTGCACTCCTCAGTAAATGGAAATGGAGGTGGCTTGTATCCCCTTCTCTGCTCTGGTGCAGGCTGCTAGTGGAGAGGCACAGATGTTCAGGGAATCAATTGGATTCTATTCTTGGGCAATCTCCAAAACCATCATACATTTGGTCGGGTATTCAAAGCACTACAGTCGGGTTTATGGCAGCGATCAAGTGGCAGGTGGGGGATGGGAACATTGTGTCGTTCTGGCAGGATGTGTGGCTTGGCGACGAGGCTTTGAAGGATCGCTTTCCTAGGTTATTTGAGGCTGCTATGGATAGCTCGGGGGCAGTGGGCATGTTCTATGTTAGCCAAGCATCGGGGAGCCATTGGGACGTTCGTATGAGGAGGAACTTGCGAGGAGAGGATGCAGAGTTGTATGTAGATTTGCTGAGGGAGCTTCACTCGTGTACCCTGGTGACAGGACAGGCAGATCAGGTAGTTTGGAGACCGTATCCAACTGAAGGCTTCTCGGTTAGGCGATGCTACGATTGGTGGAGGAGAGACAAGCCCCTAATTGAGGCCACCGCAGGGAAGGCAAATGAAATTTGGAAACCCAAGATCCCGTTAAAGGTGAAATTTTTTCTTTGGTTGATGTATCAGGATAGGTTACTCACGAAGGCTTATCGGGCTAAGTGGGAGCCTCTAGAGGACATGACATGTCCGTCTTGTCTCAATGGGGAGGAGACTACCTCTCATATCATGGTGCAGTGCCCGATTGCATCACAAGTTTGGCATCTACTTGGGCGGATGTCGGACTTTGACGATCGTGCTTCCACAACCGGCGAACTCTGGGAGGTGGGGAAGAATCTAGTCAGGAGTGGAGATCGGAGCTCGAAGGCCAAAGTAATGATGTCTCTGATCCCGGCGGTCACCTGGGCTCTATGGCTCTCAAGGAACCACTTCATTTTTAGGGGGACGAAGGTGTACGTAGAGAATGTGTGGGAGATGGCGATGGGGTTTATCAAGGACTGGGGGGTGCATTGCGCTGGGGCAAGTAGGGTGAGCCTTAATGGGAGAAATTTACTTATTGTAGATTAGCCTTTCGAGGCTGTACGTTGTAGATCCCTCCTCTACCTGTACCCGAAGTCGAAGGGACTTAATTATCGATCTTGTATGCTTTGGGCACTCCTTATCTTATATAATATAAGGCGTTTGCCTGCCATTTCCTCAAAAAAAAAAAAAAAAAAAAAGAACAAGACTTTGACAAAATAAAATGAAATATTTACTTGATTGAATTGAAGACATATATATCTTCTTGCATTTTCTCTTGTATACTAACTTAGTGGTTTCATGTAGGAATGATTTATATATGTCGAATAATTTTACAATTGTTATTTATAAGAGGCTTGTTTCACCTTTATATGCTTCAACATGAGAGTCACCACTACTCTTATTTAGGGATGCAATTTTGGTTGTTTAAATTGAATCAGAACTGATTTAAACTAATTTTTTTTAGTTTAGGCCAGAAAATATTTTTGGTTTGGTTCGGATATGCATTGAAAACCTAATAAATTAATTTATTTTGATTTGGGTTTTGCTATTACTTGATAAAAACTTGAATTAACCAAAGCAAACTAAATTAAATTTAAACCATTCTAATTGTTGTCCATTATACCACTAAATACTAATATCCATTGAAAAGAACTGCTAATCACCATCATTCAATTTTAGTTTGATTCGGTTTGGTCCAATGTGATCAAAAAAATTTGATTCGGTTGGTTTATGGTTTCAGAAATTCAGTTTGATTCGTTTTTCATGTTAGATGTCATTATAATTTGATTCAATTTAAGTTTATAGAAAATCGAATCAAATCTAAATTGAATCATATTGAGCCACTTGCAAACCCCCCCTCCCCAAATAATAAAAAAAAAAAAAAGAGAGCCACAATGCATCACATAGAGAAGTGATAAAAGGGTTCAGATTTATTCCTTTGCCTTGTGAAAACCTCAATCAAATGGTTTATGCGTCCAGTTTGTATCAGGTAACAATAGAAACGTAAAGTGAGAGTGTGTACAAGTTTTTGTGCCCCCTCCGCACCGTCACCTCCGTCCTCGCCCTCCTTCTCTCTCTCTTTCTTCCTCCTTCTCTCTCAGTGCTTCTCCCTCCCCTCAACCATTTTCTCCCTGGTCACTACCACGTTCCCCACCCATCTCTTTCTCCTCTACCGCCCTCAGCGGCACCACCCACCTTGCCCCCAACCCCCCCCCCCCCCCTCTTTCTTCCTCTTTTGTTGTTCTTTAGATGCAAATCCCACCCCAAAAAAAATAGGGGTGGGTTTGCATCTTTATGGGGGTGAATCTAACCGTCTGATCCAGATTAAAATATTAATAAGGTTTCGAAAAAATTAAGTTATGGCTAATGTGCCAGAGGCACCTCATGACCAGAATATGTAGCGCAACGTGGGTGGCACCCATGCACAGAGATGGGGTTTGGCTTCAAGGAGTAATTGTGTCAGTTTCCATTTTTCGGATGGTATATTATCCACTGGGAAGATGAGTATCATTTTTTACTTCTATTAGGGGCTTGTCTTTTGCTTGTTTTGGTATTTTTGTTTCAGTTTACATTCTCTTATTCATATTCAGTCATTGTATTTTGATTTGTTCAAATTAAAATATAATAACAATATCTTGATCATTTCGTTATAAAAATTAAATATATCTAATTTATTTAGAAAGACCCCACGTCCCCCAGCACACCCCACCCAACACACACACACACACACACACAAATCTACAATAAACAAAGTGAAGTTAGTTGGTTTCATGATGACAATGGAATTTGGTTTCCCACCTTGGCCCCCATCATTTAATGCTTACACTGCAAATGAAGTTTTGTCTATGGATACGAAAAGAGGCCATTCAGTGAGGATGATTTGGATCCTCTGCTTTCTCAAATGGCACTGAATATGATACTAGGCACTCATTCCTTGCACAGTCTACCATCATCAATCCTCCACAAATATAGATTACATTATCTGTACTTTGTTTTCTTCTCATTATTGTGTAGCACTGGATACGAGCCTAGCTGGTCCAACTTTGGGCCGTTCTCCAATAACTTAACATAAAAAATAAAAATAAAAACCATTGAAGCTTTTTTTTTATTATTGAATTGACTAAATCAGCATTTGTAAAGATGTTTGGATTATTTTAATTTTACAGTAAATTATTTACATAAACATGTTTTCAAATACCCCATCCAATTCCAACTTTTGATGAATATTTAAAGACAATTTTTGTTATAAATAGTGAAAAGATGAGTTTTTCAAGACTTTGATAAAACATATGGTTGCTGAAATTTTATTTCAAAAGCAACTGTAAGTGAAACACACATTTTAAAACTTGTTTCCAAATGCTACATACAATTCATTATGAAATAGGTAAAAGCCAAATTGAAAATCAGATTGTTCAAGCGTAATTTGACATCTTTTAGGGTTCAACCTTGACGCTTATAGAACAATGACGCAAAATCAAAATTACACAATAGAACATTTACATGATTTGATAATTTGTTTAAATCCATAAAAGAGAGAAGAAATTAATTAATTATTAAAATGATCCCATTTGTTAGAATGCAAAATAATAGATTTATATCTTGCATTCTAGGGTCTGTTCACAGGTCACTAAAAATGAATTGTACACAGAATTTAATTTCTTTATGCTCTTATGGGGGTCGAGGGAATTTTATGCAAGCGCAATGACATTTAAAAAAAAAAAACATTTACATGCGGAGGATTACAGTAATATATGTAGGTTAAATATACTCTTTTCAAAGTATTATGCAATTCAGTTTTAAATTACATTTCATATAGATTTTATAAGTACATTAATAATTTGGCACTGATTAACAGTTGGTTAATATTATTTTTTTGTCATATACATATATAAGCTATTGTAATACTCAAGAACTTAGACCCACATTTATATTTGGATTCTACAAAACAACTTATTATCCGATAAGAGAGTATACCCTTACCGTAGCGAAACGAGGGGTTTTCATAAAAACATAACGGATGAAATCGTAGTCCATTGATATGGGGTTTTACAATAATAATTCATAAATGTTTTACTTTTACACTAAAAAATGTCTAGTAGCACAATTCATTAATTTTAGCCGTGTTTAATAAATACTACCATGGGACAGATTATAAAGTAAAACAAACAAACCCCATGTGTCTATAAGCTAAATAATTTAATCCAACTTTATATCATTATATGTAAATCCAGCCAGCCACTATATATACCTAACATATCTTTTGTAGACATCCCCATTAATATTAAAAATATAAACCCATTACAAAAAAAATAGATGAACGAGTGCAGCTATAGAAGCAAAAAGATAGGCTCCAATTAGCTGAGTATTGGATTCCATCAATTAATGATTATCACTATTCAATGAAACATTGACAAATTTCTAAATCTTTATGAAATCTAGACATGTTAAGAACACTCATATCTGAGAGAAACAAATTTTTTTTGTAAAGCGAATGATTACGTGGCTCCAATGCCCTATCTCTTTCTCAATCTCCAGTGCTATCAAAACACACACACAAATTGTTTAGGTGTCATTATGTGTGGACCATCCCTTCACAGCCTGGAAATTAAAAAGGTGTTGCTTCTAATACCCAATTTGACCCCATTAACATACTCAAACTTAAGAATTCTAATATACACAAAGGTCTGGTTAAATGAAAATCAGTGGACTGATTAAAGTGACTCATGCTGTTCCTTGCAACCTGCAAGCATCAGTCATTTTAATTAAACCAGTTTATATAAGAGTGTTGATCAACCAAGTATGTGATCCAAATTTTAACATTCTATCATAGGTGAATTGAGTAAAAAAAATTTTATGGGTTATAAATTTTTCCCTTAACAAAAAAATAAAAGGAACAACATTTCATTAATGAATAGGGAAACATCCAAATAACTCCTCTGTAAACTACTCGAAATCCATATAACCCTCTCAAAACATCTATATAAATCCAAATAACCTCTTGAGTTAAACTTTTATTCACAAATAAGAAAAATTTTACGAATATTTTGTTTGATTAACTCTGTCTGAAAACACAATAAACCAAAAAAATCTTATAATTTGTGAAAAATGTAAAAAATATTATATAAATGATGATTTTACCCCTCTAATTAAATAGATTATAAATTAAAACTCTATCTGAAAAGTTAAAATAATCATTTACAAATGAGGGTTAACCAAATATATTATTCACGTAATCTTTTTCATCTATCAATGAAAATTTAACTCGAGAATCTATTTGAATTTGTATATAGATATTTTTAGTGAGCCCGTAGACTCTAAAAAATGTTAGAGCGTTACGTGGATTTCAGATAGTTTAAAGGGTTGTATGCATGTATTTCCAAAATGCATAATATAAAGCAAGTCAAACCTCACAGTGAAATGCCGCACATGTCTGTCTCCCCGTCTCGGCGTCGGCTCCACACGCCACGCACGTGCCCGTTGCGTCTCCGGACCGCAGACGCTCTTCCCTGCCACGTCACACGCCCCAATCAATCAGAGACTTCCACGTATAACCTCTCAAACAAAAAAACTCAACCGTAGAAAAGCTTATAGAAAACACTTGCACCCTCTCTCCCTCCCTCTCTCTCTCTGAAATTTCATCTCCCGTTAATTTCAAAATCAAAATGAAACTCACCCAATCACCCTCTCTTCGCCTCCTACACGCACTCCCTCTCCTCCTCCTCATCTTCAAATCTCCACCGTCCGTCTTGTCCGCACCGACGGTCAGGATCAAATACTCCATCGCCTGCGAAATGTGCTCCTCCTGCGACAACCCCTGCCAGCCCATCCCCTCTCCTCCGCCTCCACCACCGCAGCCGCCCTCCCCTCCGCCGCCATCCCCCGCCGCCGTCAATTGCCCCCCTCCGCCGGCCCCGCCGACCCCTCCCGCCGTCTACTACTACTCCCCGCCGCCCCCGGCGACCCCGTCCGGCTCGTACGTCTACGCGTCTCCGCCGCCTCCGCTTCCGTCCGGGGGTTCCTCCGCCGGGTCGCCGCCGCCGCCTAACCCGATCGTGCCGTACTTCCCGTACTACTTCTACGCGCCGCCGGGGACCACGATTTACCACTCCGGTTCACCGCGACCCGCGCCGGCGACTCTCTCGCTTTCGATTGTGCTCTCTCTGATCTTGCTGTGTTTGTTTTGATGGAGGGGATCGGCGGATCTGGGGGACGTTGAAGATTTGGTTTCCGAAAATGCCCCTGTTTAAGAACAGAAGGTATTTATTTCTCCGTGTCTGATTTTAGGTGGGACTGATTATGTAATTTTATTGTACTTTATGGGTGTTTTGTTTCTGGGTTAATTAATTTTGATTTTTATTTATGATATAATTAATAAGGAGGGATTTATAGATAGCGATTTTAAGATGTGAAGGTTCCTTCTCTTTCGTTGAAAATGCGTTGAAAAAAAAAATCACGTGTGTGAATGTCCGCACACGTGAGTGATTTCGTCGTTCCGATTCTGTTATACGTACAGTGAAAGCATCTGATGACGCGTGTAAGGTTCGTGAATTCGGCGGTTGATATCATTTGTCACATTAGAGAACCAGTTTTTTTTTTTTTTTAAATACATTAGAGAGAGTGAGAGACCTAGATTAAAGCTCCGTTTGAAAATACAAATTGAAAAGTAAATTTTGAAATAAAGCTGTTTTTAAGATTATTTTAAACCTTGACTTTTTTGGGATGATTTTTTTTTAATTCAGGAATCAATATTTGGAAGGAGCTTAATGTTTGGTAGAAAAATTTGCTTTTCAATTCAAAAAATCAATTCTGACAAAAAATCGTTGTTTTTGAAATTTAAAAAATACGGATTTCAAGAGAGAAATTAAAAAGAATTCAGCTTTTGATTCCGTCGAAAGCTGCCCGTTTGGTTGCGTGTTTGGGGATTTCAGCTTTTCAAAAAACTGAATCGTCCCAAACGCGCAACCAAACAGAGCCTAAGTCATTCGTTTCATTTAGGAGACAATGAGAGATTGAAATAGTGGGTTTTTCCCTCCATAAAAAGAAATATTTCAATGTAATTTATTAGAGATTTGATTTTATCTTCTTTTAATTTTGTATAAAAGGAATTTAAATTATTTTAGTCTCATACCAGGAAAATGATTTTTAAAATTATGTGTATGTTTGGATCCTCATTTTTTCATATCAAAAGATAAATAATTCTCCCTCGTGACATGTGCATAAGCTTATTAATTATAAAAAAAAATCAGTAATATCCAGTATCCGACCAACATAAATTATAAAAATATATATATTTATATTACATATTGTTTAATTTTATTATTTTGTATGATTAATTACAATCATGATATACTATTTTACTATTAAATTTTAAATTTATAATAATTTTTAATTTATGATATCTTAAAGATATAATAAATATTAAAATTTTCATTTTTATTTTCATATCTTTTTAATATGTCACTTTATTATTTAAATTAATGTTAATATTTAAATATGTTAATTATTCAAAAATATTATAATCCGTATTCAAAGTGATTAAAATATGAAAATTAATATCGATATGGATGTTAATATTTCTGATCTATTCACAGGCTTAAACGTGCACTCAAATCAAATGTCCAATGTATCATGTATGTTACAAAAATAGATATAGTACACAAAAATTGATCTAGACATCAATAGTTTACAAAAAAATTAAACTAGGCATCGATGACAGTCTGGGAAGGAAAAATATGTCCATGTCTGCCATGGGCTCAATGCCAAGCGATTTTCTGGCAAATGGCATCCAGCCCGTTGGAAAAAGGGCGCCTCTAATTGTATCCCATATTTTCAGGTGCACACCCCTATTAATGTATATAGTTTAAAAGATCCATTTATAATTATATATAAATCACACCCCTTTATTTAAATGGCTTAACACATATACCATCGATGATGACCCATTCTTTCGACATCAAATATGTCGACAATAACACAAAACTAAAAATAACCTCTATGGAATGAGTTCGACATTTGGAGTGTGAAGCAAATGTTTCTTATGTGACTGTTTTAGTATTGGAATAGACAATCAGTATTCTCGTCGACACAAGCGATGTTGAGTGAATATAATATCTTAACACAAGGTTGGTCGACGCATCAACCAATACCTTTAAACATTTTTTTTTGGCGTATCGAAATAATAATTGTTGACAGAGAAAATATCTTGACAATTTCAGTTTCATTTAGGTTGTTTGAATATTCATTCAATTTTTGAGACCGACAAAAGAAATATCAACAAATGTGATATATCTCAACACTGACGGTGTCATTACTAACAGCAAGAACTCATTCTTCAATTTTCTAGTTGGTTCAAACATTTAAACATTCCAAAAAATGAACCCTTAACACATAATTCACAATAATATATAAGTTGAAATGCAAAAATAATAATGTAACCCTATTAATGAACATATGAGATCAATTCATAAAAATGAGTATATTTACAAATATAAATTAAAAATTAGAAACACATGAGATCCATCACAAAAATAAAAAAAATATGGTTTCACAAAATCGATACATGTCTTTCAAGAAATCAACAGCAAGACAAGAGGTTGCGAGATATATTGACGGAGAGAGAGAGCACGAGACTAAATTTCGATGAAGAGAGAGAGCATGAGACTGGAGTGGATAGTGAGGGAGAGCACGCGGCTGTGAGAGAGTGATAGAGAAATGTCTTTAAAGGGAGAAAACCTAATCCTCTATGATATATGAAGAGTGTTTAAAGAACATGATGAATTTATGTTAGATGTGTAAATACTGGGTGTGTATCACAAAATAAGGAGTGCAATTAGAGGACCCTAATAAAAACCCAAGACCTAGGCCCGTCTAGACGCTCCGGTCCGAATGGGCCGGACATGGGCTTCAGACATATGGGCTGTGCAGCCTAATATATACATTTTTTGAAAAAAGCTAATTTGGTACACTAAAATTTAAAATCATAAAAATGTATGGTATATGGTTGAATGTATTATATTTATTTTAGAAAAAAAAAATTTACATTTATCCATACGTTATTAAAAGAAAAGGTAAATTGAGAATATTTTTGTACCACTACATAAAATGTATATTTCATCTAAGTCAACACTTACATACACGTCAATCTTTTATTTAATTCAATATCAACTCAAATTAACTCAAATTAAAATGACATAAAATAAAATAAAATAAAATAAATTTTTACATAAAAATTAATTAAAACTACGGTCTGGAAGATGGGCTCACGGGCTTGGCCAGTGGGCCGGCTACTGACTGGCACGAATAAGCCAGGATCGGGTGGCCCGTGGGTCAGACCCGTGCTGGATTTTGGCACTATGAATTTGGACGGACCGGGTCGGTTATGACTTCAAACATAATTTTTTTTTTTTTTTTGAGAAAGTGGTAGTTGATTCATATCGAGCAGTTCAAGTACATATGAGCCGGAGCCGAAATAGGAAAGAATAGAAGACATAAAAAACAGCAAGAAAATAAATTAAAACAAAGTGAAAACATACTAATAGCAGCCAGTTAGAAACGTCCATCCTGAAGGACACACGAGCTGTGTACCCCAAGACGAACGCCATGCAATGTAGTCTGCCTGTTCTACGCCTCCAACTGAATCTGATCCCCCGACGCGCTGATGTGTCTGGCCCCCACCAGGTGACACCCCCAATCCATGAGTAAATAAAAGTACCTCGTCCCAAAGATTCTCCATATAGAATGTTTTTTTTTTTTTTTTTGCGGAGGGACCTTTGAATATCCGCCTGTTTGTTCCGGTCCCACCAAAAATTCTTTCGATTCCCAACAACCATTGAATGTTGCCCGAATATCCAATTCCTTGCCCGCCAAATCGCCCATAAGCCTACTGGTGTAACAATGTGCCTGAACTGCCCCTGGATACCCATATCACCCTGATTGAGAGGTGCTGATGTAGCCTCCTGCAGCTTATCCAAATTCTTAAAATGGTAACCGACGCCCACTGCCTTCCCGAGTCTCTCCCAGAACCTCACTGACTTCAAACATAATGTTGATGCTTAAAGCTGAACCAACCCATGCTATTACACTCAGTCATTTTATAGTATAATATACAGTCATACACACCTTAGTAGCACAATCTATTTACTGTAATAAGATATATATATCATTAGAAATTTTTTATATTTGATATAAATAATGCTATTAAATTCATTAGAGTATATATATACTTTATTTTTTATAAAATAATATATATTTCATTATATTAAATATCTGATTAAAGAAAATGAAAACATGTGTGTTATGTGTTTCGGGCATTAAAATATGCTGTGTAACCTTTTCTTTTTGAAAGATCCACAAAATTGATCTATCTTTCAAACCAATCTTTCTTATCAAGGCACAAAATCTTTTTAAAAAAACTAATGTGCATGTTTTGTTTGACTTTCTAACATAATCATGGTTAATATTTTAACTAAATCACTTGTAAAGACTAGCCATGCAACGTGAAAAATCATAATATTTATAGAATGAAAAAAGTTATATAACAATCATTCTTTTACACCTTTTCACAAAAGATTTTGTCTTTCTTTAGAATATCACAAAATCCGATTCCCCCATAATGTTAGTTATCATGTATCATGCATACTTTGCCTGGTTTTAAACGGATCTAATTTTGTTATAGTTAACAATTTAAAAAACATTAATGAAATGTTTTAATCAATATAAAAAATTACTTTGAAATACATTGATAGGATTTTACAAATAGGTTTTTTGACAATATATATGGAAATATTTATATTTTGAATTATGTAAGTTTTTGAATTTTTATATACAGAAAATTAAATCTAACATATTATTTTGATTCAAAGAAGAAAGTCTCTTTAAACAAAAAGCGCTTTAAATCTAATTGATCACTTCAAAGTTCAAATCATTCAAAATTAATGATATTTTTAGTTTTGTTTAAAAATTTATCCTCAGAAAGTCACAGGATGAGAAGACACACAAGAGAAAGGGAGGATTAAATTCATCATATTCTTCAAATCATCGATTGAGATTTAAAATAAATAAATAAATTAAATAACATCTCAAAACTCAGCCTAACAAACCAATCATAAAATCATCAAATCTTATCCTGAAATCCATCTATGTTATCTACATTAGAAAGCAGTAGATACATAAGTCATCTTATCAAAGGTTTCATAATGTCACTATTTTCTTAATGATATTCAAGGCGTCTGTTGCTACACTCAATCCTTTTTATAATTCTGAATGCAGTCCTATATACATCGTTAGTCATCCAATGAACGTTCAATTTTTTCTTACACTTATTAAAAATAGATTAATTCAATTCAAAACAGAGCGATTTACATTTTTTTTATCAAAGTATATAATTGACTAGATGATGTTTATTATTTTAAAAAATAAAAACATGTGTGGCCTGCGTTTTGAACTATAAAAGTGATAGAATGTAACATTTTCTTATCGAATATTAGTTGAAGCTGACAAGACTTAATCATAAAATATCATAACTCAATTTCAATAGCATTTATTTTAGTCTTTTGTTTTTGTACACGTACATGTCATTTTGATTAGGACATTTATGAAGTTAACTTTTTTTAATCAATTTTGAACATCAACTTGTTTTTCATAAAAAAAAATATTTAGCATTTTTAGTAAGTAAAAGAAGAACAACTTTATTAACAATTTCAGTTGGTCCCCCCGACCCAATAATAATAATAATAATAATAATAATAATAATAATAATAATAATAATAATAATAATGTGATGGCTCCGCGGTGCACTTTGGTAGCTCTAAATTTAAAGGAAGATCCCCCTTTTTAATAATCCAATTTAGATTTTGTAAGAATGAGAAATTAAAAAAATATATATCTGAAAATTGTAGGGGTGATCATAAGAATACAGGATTCTAAACATCATTTATCTTGGTGTTCCAACAAAAGAAGAATGCAAAAAAAAAATGCTAAACTGACCCTAATTCCTTGTATTTCATAAATTGTTAGTTGAAAAACCAACCCCTAAAGAACCTCAGATGTATTTTTATTATCAATATCAAAAATATATATGACTTTGCTTGATGGTAATTAAGCCACAAAGGTGATGCGTAAGACTCACCAAAAGTTTTAAAAAGAAAAAAAAAAGGGTTCATTTGACACCACTTTTTTTATGCCAATTCATCAAATTCTCTCAAACTTTTTCCCATATCAATCCAGACAATGCTCTCTAAAAAGTGATTTGCAAATAATGCACACATAGATTCTCTGATAGGCACCAACTCTCCAACCCTTGTTATTGGTGTCTTGTCTCAAAAACACTTTTGAACTTGTGATGACTCTGTTTGAATGTTTTTGATCTCCTTTGGTTCTGGAAACCTGAATAAGATGGAATAAGAAAATTTGTTTTAGTAGAGCAGGAATACATATAGTTAGGTCAATCTTAGTTTTGTTATTTAGAGGCTAAAAAGGATAACTGGGTGTGAGATCATTAACATTCACGCCTGAAAGAAATATAATTGTTAATTTAAGAGTACTTTTTATATGCTAAAAAGTTGACAGATCTAAAAAGATATTAGGAATAAAAACTTATGTTCCCCCCATCCCCTCATTCGCTTACCCCACCCCAAACAAAAAAGCCAACCCATTTGCTTTTACGAACATTAACCCCACCCTCAACTTTCCTTATGGAAGCCCGGGTAGCCGGTAAGCATCAAAATATGAAGAAAAAAAATGTAAAAAGAGAATCTCAATAGATAAGGGAGATATATAACAAACTTGTATTATTAAACAAAAGCTAAAAAAGCTTGAAGTGCCTCTTTCAGACTTATAAAATAAAATACTAAAACTTGATGCATTTTCCCTTAACAATGGTTCTTTTTATAGACCTAAAAATTAGAACTCTAGCCACCTTCAATATAATATCCTAACTCAAACAAATCTCAACCAACTTATTCCTCAACATAGTACGATCCTAACCATAATAAATCTCAACCAACTTGTTTTCAACTTAAAAAAACAAATCCTAACCATAAAACATCTTAAATAATTTGCATCACTCTCTCACGGCAACAATAACACGCGAAAAGAATGTTATAGCGACGACGAGTAGGACACAGAGAGGGTGAGAGACAAATTAGGGAGAGAGAAAGAGAGACTGCAACAGAGGAGGGCGTGAAGGACGTTGGGTGGTAGATGAAGGAGGGCGAAGGAGGCCAGGGAAGGAAGGGGAAAAGAGAGAAAAAAAGAGAGAGGGAAGAGAGGAGAGAGAGAGAGGGAGAGTGGTGGTGGAATTTAGTATAGTGGTGGTGGCGGCGGTCAGTAGAGGAGTGTGAGGAGGTGTAGGGGAGAGAAACTGAGAGAAAGAGGGTGAGAGAGAAAGAATGGGAGAGATGATGGGAGTGGTGTAAGAAGAATTTAAGGAAGAAGGAAGATGATTGGAGTTTGAGGCGTAAAGATAATTTCCTCTATTCAAACGAGTTTGCTTACGCGTGTGTAAACGCATACACATGTAGCATGTGTGGTCTCCCCTTTATATTTTTCAAAACATCCTTCTAAAAATGGATTAATGGATTAAGTAAAAATTTTTTTTCATCTTTCCATGTGGGACTATTTCCCAAATACCCAGTACACATATTACAATCTTCTTCAACAAGTAGTGGTAGTATGCAATGTAGTGTTGGTGGGCGACGGGTGAAGGATGCCTTGGAGAGAGGGAAGTGGAGAGAGAGACTAGAGATAGAGATGTGGCTGTGGTATGCGACGATGACATCTGTGATGGTAATAGTCAGTGGTGAGCAAAGGAGGCTGGGAGAGAGAGAGAGAATGAGAGAGAGGAAGGTAAGAATAGATGGGGTGGATTAAATATTAAAACAATGAGTCATGATACATAGACCCCAAAATATAAGCCCCACTCACAAGCCCCATAAGGTGTCATCATCTCATTGGTTGGCTTGTTGACTTTTCAAAAAAGGTAAAAGGACAAAATACAAATCTACCCTCATTAAAAATCTCTCCCATTAACCCAAATCCCTTTTTTTTCTCTAATGAGTTACTAATTTTTCATATTTACACCAAAATTTATGTATTTCAAAATTTGAATTTTGAAATCCTTATCTATTAACTCAATTTTCAATTTCAATTACACCCAGATCTTACCTAAATTACACCAAAACTAACCTAAATTGTTTTTTGTCAAAATACTTCAAACGGCTACTGTTACATTTACGAATGTAACAAAAATAACACAGTTTTAAAAAATTAGTTGATTGTTACATTTATTTATTTTTTGTCAAAAAATTTACATATAGTTGACTGTTACATTTATGAATGTAACAAATATAAATCAATATATGCATGTGGTTAACTGTTACATTTATGAATGTAACAAAAATAACACAGATTTAAAAAATAACTATTTACATTATCAACAATGTAGCAGTTTTATCAAACAAACTACCCTTTAAAAAATGTATCAAATCAAATGTTACATTTAGATATTAAGACAAAAACAAATCAAACTATGAAAAATGATATGCAATACATGAAAAACAAATGAAACTGTGAAAAACTATTAAACACTATGGAAAATGAAATTGGCGCCATTAAACACTACCATCGTTCCTTGTTTTCCAAATATAATATAAAAAATTATAAGAAACACAAAAGCATCGAACGAAAAATGCATGCATCAAATGAATCTATACAAAAATAAAAATAACACGAAATGAACGCATCCAACCCATCCATACAAAAATAATATGATATAGATTCATGAATTTATAAAAACGTTAACTCTCCCATCAAACCATATGTGCTCACATCCAAAATATAAATAAAAACAAAAGAAGAAGAACTGGAAGCAGAAACAACAAACAAAACAATAATTAAATTCTTAACCTAAAATCATGCATGCCAGGAGATGAGACTGTCAACGTGCTCCTTAACCGAATGTGGATGATATCCCATGCTGAACTTCAACTCCATTGACCACCTTCGTTTATCACTCAACTCTATCACGTGAAACAAATCTCCCTCACACAAAACCCAAACGACCCCCATCTCCCCATCCCCATCAACCACCTCAACATGCAAAACCAACCTCTTCAGATCATCAAAACCCAAAACAGCCGACACAGAGCACATGCTCCACAACCCCCCGAAACACCGATCCGCGTTGAAGCTATACACCTTCGTCCACTCTATCCCTCCGTCGTCCATCGACATCCATATATCAAACTCGGTCATCGACAATTGATCCGCCAACAACGCGTGCCGACTCCGCGAGTCCAAGAAGTGGTAATTCTCCTCACAATACAGAGGGAGTCTCATCTCGTGAAAAGTTTATTTGTCTACGTCAAGCAAAAGAATTTCATATCTGTTGCATGAATAAAAGCTTCCAAATTTATAATTCTCCATGATGCAATGGTGAAGAAATACAAGAATTAATGAGACTCCACGATTTTCGGAATAAAATCTTGATGTGGTTATCAAATAAAAGATATAACAGGTAATGTTCAATTACCACCTCATGGGGTCTATTTGGGGCCTGTGAAATTGGAGCCTATAAATCATTATTGTAAAACAATATATGCGTGGGGTGGGTTTTAGAAATGAGCGGTGTGACATAGATAATAGGATGGAGAACATGAAATTGGGGTGGAAATATCTGTGTCCTTATAATATAATTAGTGTTGATTTCCCCTTTTATGGGACCACATATATATATATCAGAACAAATGACTCGAATAAATAACTCATGTAAAGTTATTCCAGTCTCTTCTCTCCTATAACTATTTTCTGCTCACAGTCGTAGAATAAAAATAGGAATAAACATTAGTCTAGTAATATTTGTGTAATTAGACTAATAAGAAGTAAAAACCTATTCTAGTTATATTCCTATTCTTGGTTATTCCACCTACCGCCACCGACATCCAACATCCGAAAAGTCCCATCATCATTTTCAGTCAACCATATCATCACATCATAATTTCCTCAAAATCCAAAATTGACAACCACCATCACACAGAGTCATAAAAACATGAAACAAAACTAGATGAACTGATCAACAAAACTTAAAATTTCTTCTTCATTACATTATTATTATTCGTTAGAACTACAAACATTACATTCATTCATCTGGGGCGGGCGCACTTGATTTGATCACCACAATCAAACCCACCAAAAAAATCAAAAAAAAAAAAAAAGATAACATTTTTTATAATCAAATCTAAACATTCTCTGTCAAAGTGTGATCCAGGTCAAGCATGGAAGAATCCGCAAGAGAGGGACATCAAGAGCACAGCAGCCTCTTCTTCTTCACCCAGTTCAAGCTCGCCCCACCTCCCCCTCTGTTTCTGCTCCGACGATCTCTTCAATAAACCCAGAAGCCTCAGCTTCAACAACGAAACCTTATCTTTCTCTCCACCTACGCTTCTCTTCCCTCTCGTCTTCTTCCTCACCTTCATTTGCTGATCATCATTTAATCCAAGTTGTTCCCTCCTCTTCTTCCTGTATCTGATCCCACACGCGTTACAGAGAGACTGAAAAAACAGGGGAAACAGAGGGTCAGTGAGTGAACCCAATCGAGAGAGATTGAAATAACGAGAAACGAAGAGAACCCAATCGAGAGAATCTCAAATGGATCGATCTGAACATGTGAAGCTTTCACCTTGGGTCCTGATGGACCGCCCCTCCAAAGGGGGGTTTTGGTCGTCCTGCAATCCGAGCAGCTCTTCTTCGCCTCCTCCGCCGAAATCGCTTCTGGGTTTCGTAGATCCGGATCTGTAGACCTAAATCCCTGGAAAAAAAGAACCCAAAACGATTCGATCTCGATCGATCAGTACAAGATCAAAAGGGAAGCGAATCAGAGGAAACCCATGTGAACAGTTGATCTGAATCACTCACTTGTTCGATCAGATCCATCACTTCACTTCACACCCACGTAAGATCTGCTAAAAGGGTCTCCGAATCTGGGTTCGATTCTGGGATTGGTTGAAGGAGTGTTGTGTTTGAAAGAGAGGGAGAGTTGAAGCATTTAAGTGTCGGATCTGGTTATTGAAAGAGTTTAAAATCAGAGAAGGATTGTGTAGGAGAAAATTATGGAGGGAAAATATGGAGGGAAAGAGAGATTTTTTTGGGGGGATTAGAAAAATTGAGATTCAGAGAGAGAGAAGAGAGAGAGAGAGAGAATTGAAAACCATAAAAAATGGGTATTTTGTGCAAATAAAAAAACAGACCTTCGCAGAGAGAGAGAGAGAGATGCATTAATATAGGGGCCGCCACATCAAACCCAAACCCATCTGATGAAACCCTAGCCATGGATCACTGTTTTTGTATGACGTAAATGCCCCTCATTTTGTGTGTGCATGTGTTTATTTGTTTATAATATTTTTGGGAAAACTCCGTGTAAACCCCCCCCCCCAGCCATATATCCATATAACCCTCCCACTTTTCCTGAATTGCATACAACCCCCTCACTTTTTTTGAAATTCATGACCTCGAAATACCGATATAAATCCAAATAGTCGTTTAAGTTAAATTTTCATTGACTGATGATGAATATTCATAGGTAACTTTAGTTGAAAACGCAGTATACTAAAAATTCCTACAATATGTTAAAAATGTAAAAAACATTATGTAATTGACGATTGTATGCTATTTTTAATACATTGTGTTTTTAGTTAAAGCTAATCAAATAAAATAATATTCATCTATCAATGAAAATTTAAGTTAGGGGGTTATTTGGATTTAAATAAGTATTTTCAGATGTTATCTGAACTTCAAAAAAATGTTAGGGAGTTATATGGATTTTAGACCCTTTAATAGAGGTTTTTGTTTGGATTTTTCTATTTATTTCTTTAAAAGAATATTAATGATGGAGAGGATCAGAGTGGGACAAGATCGAGTGAGACATCACTTATTTTTATTTTAGGAAAAAGATTTTTAAAAAAACTTTAGCCCCAGCGAACACTCTTTTGTATATATATCATATAATAATTTATGTATTTTTTTTAAAAAAATATGAAATATAAAGTTTAATAAATTGTACAAACATTTATCCAAGTTCGGGCATTGGGTTGTCAAGGTGGTGAGAGTATGAGCTGTTGGAGGTGCTTCAGCTGAGTCGGGTAGTTCCAGGGAACAGTGATGATGCGGGTTTGAAAAGTGGCATGCGGGTCAGGCTTCACGGTGAAGTTGGGTTACGATTGATTAAGGAGGGAGCAGCCAATTTTAGCGGTCACGGCGGCAAAGTAAAGGAAAGTGTGGGGATGCAAGGCTCCTCCTAAGGTTAAGACTTTTTTTAATGGATTTTATACCAAAAGAAAATTCTAACAAGATGCAGATTGGCTAGATGGGTTCCGGGGTTGAAGGTGTTGTATGCTCTTTGCGGGGAGGAGGAGGAGTCGGCGGACCACCTATTTACTTTGTGTCGCTTGGTGAGGTGGGCGTGAGAGCGGATGAAGGTGGCTTCGGGGATGGATGTGGATTTCGGGGACTTGGAGGACATGTGGTCTGCCGGTCAGAGGATGAAGAGGGTGGGGGATCGATCGGTGAAAACTAAAGTTTCACAATTGTTGGTGTCCACCTTGGTTTGGGCGATTTGGATCTATAGGAATCAAGTTATCTTTAGGAGCCAAAGACCGTATATTGAAAATATTTGGGAATTAACCAAGGGTCTCATTCGGGACTGGGGGAATGTTCGAGTGGGGGCAAGGGGGATTTGTTTCCAGGATAATAGACTTGTAATTCCTTAGAGGGTAATTCCTTAGAGGGTTTGAGTCTTAGTCTATGGGTCCGGGTAGATATCTCTTCTACCTGGATACTTTATTTATATTTCTTGCTTTGTTTTATGTAATTTCTTTGAGCACTTGATCCTTAATATATTAAGACAAGCGTCTACCGTTTCATAAAAAAAACATTTATCCAATGTGTAAAATAATTCTAGCAAGTTATATGACATTTTTTAAATGAGCTGCGCATAACAACACTTTTTTTGTGGGAAACTGTAAAAGGATAACGATATGTCATGTTCTATTTATAATCATTTTGTATTTTTTTTAAAGCATATATTCAACTAATAAAATATATAACTATTGTATCCTAAGTACATTATTGCTTCAAGATCTGTCACATTCGAAGAGAGAGATAAAGCCATAATAATAAATTTATTTTGGAACACTTCGGCAAAACAAATGGCACGTCACATACAAATTAAAGATATGAAAGTTGTGTGTGTTGTAAGAGTCCAACTGACTTTTTATTTTTTCGCTTTTATGTCTACATAGTTATATAATACAGATTCCATTCATAGATTGAAATTTAAAACCGATTTCTCTTCAGAATATGAAGATGTGCTATGAAGGGAAAAAAAAAGAAGACAAATTTATACGGCTGTCTTAAAAAATTAAGACTTCAACATCTTGGGATCTATCACGATATTCTCTGATCATGCAAAACGTGTGGTCTGATTTGACATTACGAGCACAGTTTAATGTATTGATACTGAGCGCTAATACACTAGTACATCTTGTATGTATGTAGTTCGTTTTACAGTCTCATATATTATAATAATATAGTATATGATATATTATCATAATATATGATGTAAAAAAATTTATTATTTTTTCAGTAGAAAAAAAATATACCAATGCCTATTAGTATATACTTAATTTCATATAACTGCATTGACTTTAATTAGAGAATGAATAATTTTTTTTAAAAGTAAACTGATACAAACTACAATTGAGGCAGCACAAGGGGTTGGATATATCATTTTCCAATCAAAATTAAAATCAAAATTGAGGAAGATGGCACAGTCATCCTTGACGTTTAGTCCCATTTTTAGTACCCCGGCTACCCTTGCCCTAGGTAGTCACTGAAATAATGCATTTAGTTTTCAGCTATGTACTTTGTAGTCACGGAGTCTTCTAGTTACTAATTGAATCTTTTCTCATGTAAACTAACTTGATTTAGTAAATAAATAATATTTTCTTTGGGAGGCTAAACATATATAATAACCCACATAATGCCTCTAATTATTTCACAAATGAAACACCATTTTGATATTTACAAATTGCTTAATGGCCAAATTTATATCTGCAATGTTTTATTTATATTTTAATTTGATCCTCCCATAATTTTGTACCTCCCATATTAAATAAACTAGTAACGTTGAGAAAATATAAAATTTTTTTTTACTCCTCTGTTAAAACTAAGGACACGGACATATATATATATATATATATATTTCAAATCCGTGTCGTGCGGATATGTCGTCCGATGTATATAACGGTCGATGCACCCGACTGTCCGACAACCCGCGAAACGACGCACGTAATCCGCAACGACCGCACGACCGCACGTGAGTATATATATATATATATATATATATATATATATATATACGCGAGCGATATATATGCAGGAAACGACGTGACATCGCGGGTCCACACACCGCATCGCACCCGACCGTCGAAATCAGGTTTTTCCCGCACGACCGCATTTTTTCAATATATATATATATATATATATACTATTACATGTTGGGTCGTTGACACGGGTCCATTCGGACGGTGGGTGCGTCATTGTTGGATGCGATGGACCCGCGATCGCGACGCGACCGCATTGTTTACTATATATACATACAAAAATAAAATGACCGTCCACACCACATCTCGATCATTTTTTTTTTAACACTTTGAGATATACAATTTAATCGAATCCTAAATAAAACAATTAGAATTTAATCGATCCTTATTTAAATTTTGAAATCTAACATAATATCTCAGTCCTAATGCATCTATAAGATCGGACAATTAAGATCTTGTTAGACAATCAAATTATCCAACGTGTATTGAACCTGACATGATCCCCCGCATCTCATGTCAATCTTCCTTTTGGTCCACATATTCCAAGTGGTCGGTTGGGATATATGCAACATAACTTTATTTGGGATAGATCATACATTGATCATATTTTAAAATAGACAACTATCAAAAATAGTTATTGTTTAGTTATATTTATCTTATTTCTCCATCATTATTTTTATCTTTATTATTTTTATGGGTTCTATAAAATATGGATAGACTATCCCATTTAAATTTTCTTTTGAAATTATCATGGAAGCTTATGCTAACTCATCTCAAGAATTACTAACGGTGTTATCCCTCCATCCTAAACAAACAAACTTTTCTAGTTGTTCCCATCCTATCAAACCTTTATTCCATCCCCCAAATGGGATTGCAAAAACGGATAATTCGCATACACAAAACACAAAAACATAATCTCTGATAATTATATCTGAACAAACCAGCATAAACTCTGATTCTCTGGTTGAGTTGCTCTACTCTCACTATCCGGTCCCATAGACACCCAGGATATAAAAAGCATATACAGCAAGACATTCTATTATTAGCCTGGATTTTCCAGGTGGAAGACAACTTATATATTGATTCAATCTGCACTGAAAAAAAATAAGGACTTCCATTCAATTTGGATTCACACATTGGATGAGATTTTGGAATGACACATGGGTTAGTATACTAGGAAATAAAAAAAAATTATTAAAAAGAAAGGAAGAGGAGGTGGTGATGGCACGAGGTACAAAACAAGAGACAAATCTGGCTGTCATTGATGTTCCCAGTTCAGTGTGTCGTCCTATGTTTTGTACTCACTTTGATACATAATTAAGTCACTTATGCAGTATTATTTATATTGCATTTTTTTCCGAGGAACTTGTAGGCATAACTATTCCAATAAAATCAAAATAGATAATGTTCAAATTTGATTACAACGGGAAAAGAGATGGGGGATAGAGGAAATGGAAAATAAAAAGGAAAAGCAATACAAATTCGGATTAGTAAGTTATCAACCGGAGTCCAGCCAAAAACACCCTCTACTCAGTGATGTGCAAGGCTATGTCGCTCACATGAATGTGCGTGATTTATACTCCATATTATTTTTTATTTAAAAAAAATTATACACTTTTTCATTAAAATACATATTGTTATACAAAATAACATGTATATTGAGATACAATAACATTTTTTTCTTTAAAAATGAAAAAATAACTTCATACACTATTATAGAACATCATATAGTATGATGGCCAGTGACACTGCTATCTTAGTGTATGAAACTGCAAAACAGGTCGCAAAACAAATTGAATGCCTCAACGCTCATAATATTTAGTTGTGAAGGTCACATTTGTTAGGGTTTGGTATTCTTTTCATATGAGCATATTTACTGTTATTGTTTCAACCTAAATTTCAATCTTATGTCTCAATAGTGGTATACTCACGTTAATGAAATATATATATCATTAGAAAAATCATAGTCTACAAATTGATACATATAATTCATTGAAATATATATCTTATAATTAGATGAGATATAATAGTTTCAAAAAGAATGAGAACATGTAAGGACTGTAATTGGGACTGTAAAAGAGAATTATGCATAAAATTGAGAAATCGCCACAGGTCTTTATGCTATTAGAAAAATATTGTTTCAGTCCCTACCATCACCCCAACTAACCAGGTATATGGTTAACTCAAACTACACATTAAAAGTTATCGGAATACCCTCACCCCTTATTTTCACCCCTTAGTTAGGTATATGGTTAACCCTAACTACACATTCCAAGTTAACCCTAACCATACATACTTTTGGGAAGTTGCGACAATTTTTCAATTTTACAGGGATTAAAACCGATTAAGCTAACTTTCCATCGAGTTATATCAATTTTTCCATTTTAAAATAATAAACCTCATCTAATAAAATATATATTTTTATGAAAAATGTATAAATTATCATGAATGTATGGACTCGGGATAAAAAAAAAAGGAAAATGATTGACAGGCTCCATTTTTGTAGGCCCCAAGTAATCCCCATATGTATAATTTTTGTTTTACCCTCTTTGTGGTTTTTCTCTTTACTCGGTAATTGTTCCTATAATCAAAGAGAATTATAATTACTCTTTTCCACCTATATAGAATAAGTAATGACATTGACAATAAATGCTTTCCATTTATAATTCAAATTTCCTTTTTAGTTTTTGGATTCATTTCAATTGAATTATTTATACATCCATAATTCATTTCTTTCTTAAAACATCATTATTATTTTTAAAAACATCTAGTAGAAGATCAATTTTTTTTTTGAAGATTCATCAACAATTAATTTGATCTGAACGATTTTGATTATCATTTTAATGTATGTCGATTCAAGTGTGTCTTTTTTATTTTTTTGGTTATGCAATTGAGATCTAATCATCTGATTTTTACATATATTTTTATTGAAAATAGTGTTTGATATTAAATTATTTTTTATTGGTACATTCTTTTCTTTTAAAACAATCTCAAGTAAACTATTTTCATCCGTTTAAACATTTTGCCGTGGAGTGAAGTTCATATTAATAGCTATGTGTGTGTAACATTCGTAAGTTAGTTACATGTTAAACTATTTTAATCATATTATATAATATTTTAAAAAGTTAGTTACATTTATGAATGTAACTGACTTTTACTATATAAGACAGTACTTGAAACTGATGCTAAAGTCAGTTACATTCAGAAATGTAACTGATCTTTTTTGTGAACAATTGATCGATTTGGCTATCATTTTCAATGTCTGTCAATTTAGGTTTGACCTTTGTTATTGTTTATTTTTGCATTTGTTACAATTTTTTCTTTAATTTGGTATTTGATATTAAATGTGACAGTCTTTGATCTAGCTTTTGTTTATCATTTTTTTTCTTTGAATCCAACATTTGATGTTAAATATTTTTTTTTGGAGAATTTATAGAATTTGATATTGTATTGGCGTGTGGTTGTGTAACATTTTAAACTAATTTGAATATTTATGCATTGTATTTTATAAGTCAATTATATTTTTGAAATGTAATTGATGTTCATATGTCTTATATAATAAAAGTCAGTTATATTCACAAATGTAACTAAACTTTTTGTACAATAAATTACAATCACAAATGTAACTGAGTAAAAAAATGTGGAGTGCGGAGGATGACTTGAAAGGTAGTCGAACCACCTCTCATACGATGGAGGGCGACGAAAGGGTTCCAGTGGTAGTAACGCTGGTCGCCGGAGATGAATAGGTTAGCCGGAATGAATTTTTTAAGTGGAGAATGTCTATAAAAATATTGGTTAGATATTCTTGGGATGCATTTTAAGAGGTGAAAACATGAACGGAAAAAAAAAAGTTTGGATGTGATTCAAATAAGGATAGTTTTGTACTTTTCTTTTTTGCACTTTTGTAAAAGTCAACTAGAAAACCAATAACATATTGACACATAATAGGGCCTGTGGCTGGGGCCTGTGTAGCTAGACTCTAAAAAAAATATGAAAAATTATTAATGAGGTCTACCTAGTTGTGTAGCTATCGAAGTATATAGATTATCCACATAGTTATACCTTGTGAACTACGTGTAACAACGCTCTATTTTGTATTAATCATTATTATTATTTTTTAACGAAAGGTAGATATTGTATTAGACAGTATAGGAGCGGGATTGCTTCTTTGGGAGCTGAAACACAATTTATTCTGCGACTTCATTTTCTATCATATATGAAATCATTCGCCATCTCGGTAGTGACATAAGTTATTCCTAAATAGATATATACACTAATTGAAATAAGTCATTCTATGTATGATTGTATTTTTACTTATTTTCATTAAAAGTGTAATAATGAAATATTTGTTGTTTAATTAACCATGATTAACTTGTAGGTCAATATTGAATAAATTGAGGATAAATATTTACAACTGTGCTATTGATAGTTTTGTCCCCAATTTTTTTTAATTCATATTCATATAAATCAATAAAAGAACACACACATCAAGTAAGATTATTTTCTTCTCCTATGAGACTGGGTGATGCTTCTCGATTTGCTAGACTGGGCGATGCTTTTTTGTTAAATAATCCATAAAAATCCTTCCCTAGTTGTAACATCATGCAATTATTTGGATTTAATGACGGGCAGACCACCATACAACTCAGTGAAAAGCAAAACTGTAATTCGACAATGCAGTTGTTTACTGAATTAAATTGTATTCAAGTTACAAGAAGCTTAAAAAAAACATACAACATATAACCAAGATAATGTTACAACCTATTTCTAACCCCAATTTCAATATAGATTATTTGATGAGATACATGTTTTTATAAAAAATAAAACATAATATAATGAATTATATAAATGCATTTATAAAAAATATATAAAAACAATTATAAAAAAATATAAAAAATATATTTCGTTAATGTAAATATAAATATATGCTTCAAACAACTTTCCATCAACTCGTATAATACTTGAGCTGGAGATGACTAAAAAACTGTGTAACAACACTCCAATGTAATAGCACCTAAGAAACAGACTACCATTTGTCTAAAGACTATTAATAAGAATATAGAAACCACTATTAATAAGAATATAGAAACCAATCTTAATCCCAGAAGAGACTCGAAAAACCAACACTAAAAACTCTTCCGCTCTTGCTATACACTAGGCAAGATATGACAAATACACCTGTGACTTTTTTGAGTGACAATACACCCAACAATTTACAGTTTTAAAAAAACTCTAAAAAAAACCATGACCAAACAACAAAGTAATCTTCCTCTATTTGTCGCCTCTGACCACAATAAATGTGATGCAAAGTTGGGTTAAAAAAAAAATTTGGGGAAACCCCAGACAACCCTCCCTGGTACAATAAAAATTAAAAATGAATCCCATAGTCCACTTTTAAAAATAAGAAAACAAAAGCCTCCTTTTTAACAGACCATCAATGGACCCATTTCACCACCCTGAACCAGACCAGGACTGGACCGGACCAACAGGACCCTGACAAGCAAACATGACGACCTGACCCCCGACCATCTCGGACACCGTTCCATCACATCTCCAACAAACAACCCTGCAAGTACACCACCATAACCATACATAAGCACAACCAAATCTATATGATTAACAACATAAAAAATATGTGAGCTGTACTTACACGCCTAACCGAACTTGAATCCACCAGAAGGAACTGGAACCCCACCGCTTCCAAAGTCAAAACTTTGGGGAGGGGCAGCATCGCCGGCGGGCATGGCCTCGTCTTCCTCCTCCAGCCAATATGTCTCAAGGATCTTCACCGCCTTCTCGTAGATCTCCGTGTTGTCATGGCTCTGTAGGCTCTCGATCTTCTCCAGACCCTCCATTTCGTCTATCATCTGTGCATAGAGGTTCACGTCACCAGAGTTGCCCAGGTTCTTCTCGGCCTCGCCAACCTTCAAGATGTTCTCCAGCCCTTCCAGGCAAACAGTCACTATTCTTGGGTCGGGGCACACGAGGAGGTCACACAATGGCTTGATGCAGCCCTGGCTCACCAGAAACCTATACCAAAAAATAATCCAACATGAGAATATATATATATATAGGGGTTGGGTTTTTAACAATAAGAGCAGGGCAGGCGTACTTTATTTGCTCATGAGTGCCACCAGATGTAGCATTAGAAATTGCCCATGCAGCTTCTTTTCTGATGTCGAACTCAGCATTCTGAAGCAATTGCACTAGAGGACCAATAATCTCAGCAGCAATTACAGCCTGCAAGTTTTCCAATGACGAAAAAATCAATCCTCAAAAGGCAGGGATCAAAAGAGATGCGACAACTACAGTCTACATAGATATAGGGAAAGCCAAAACAAATGAGGTTTCACATATCTGAAAGAGGGAACATCTACTACACTTATAAATGCCAGACACTAATGTAATTAAACAGGCTAAAGAGGGGGAATATAAAGGACAATATGATCATTAGGAGGACTTATATTAAAAAAAATCATATACACACAGTATAATATATATCTGAACACACTATTTGACTTGTGTGATAATAATTATTTTTACAGTACCTACATTTTGCAGAAGACCAATTATATTCAGACATTACGCCCGGTTTGTTTGGAGAATAATGTGTGGCATCATGAACAGAATTAACTTTATGTCAGAAAAGTTGTTCGTTTGGGATGTATAAGGTCCAATCACCCACAATGCTTTTAACTAGGATACCTTTTAATGTTATGGGGAAGGTGGTTTAATTCATGCATAGATATTCCTTATCAGACATCTAAGTGGCCAATGAAGCAGAAAATAAGAATAGCATCAATGCAGACTAGACAGATAAGAATACATCATAGATTGGTTTTCTGGCTCAAATAAGCAATCTATTCCATATAGTTGTATAACCCAACGACACAAACAAAGATATTAGAAAACACGGGTAATTGTGAATGAATTATGAAAAACAGCAACTGATAGTCATTAGAAAATAATTACACGATTCTTGAAAACCGATGTGTAGACTATAAGTAAAAGCAGAGGCAGAGTGATAACAGAATGGCAAGTTCGGATAATTTAAAATGCTTGTTGCAGATAAACTACAGCAATTTTGCCAATACCTGAATCTGGTCCTTATTTCCAGCAGTGATGTTTGAAATTGTCCAGCAAGCTTCTTTTTTGATGCTCTTCTTGTGGTTGTGCGTCAAAAGGTTTAGAAGGCAAGGCAGTGCATTATGATTGATAATATACTGAAAACAAGCAACAATTACACAATTAAAATATATAATATATCCAATTCATGCAAATCATATGGAGGAATTTAATCAACAAAATAACTGAACAATCATCAAAATTGACTGATCAGGCACCATTGCAAAGAAAAACAAATTCACCAAACTACAACAGTACCCATCAAATGTTCTCCTTCCTAGAGTCAGTTAAAAAAGTTATAGAGCTCCAAATTAGCAATGAAGGTTTCAACTTCAATTTAATTCAATAGACTATTGAAGAGATATCCATTATTGTAACTTAAATTCAATTGAATGCCTATTGATGCACAGAACACCTTATGATCAAACAAAAATCATTTCTGCTATACCAGGAAAAGGAATATTTAAGTCATCAAATATTGTAAGTGCTATAATCTGTGTTGGAGACACTTGAACAGCCCAAGAAAATTACCAGTGCACTATTGTATACTGAATGTCACATAACACTTCCGAAGACACTGAACCACTCTGGAAACCAAAATTTTCAACTAGATTTCCATGTCAAACTTGTCTATAATATATATAATAATCTAAGTAAATCTGATAAATGAAAGTAGGGGTGTCAAAAATCTCCATTACAATGTTTTTAAAAGTAATCAGTGGGACATAAACCAATTACCTCAACAGTGGTAGGGTTTCTACTTTTCTTCAAACAAAAAAAGGACTTAAACCCTCAAACTAGATGTTCATTGAGAATAAAGCAGGTAGAGATCATGGATGTTCTAGCATTTATTTAATTTTATACAAAATATTTAATATTTTCAGGTCATTCACCGAGCAAAGATCATCTACTATTCAATGATTCACGTTGATTTACAACAGAGATGATCTCAATACATTAAGGGCATGTTTCGAAGTGGGGGTGGGGAAGCTTGAGTTCCAAAAATCGTGGGGGTTCAAACACGAGTTTGAAAAGCATTCTTTTGGGAGATTTTAAAACGCAGAGAAATTTGGCCGAAACAGTGTGGATAAGCAGTGGGACTCATAAGTTGAAGCCTACTTTGAATCCACATTTGCGTTTTTGCAGCTTTCCACCACAGAATCCACTCAAATGCGGATTCAAACGCACCCTAAGATACACAACAAAATAATCACTTATGAGTTGTGAATGCATTCAACATAAGTTAAACATGGATTGGAGGTGTTTGGAAGGACTGCTGACATATTTCCAATATTAGTAACATTCTCAATAATCTAAATATAACAAGTATCAATAACGGAGAAGCCATAATCAATAGATGGATAACAGGCTTTGACAGCTATAACCACAAAAGCATGTCAGTGATACCATCAGCCAAGACTTGCACCTTTAAAGTTACCAAATTCAACACAAAATCATGGAAGAAGAAGAAGAAAATAATGATGACAGGAATAAGGGAAAGAATAAAATGGCAAAAACAGAACAGTGACAAGGAAGAAGAAAAGGAGTAATTTCTTCGCAATTTTTTCACCAGAAAGGAGGATCCATTCATAGTGGAAGCAGCAAGAGAATCTGTTTTTTATTTTTTTTAAAGTGAACTGGTAGTAAACTAGTAATCCTACCGCTAAAATTTATTTAATGTTGGGGCACACTTGTGAATTGTTCCAATCTTCATTTTTTTTAAAAATGGACTACATTTCCAATAAAGCAAAAGAAAACATAAGAAAATAGTAGATTCGAGATCTACTATGCAAAATACAGAAAAGCCTCCCCCCTCTACGCTTGGATCACCAAATTACCATCCTGAAAGTTCACACTCCCAGCCCCCACACAGTGTAACAGCAATGTTTTACGGAAAAACAAAAATAGTTCAAGACAAATAATAGAGTTTTAAAAAAATACCAACGTAGGCCAAATAGTGAAGCAGCCAAATAACCGGTACATAAGGATAAACACAAAGAAAAAATGATTTCTTTTTCAACTCTTACAAGGTGTAGGAGGAATGAGTTCAAGGCAAGCACAAAGAAACACACCAAACACATTAATATTTGAGTAAGGTAATGCACAGATAAGGCATGCTCGGGCGCAACACCTTGTGCACAAGGTGCACATGAGGCAAACTGGCCTGTGTTGGATGCACTCAGGTGCATCGCCTTAATAACATTTTAGACAACTTAAGGAAATGTAGAAAGCATATTTTTGTAGGCTCCTAAGCTGAAAATCCACAGGAGGGGAGTGTTTTTTTAAGAAAAGAGTAGGCTACTTGTATAATATGAAATTCTGATGTTTTCCTGTTTTTCTTATCGATCATGGAGACAGTTTATGCTAATAAAATCTCATGGAAACACTCATTTCTTTTTCTTTTCTCCGAAGCGCATGTTTGGTTTGAGAATAAACCCGGAATAAATTGAAATTAGTCGGAATAACCTCATTATGGATGTTTAGATGACTGGAATAAATGGGAATCGGCATGTCAGAATTAATTAACTAATATAAAGTGGTATATGGATTTCATCCACCTACTAGAATTAAGTTATTCCAAGTTATTTAAATCAAAAGAATATGTGGGTTCACTGTCAAATTTATTGTCATCACCTCTTATAAATCAACTATCATCATTTTTTATCTTTTATAAATCTTTATCCATACTTTATTCACATTTTATTCAAACAATAAAAAATTTATTATTATGTTTCCCAATGAGAATAATTCAAAACACAATCAAACACAAAATCATTTAATCTTTATTTATACTAGAATAGTCATAAATCTCAGAATAATTTAATTCTCAAACCAAATATGGGCGAAAAAACCAAAGCAATACATCAACGGTCATTAAATCAAAGAACACATAAGAAGCACCATAAAGGGGATCCATAAGGAAGTGTAATATACCTGAGTCTGCATATCATCACCAGTAACAATATTTCCCACTGTGCGCAGAGCAGGGATGAGCACTGACGGGGAAGGGTGACTGGAAAATTCACATCCAGATAAAACAAAGCTTTCAGAGCTTGGATCCATTAGAGAAAAGCCAATAAGAAATGAAAAAATAAATAAATAAGAGAGTGGCACTTACAGAAGAAGTTCAACAAGACGAGGGCAGACACCTGCCTCAATGACAGCTTGGATCTTATCATTGGTTCCATCAGAAAGGTACGACAGTGCCCAGCAAGCATCTGTGAGAACTTCCTCATCATTAGAATGGATGAGGCGCTCAAGGGCAGGCAGAGCAGGCTTTGTCTGCCACAAGCAAATAAATACAAATTCCATCAGAACCTGTTAAAAAAATGCTACCTAGAGACTATTTGAGAATCTTACGCCAGTAATAACATTGAATATGTCATTATATGTAAATCAACACAACTTGCAAAATAAGCACATCAACTAAGTTGGTGTGCTTCCCATGACTTTCATGCTGCACTTCATCAAGGGATAATAATTATATCAATGCACAACTCCCAAAATAGTTCATAAGAAGAAACCCCAACCTGCTCAAAAGGAGGCGGTGGCTTCCCTCTGCAGAAGTTCGACAGAGTCCAGGTGGCATTTCTCAGCATAGAGAGCTTAGCATGCTCGTTGAGCTGTGCCAGGAGCGGGATCAGTGCACCACTGCTCAAAACAAGGTCCCGGCACCTCGGAGAATCCCCAGCCACATTTCCCAGTGCCCAAACAGCCTAGAGATTACAAAAGCAAGTGCAGAAATAGGAATTACAAATCCAAATCACATTTAGAAGAAAAAAGACTGATTTCTCTATAATTCTGGTACAATTTTCACCATGGGTTAACAAGCGAACAACATTAAGCAAAACGACATCTCCCTCAATGCATATATGATGCGTACCTGTTCACGAACATCATCACTTGGGGACCCAAGAAGCTTCACAAATATCGGAACAGCCCCCTGGTCTATTACAACCTTGGTGTTCTCCGAGGTTCCAGATGCAATGTTTGTCAGAGCCCAGGCCGCTTCAAACTACTCATAATAAAACAATTATATCACATGTTCAGGATAGCCAATAAGAACAAATAAAATCAACAAGTAACACAAACAAATAAATCCAAATACAGTCACATTCCCAGCACCTGAAGCTGCGGAAAACCTTCCCTCTGAAGGAACTCGACAAAGCGCGGAACAACACCAGCTTGGATAACTTCCTCAATTGGTGGGCTTCGTTCTGATAAACAAATCCATAAAATTAACAAAAGTGAGTATCTCCATCGATCATTCAAATTCAAAACAAACATAAAATGAAGAATCTATCGAGATACCTATCGAGAGAAGCTTCCGGAACTGTGTAGTGGCTTCGAGTTGAAGAGCGTTGTCATCCGAATAGACCCCCTTCACCATCGCCGGAAGGCTTTCGAGCTGAAATTAAAAATTTACAATAAAGCCCTTTCAAAACCACGACCAGCATGAATCGCTGATCACAATCAAACCAAAACCCTAACAACCAGATTCCAACAAACATCAAAACACCAACAACCAGATCAAAAGCAAACGAAACCCTAACGGATCGATCGGACCCGATCAAAAAACCCTAGATCGACAAAACACAAACCTTCTTTTCGACGGCGGAGGGCTGAAGGGAGGAGGAGAACGACTGAATGGCCTGCATCCCCTCGCGCCTCTTCTTGAGGAGACTCTCCTCTCTCTTGTTCTTCCGGATCTCCACCATGTTGTCCTCCCTCCTCCGCCTCCCCTCCTCCGCGTCCACCGCCACCTTGTACCTGTTCCGGCGGACCTCCGTCCTGGCGCTCGGCCTCAGCGACATGGCTTCCGATCGAATCCGATTACAGAAGAAGACCTAGTTTTCAAGGATCGCAAACCCTAGTTTTCAATAGGAGTGAAGTTAGCAGAAGAAGAGTTAACGAAACCCTAACAAAATTATATTTAAAAAAAATATATTTTAATTTTTTTGAATTTCAAAACAGACCTTGTGTGTGTGTAGGATTTTTTTTTCCTCTGAAATGCTGGAAAAAAAAATTGGAGGCTTTAAAATGGATTGTTGATGAAGAATGCCACTGGTCTATCAACTATTTACGAATACTGCCACAAATATTTGAAGAAAAATGTTACTCACTCACATTAATCAATTAAAACTCAAAACTTACTCGATTTTATTTATTTTTTAAATAGTAAGATTTATGTTTTTAATAAAAAAAATGTATTATTGTATTTTGAATTAAATGAATTTATATTTATTAAACATAAAAAATATTTAATTTGATATATTTAATTAGATTTTTAATATAAGAAATGTGTTTTGTACTAAAAATTCATAAAGGTAACAACACTCATTTAAAATTCGCGATTCATGGAAGAGTGGGGGCGAAGGGATGAAAGTGGTCACTCGCGGTGAGAATTGGACGTGTGCGACCGCTTGGATTTTTCTTTTGTTGATCGTCTGATTCACCGCTCTTGATTAATCGAACGGTCAAGGATGCGAGACCAAAGTGGATCTACGTGCCTGTTGAACGGATGGGGGCCGACCCATAACAACAACAATACCCATTTTGTGGAGATAATATTCCAAGACAATACTCCCCTCCAGTGTGTGGAATAGTAAACCTTTGAACTGATGGAATTCGAATCAGATGTGTTAATTAATATCCTGATCTTAATTTAAAGAATAAATGAGAAAGTCTTATAGAAACATACTTAACATACCTGAAAAGAAAACCAATATAGGATATTTAATTTCAGACCTTAAAAATAAAATTTTATAAGATTTAGTCATAAAAGAAAAATCTTATTATTAAAAAATCATATTAATTCCATTCATATTTTATTTTTGAATTATAAATTTAGGATTTTTAAGATCTTATTTATTATTATTATTAAATTTTAATAATTATTATTGTAATTGCATCTTTACTATTTTTTTAGTACGGTCAGATTGTAACTTATAAAAATGAGTGTCACAGTGTCACCACTTTTTGTATGACATAATTTTTTTAATAAAAAAATGAGTTATTCTATTTTATTGTTTTTTGTATGGATTCAATGAGTTTATAAAATCTTCCCATAAACTAGATCTTTTTATTGTTCTTTTGTTACATTATATTCATAGTATATCCTAATCATTTGGATACACATATTAATATTTAGATTTGAATCTCTTCAGATATTGAATACAATTATTTTTTTAGATAGTTGACATGTTTAAATATGAACATTAATTTAGGTAATCAAGTAACATGATAGAGAGATGCACGATTAAAATTGAGATTTTAAAACTTATTCTATCTTTCACGTATCATATGATAAAAGCAAGAGAAAAAGAGCTATGTAACCGACCGTCATCCTCCATCGCCCTCCGCCGCCCGCCACCGCCACCGCTGCCTATATCGCCATTGTCGCCCTCTCAGCCCCCCTCTCTCTTTTTCTTCCCCCTCTCTTTTCCCTTCTTTCTTGAAGATAGAAACCCCACCCCCTTTTTGTATTTTTCTAGGGTGGAGTTGCATCTTTTAAGCGTGAATTTAGTTGCCCCGGTATGATATCCATGGACAAACATTGTTTTGTGGTTGAACAAACACCCCCAAATAAGTGAATCAAAACAAAATCAACAATCCAACTCTCTTTATTCTTGCAAAATATTCATCCACATATGATCAAGCACAATATTAGGCATAAGCTTCAGGGTTAGCCAACAAGTAGGCCTCAACTGCCTTGTACATCCCCATCAACCCATTTTTTCCAACCTTGATGTCATCGTCGGTAAAATCATGGTCGTCGTAGACGTGATACCGTGCGCTCATCCGGCAAACGCATCCCTCATCACCGTCGCCCTTCGGCTCGAACCTCACCTCATAATCCGCCGCCTCGTACTTCTTCCCCAGTAGCCCTCCCTCAATCATTGTGTACTTGTAAATGAATTTCTCTTCGTCTTGCACATCAATTCGATCGGTCACGTAGTTGAAAGGAATCACTGAAACAATATATACAAAAACATATTAATCATCTAATCAAGTATAATTATAATTAAATCTGAACAAATCTCATCAGAGGCGGTTAGTCTGATGTTAGACCGTAGTTCTTGTAACATTTCCTTAATGAGATTCCAAGGTCGACCATGGAAAATTAATTGTCATTTAAGTGAGGCACATATCTTAAAGGGGGCCCCACGCATGACAAAAAAATTGTTTTGATGATAATTTTTAAAAAATTTTAAATTATTTCAAAAATATTTTTTAGATTAGATAAAAACAAATCCCACAAAAATACAAATAACAAATAGATTTATGAATAATGAAATGATACACGCATTTAAAAAATATAAAGAAAACAAAAAACAAAAATAAAATAAAAATATGAAAAATTACATAAACCCAATAAGATAATCCTTTTTGGTAAACCAAATAAAATACTAAAATAGAAATAAAATAAGTAAATAGAAAACATACAAAAAGAAGAGAGAATAAAGATAGATGGATACGTTTGAAAGAAAATTCCAAAAGAAACTGAGAAAAATTCAATTATATATAACTTTTTAGATGTAGAGGACTTAGGTGACTTTTTTTATCGCCTATGCCCGAGGCCACTTATAAGATTTAGGTCCCATTTGAAATTGTATTTATTTTAGAGTTAGCTTTTCTTCAAAAGTTAGATTTAAAACTGACTCGAGTTTACAGTATCTCCACATATTATGAAAAAAAATAAGTTTTTTTACATTTATTTACAACAATACGTTTACAACTTTTAATTAAGCTATAGTTTTTTTTATTTTTTTTTTATTTGAAAACTCAAAAGCTCTCCAAAACCCATTTCTAAACGTAATCTCAGGATTGAATTTTGTGGGACTGACCATCAGAGAAGTCGGTGCGTTTGATGCTGCCGACACCGCCGTCTCCTTGGAGGATTGTGGTGCCAGTGACGACGGCAGGGATGAGCTTGGGGACGAGGTTGTGGGCGTCGACGATCCCGGCCTTGAACATCTTGGAGGCTTGGACAGGGGACTCGAATTCATGGCTGAAACCTTTGATGAGGGTCATTATATTATAAAGAGAAGAGAATTGGTTTTGGTTTGTGGAGGTGGGCTATTGTGAGGGATAAGAGTATAGCAGCTGTTCTTATATGCTTGAAGATCTAATGAATTAATGATGATGTTTTCTTGGGAGATATATATAATTTCTCAGCTCCTTCTCACCTTAAATCAGTCTTTAATTTGACTTGGTGTGTTAGTTTGATTATGATCTAATAATATATTGGATCTTCGATCTTCACGGGAAGCACGTGGGTTCAGACACCAAAAGGACTACACAAAACAAAAAAGGATTCTCAAGTCTAGTCTTTATTTTAAAATTTTAAAATGTGTGTTTCATGTAATGAAGTTTATATTTACTGAAATATATATGTGTTATAATAAATAATATGAATCCATTTATTGAAAAAGTCATATATTTTATTTTTATAATACATGTATATACATATAATGAATAATTGTGCCTGATCTTTTTATATGTGGTATGACGGTTTTGTTGGCTCTTAAGACAAAGATTACTATATTTTATATTGGTCATACAATTAACACATGATCATCAAGGCCCATATTTTTAAGGGGTTGAGATTTTGAGGATAACTATTTTAATTTCCGGGGATAAAAATCAATAAATTATTTGCTTTTCTATGTTATCCAAATCAGTATAAAAGATGAGATAAACATTATTATAATCTCTCTATATATATATATGAAAAGAAATCTTTATTTTCAATTAAAAATTGTATGATTACTCTAATTTTTTTTGTACAACAAACCATTTATCCAGTCGTTTGTTCGCTTATCGTATTATCCATTAGTAAATTAAGTCTAATCCATTTCTTAGCTAATAATTAAAATTTGAAAAAATGTAGGAGTTGGAGATGATTGAAACATTTTTTTCCCTTCAAACATTTCATAAAATTCGACTACTTTAACTTTGAGATTAAAGCAACCCAAACTATGCAATTCAAGAACAAGCAAAAGGCATGATGTAGTGTGGGGAGAGTAAAAGGACTTGAACCAGAAGGTCGGGGTTTTTTTTTTAAAAAAAATATAGGTATATCTATTTTAAATGATAAAAATAGACAATGTTTGAATTGGATTACAGAAAAGAAAAGAAGAATTGAAGAAAGTAAAGAAAATTCAAGAACATGATGGTTGACTTTCATCAATATCCTAATAATAATAGAGTTGGGTAAATAAGTTAGGTAAATAAGCACAAGATCTGTTGCTACTGCTCCACCATAGGCTCAGTTACACGTGCACCCATGAATTCCAGGCAGACCAAGAAACAGATATAGACCCAAAAGAACATGGGTCATCGTATGTCTAATTATAAGTGCATAATATGTTGGAGGAGATGTGGAGACATCAGGTACGTGATCCAATACCAGTAAAAAAAAAAGTACGTGATCCAGTGCCAGTGAAAAATATATACGTGATCCAATACCAGTAAAAAAAAAAGAGGAGAAATTAATTAGAGGTCCCTCCAGCCTATCCCTCATTATTTTTAGGTCCCTAGAGCTTTTCAAGATGTGTCTAGGTCTCTAAACCCTGATTTCATTATTTCTAGATCTTTTCTAACAGCTGCCGTTTGGATACTCCGTTAGCATACCCAATATACCCCTTCAACAATTCATTTTTCCCCTCCCTTCTTCTTCCCCAACCCTCCAAACACTTCCACTTAAAACCCTAAGTTGCATTGAACACCCTCCCATGGCGATGACGGCTGAACGACTCAAAATCGGGTCTCCGACATCCTAAATCGCTCTTGAAGATCGATAATAACTGCGGTTGAACCATCCAATCTTCTTCTTCTCCATTGAGAACTCAGGACGGCGGTGAAGAAACCACGAGTTACAAATAGGTATGGAGAATCATAATGCTCTAATAAAAAGATTGTTTGAATAACAACTTTATGTATGCTTGAAATGCAATAAGTGATCTAAGCATACTATTGCTTTTGGTTCTGCATTTGTGTTACAGATAAAAAACTGACTGTGTTAGCTTTCATGTCAACTGATACTATTCATTTGATTCTGATGGTTATACAGAGATACGATTATGTTGTTCTCGGATCGAATAACAATGTACCCAGAGTAATTAATAGTGTGTACCCATAAATATTAATAGTGTACTTCATCTAGAATTTTACTGTTTTACGTTTAGTAGATACACAATGTGTATGTGGCATTAATATTGTACGTAATGCATTTCATATTGTTCTTAGACTGAACACATGATTCGTTTTTGCAGAATATTTTTATTTATACATGGACACCGTAACGGCATTTTGTTCCTACAACGGAGAAACACGAGTAGTTCATGTTGGTAGAACTACGACACTTTCAGATAAGTAAGTAAATTATGTGAAAGATGAAAGTTTGATGCGTCGAAAGTCATTTTGAAGTACGACATTCCCGTTCAAGCAAATATGAGAATGACTCTTGTCAACAAGGAAGATGTTGAGACAATGTATGATGTTTACAAGATGTGTGGGTCCAACTTTATCCAGATTAATGTTATCATAAATTCTGAACAAAGCTATGCTGGAGATGCAGTACAAATGTAAATTGTTTTACCACTTGTTGTCATGATCTAATTGTTTAATTATATACGAATAGTAATGGACTACTATGATTTAACAATGTACTCTTACTGGTTAACAATGTATTGCGTAACCACAATAGTGTACGATATATCATTTTTACTACTGTATAACAATGCTTTATATGTATTACTGCATGACTTCTAATGCTACGATGATAATGAATTGTAGGATGTCCAACAGTGTCCACTTGAACCTAGGCACAACAGTACCAACATCTTCGGTACCAACATCTTGTAGCATGGTTTCTGAAGAGGAAGCCATTTGTGGGAGTTCAAGCGGTGGGATGTTGACAAACTTTTGGGAGAATATCATTCATTTGATCAATCAACAATTTGAAAATGTTGAAGAAGATGGCAGGTATATAGGTTGTCATGTGTTCATGCATGTGCCGCAGTGTGGAAGTTAAATGACTCTATACATGAATATTGTTCACACTATTTTCGAACAGATTTGTATCGTCAGGCTTATTCCACAACAATTATACTTGTAGTAGGTGGTCAGAGGACAGAGGGGGAAGAAGGCGACATAATCATCAAACCTCCATTAACCAAGATCAGGCTAGGAAGAAAGATGAAAAATCGGATCGAGTCACAAGCAGATTCGGACGCAGTGACATTGTATCGTTGTTCGAGATGCAGAGGCATTGGACACAATAGGAAGACATGTAGAAATCCTATTGCTTAAACTATTATTATCCTGCTTCAGTTGTACTATGTATTAAGTAAGATTATCCTGTTTTATTTGTATGAACATCTTTTTTTGTGCTTCTTCATCTGATGATACTTAAACTATTATTAATGTAGAAAATGTAGTATCTAACAGTGTACATGTATGAACTAACAATGTACTTTTAGTAATCAACAGTGTGCATGTTGGACTAACAGTGTACTGATATATTGTGTTTCTACTTTTTTGTTCATAACACATCTGTCAATCATAACACTTCTATTCATAACATCAACTAATAACATTCACAACATTCATTTATAACCCAACTATATCATTCACAACATTTACTTATAACCCAACTATATTATTCAGAACATTTACTTCATAACACTGTTGTTCATTCAAAACAAACATTCAGGTCATTCACACTCTCAACCAACACATGAAGCCACACATCTCATTCACAATGAATTGTTACGATAATTTTACTCCAACACATGCTATCATTAGTTTAACAATGTACCGCAAAGATTTACTAGTGTACCAACAATCGTAACAATGTACTAGTAGAATATTACAGTGTACTAATAAACTAACCGACACAACAATGCAAGCCAAGATGTCAATCATGCATTTGTAAAGCATGGGCAGCAAATCCACCCAAGGCTAGTGCATAAAACAGATTAGTTGTTTATCCAAGCCGCAATGAGGTTATATACATACATGATAACAATGTACTAAATAGATTAACAAAGTACCTACATTGCAAATTCATATCATCAGATCCTTTAAAATATATATTAATTTTATATATCAGGTGATGAAAGGAAGAGTTTGATGTACTCTGAGGAGGAGATGTCGCGGTCGCGGATGATCGTTGGTGTCACCGTCGATGATATCACAAAGGCTTCTAGATTCGTCGTTGTCGTCGATGATGTTGCGAATGCTTCTAGGTTCATCGCCATCGATGGATTTTTTGTTGGCCGACGCAGAAATCGACGGAGGGAGGATGATCAAAGGTTTTTTAGGGTTTTGATGGGTTTTCGAGGAGAGAAGGATTTTGGGAGGAAAATTGGGAGAGACAGAGAGAGGAAGATTAAGTGGGAAGGGTAGGAAGGACATTTCACGTGGAGATCCAAACGGCAGCTGTTAGAAAGGATCTAGAAATAATAAAATTAGGGTTTAGGGACCTAGACACATCTTGAAAAGCTCCAGGGACCTAAAAATAATGAGGGATAGGCTGGGGGGACCTCTAATTAATTTTTCCAAAAAAAAAGTACGTGATCCAGTGCCAGTGAAAAATATATATATATATTTTTAAGTATCCATGTGTTATGCCTTTTTAGTGATCAATTAATCATTCCCTTCTTCACGTTGTATTTTAAGTAACCATTTTCAAACACTTTTTTTTTATTACTCCCTGCACAAAACGTCGATCTGTCTGTTTGGGACTAACATATAATTGAAATTCCTAAGTTATTGTAGGAGATGGCAGACACCTCTTATCCTCTATGTTTGATCCGACCGATTCGATTAGAGTGATGAGATTATTATCTTCCATATCTTTAAGTACGTGATCCAGCCAGTAAAACATTATGTATCAAATTCGTATAAATATACATACATCATTTTTTATTAAAAAATATATTCCATCAGCTAATTATATTCTTCAAACAACAACAACAACAACAATAATAATAATAATATAACATGTGTAGACTAACTGCAAGTGACATACATATATCTTCTTCCCTTGAAACACAAGACACACTGATCATTAATTCCATGTTTATTAAGCTAATTCACACATCTTTATTGTCCAAAACCCACACAAAACCCCCTTCTTGCTCTCTCACAAGTCACAACAACAACTCCCAAACACTCCCTCAAAAAACAGAAACTCATGCGTAGGCTTCAGGGTTGGCGATGAGGTACGCCTCGATCGACTTGTACATGCCGAACACGCCGTTCTTGCCCACATTGATGTCTTCCTCGGTGAACCCCTCGTCGGTGTACGCGTTGAACGTCCCCACCATCTTGCACACGCACCCTCCCTCCTTCGTCGGCTCGAACCTCATCTCGTAGTTCGACGACTCGTACTTCTCCCCGAGCTTCGCCCCCTCTAGGAGCGTGTACTTGTACACGTACTTCTCCTCGTCCAGCTCATCCACGCGTTCCTTCACGTAACTTATCTTCGACTCTGTAACAATAACAACAACAAAATAAATCCAGATTCAAATTCGTGTACCACCTAGGCCTCCTGTTTGGAACCAATTGTTGAATTGATTCTGATTCTACGTAATCATTTTTCAAATAATAGAACTTTAGCATTTGATTTCAAATATTTATATGTTTAGGTTTTTTGTTTTTTTTAGTGAGAAAAAAGGTAAGCATACACTCTTGTATTAGAAAAGCTAAGCCCAAATTACATGAAATAAAGGAAAATAAAAAGATACATAAAGCGGTGGCCTGCAGTGGAAGAGGAGTTGGTTGGGGGTGTTTGCTCATTTAGGGGTAATTGATAGAGGGGTGGGAGGTGTCTTATCTAGTAGACTTCTAGGTTTAGAAGTTAAAAAGTCAACAAAAGACGATTAATCAATATCCTACATACTGTTTTGAAGGTACCGAGTTAAGATCCAACACGAATTGGATAATCTAATTATTAACACATTTGTAACCCTCGAATCTTATCACTTCAAGATGGACATATTAAAAGTTATTGTAGTTGACATATTTCGTCTTTAAAGATTTCAAAATTAAAAGTAACATTTAATTAAATTATAACACTTTCCTATTTAGAAAATTAAAATTTGATGGTTATAAACGCATTGAAAAATTAGATTATTCCATTAGAAACCATTTACCATATTGCTTCTAATTCTACCAAATCAATTTTGAGGTAATAAGTTCTAAAAGGAATGTTAAAACTATAGATTTTAAAAAAGAGTAACTTTTGTGAAAAAAAAAAAAAAAAACTGTTTTTGAAAGTCGATTCCAAACAGGACCACAGGCTATGTGCCCACAAAGTGTATTTAATTCAGACCGTCAGTGAAGTTCATGCGTTTGGTGGAGCCGGCTTTGCCGTCGCCTTCGACAACGATCTCCTTGATGATGAAGGGCATGATTTTGGGGACGAGGTTGTGCGCGTCGACGACGCCCGCCTTGAACATTCTGGCGGCGGAGACCGGGGAGACGAACTGGGTGTTGTATCCCTTGGTAATCATCTCTTCTTCTTCTTCCTCTGGCTGACTATTCCTTAGCAAGTTCTTTGATTGCCTACATATATATATATGTAATATATGAGTACTGTTGAGTACTGTTGGTGATGACATATGGAGATTGAGGTCTTTGGACGCCATGTATGGGCTGTGGAAAATACAGACCAAAGTGTCTGGAAGATTGTTGAAAATTTGTGATCAATTGAATAAGATAAGATTATAAGGTACAGCACCAGAGAGAGAGAGAGAGAGATCACGTGGAACTCGTGATCATGCAATGGTGTTTAGATTGTTAGCCATCGTTTTCTAATTGTTAATAGTATGGATAAATTATGAATCAACAGAAAATCATCTGGTCTTCCCGTACCATCATACAACTATTTTATACTCGGTTTGCGGAGCAAATAAGAGAAGAACATTAGAGGGTGGTTAGGGGAATAATATGTTTAATGAGTATGGACAAACTGTAAAAGTTATATTAAATTAGAATAAACCATGCAGATTGGTATAATTAGAGGAGGCACATTAATTAATTATAGTTTACATGTTTAGCCATGTTTAGTTTAAGAATAAGTCTAGAATAAATTAGAATTAGTCATAATAACCTCATTATGAATGTTTTGTTGATTTGAATAAATGAAAATCTGTATATTAAAATTAACTGGGATAAAGTGGTATATGGATTCCATACACCCATTAGAATTAAGTTATTTTAAGTTATTCTAATCAAAAGAATATGTGAGCCCATTGTCAAATCAACTGTCATCATTTATTATAAATCAACTATCAATATTTTTTTACCTTTTATAAATTTTTATCCACATTTTATTCACATTTTATCGAAACAACAAATTTTTTTATTACTACGTTTCTCAATAAAAATAATTCCAAACATAATCAAATTAAACACAATATTATTTTATCCTTATTTATACTAGAATAATCATAAATTTTAAAATAATTTAATTCTCAAACCAAAAATAAGATAAAGCTGTACCTATATTTTAATAAAATAAACACAAGAAAAACGAAAAAGAAATAGCAGTCAAATATATTTAATTCTTTCTATCCCACTGTATTACTACTTTATGTCCAAATAAGTCATCTATGGACGTACAATACACGAGAATATTTTCAAGAATTTTGAATGATTAGAAATTTTTTTTCACTTAAAGTAACTTTTGAAATTATCTTTCGTTAGATTCTTTACAAAACTATTTTCACTGAAAGCAATTTTTCTTATAAAAAATATTGGGACCACAGGAGACGTTTTGAAATGAGTTTGTGTTTGAGTATGCATGATTTTTTACTTCTAAACTTGTTTCAAATGCTCACTCAGCGGAATTGGAAAAGTTGTGAAAACAACTACTTTTTTTTCAAACAAATCCATAATAATCAACCAAAAGGGTTATTTTTGTAATTTTTATTTTTGTGAAAAAGATCCACTATGCATTAAGTTATCTCAACAAGAATTTAATTTTTAGAAAAATGTTGGACTTAGTCATTCTTACAGTCCAAAACTCAAATCATTTCAAAATTTTTAAACAGTGAACATCATTTAATAAAGTATATGATTTCATAAAAAATGTATATTGCTTCATTTCGAGTTAAATAAATTAATTTTTTTATAAATGTAAGAAAAAAAATTGACGAGATATATACATCGTTATCCAATGTATATATTTCACTGAATTTCTAACGATGTATATAGAACTGTATTTAAACTATAAAAAAATGAGTGTAATATGGCCTTAATTATTAATATAACTAAGTCAGATTTACAAGGTAGGGTAAAAAATATTTTTTGGTTTAGTATATGATTATGTAAGGTACTGTAATATCCCTGGACTTAACCCCTTTTAATCTTATGGAATATCCATGAATGTAAAGGGGCGGACTTTAGAGTTGGCTGGGCCGGGCTATAGCCCGGCCCAGATTTTGCTAAAATTACTATAGAACTGGTTTGATTATTCATTTTTATAAATAAATTGTGAAGGGAAGTACTTTTGAAGTCACATTTATAAGCTTCATGTTTCAATTTCAAACAATTCAATAGGTCACCCCACCACCAGAAAACGACAAAAAAATTAAAACAAGATAAAATACAGAGAGACCCACACAAAGATCACGCATGGATAGGTGAACTGGATCAATGTGATAAACGAGATATCCATATTAAAACATTTAATTTAAATAAATAAAAAAGAATGTATAATTTTATAAAAATACATAAATTTTTATATTATTTATAAAAAATTAAAATATGTGTAGACTGTCCAATCCTAAATTTAACCTAAATTAATTAAAATTTATTGACCTTTACTTGTGTTTCCATGTTTGTAGATCTTTTTTATGTATCATGTTTGGGATACAATTTTTAAATTTTTTGAAATGTCTTTTTAAATTTTTATTTGAAAATTTTTAAATATTTATTATTTTTATATCTTTATCTAGTTTCGTTTTTGAAAAAAGTGAAATTTTAATATTATATTTCATATGTGTGCTTCTGTTTTTTTCCTTCTTAAATTTGTTCAGAAGATTTTTTAAAATATTTATTGTTTTTATATCTTTTATTTAGTTTTATTTTTTAAAATATTTTTTTTATATCTAACATCACTTCAGATAATTTGTAAAAATATGTAATATTTTTTCAAATATCTCATAAATTGTTACTTTTATGTCATATATATATTTTGTTTTTTATCTATCAAACAAAAAAAAAGTTTAATATAAAAAATTATATCAGCCACCATCCGTTGGGAGCTTGTTTACTGATTGAAAAGTAAAAGCTACCCAAAATGGGTTACCAAACTTAACGCACCCTGTCCGAGATGAATTAGAATCGAACATAATATATGTGACACTCTTGGACACAAGCCACCCATAACTTAAAAACCAAATCATTTTCATGCAAAAGCATCACATTTTTATTAGCAACAAATCCACACAAACCCTCCCCACACCACCTCACACAACTCCAGCAAATTCACACATACGCCTCAGGATTGCCGATCAGAAAAGCCTCCACCGCCCTGTACTTCCCCACCACAGCATCCCTCAATGGGCCGATCTCCTCCTCGCCGAACCCGTCATCACTGTACACATCGAACACCCCCGCCACCTTGCACACGCACCCTCCATCGCCCCCCCTTGGCTCGAACCTCACCTCGTACGTCGCCGACTCGTATGCCTCCCCGATCCGCCCTCCCTCTACCAACGTGTACTTGTACACAAACTTCTCCTCATCGAGCACGTCGATACGCTCTTTGACCGATCCGAAATTGGACTCTACAAAACAAATAACCAGATATAATTGAAGACTGACCAACATTAATGAGATCCAATACTAAGAAGACAACGGGTAAAAACGAGTTTGTGCAACTTTCAAATATTCTATTTTTACATAAATCATAATTAATTCAAATTTATTTCCAAATCACCTGAATGTTCCAAAATTTTGCATAAAACTGAAAAAAAAGTAGTTTTTAGTTATAAAGAACAAAAATGTGCTCTTTAAAAAGCTATTTTCTGATAGTTTCAAACTAGTTTTCAAACGCAACCAATCATGATACAAAATACTTATGTTCTTGTACCTTTGGTGAAGTTGACACATATGGTGCTACCGGCTTTGCCATCACCTTCGACGATGACGATGTCCTTGATTATGGCGGGGGCGATCTTGGGTGAGAGGTTCTGGGAGTCGACGACGCCCGCCTTGAACATCCGGGCGGCCGAGACCGGGGAGACGAACTCGCAGTTGAATCCCTTGATGATCATTTTATATTATGTTATATTGTTGTTGTCCTTCTTCTTATTCTTTTTCTTCTTCTTGGATATATCTTTGATTTTTTTGAACTAATGAGTGGGTGGGGATATATGGTGATGCCATTTTATAGATAAAGTTGTGCCAAATTCTGGTGGGGACTGCGAACTTGATGACATGATATCAGTTTTGTTTCTGTAAAATCACTCTTTGAAATCGATTAATATAATGGACAATTTGGTTTTGGACTTTTTGTGTGTGATAGGTGGGAAGTGATCTTTTTCCACATTATAGACTCCGGAGTTTGACCGCTAACGAGAGTCTCATTTGGACTCTCATAAATTATAATGTTATCTTTTTTTTTTACAATTAAAAATAGATACATTTTAAAGGAAGTGATAGATGCATCAAACCTAATCCATCAACATCTAAATGCATCAAACCTAATCCATCAACATTGTAATGAGTTATATATATCATTGATTATTTTTTTTTCGTAAATGATATCATTCGATTTATTAAAATATATACTTCACCTTTTTACAAACATGTATATTTCGTTCAATGAAATAAATCATTTTAAAAAATAAAAATATGGGCAGACTGTATTTTAGACGGTAAATGGACTGAGTGTAACATTTTTCTTAAAAAAATAACAGAATACAACTACAACCAATTCAATGATCTTATAATCAATCTATGATCTTCAAGATCACTAAATTGATCTAGTTTTGGGTCACTAGAAATAACAACTACAATAGTAACAACTACAATGATGGTTAGATATAATTAATAAGCTTATGGGCCAAAATCTGAGCTCATTAACTATGCTTCATGTATCAGCGGTACAAGACCCGATTAGTGAGGGCTCATGACCCGAATGACCCATTGAACGTGGATCCAGCACATCGAATCCTCCATACCTGACGACCAGCAATAATCCAAGTCAGTATTTACATTTGATTGTTTGATAAAGGGATTATCAATTATTTATTTCTTAAATCCCAATAAAATATATATTAGATTTGAAGTTATCATTACTTGATTCCCAAATCACAACAAATGTATGGGATTTATTCATATCATTAATTGGTTCACAAAATCCCAATAATATATGAATATTTAATCAGAAATATTCAATTATTAATTTTGAAAATCCCTAAATATCATGTATGTAATCTCTTACATCAAGGGTTTCCGAGAAAGATCCACCATTGATTCTAGGGCACTCACCAAAATACTAAGGAACCGGTTCTCTATATTGAGGTATATGAAAAACTCTTTTTCACAAAACCCTAAATTGTGCATTGGTTGACTTGAGCATCGGGTCTTCTACAAGCCACCCCCACCCCTATTTTCAACTATGCTCGAGGAGGAGGATCACCGGCAACTTAGCAAAACCCGTCAAAAGAAGCGGAGCAAACAAATCATTTCGATTAGAACCCGATTTGTTATTTTTTGTCCCTCCAATAACATTGTACAAATAAAGGTTTGGAGTGCTATTACACTCAGTTTTTTTTACAGTCAAAACTTCAAATTACAGTCTTATATATCTCGTCATAGATTCAGTGAAACATATACCTCGTTAGACGATGTATATACCTCGCTAAATTTTTTCTTACACTTACTAATAATAGGTTCATTCAATTTAGAATAGATTGATATACATTTTTTTATTAAAGCATATACCTCATTAAGTAAAGTTTACTATTTAAAAAAAATGAAAACATGTGTGGTCTGAGTTTTGATTGAAAAGTGACTAGGTGTAACATTTTTCAAAGGTCTGTGATACCCAGCTACAGGTCCAACGACATGGCCCATCAAGAAGTTGTTTCTAAGGCAATTTGCAAAAAATGTTCAATGGATTTAGTCCACAAAAGTACAAGGGTATGTTGAGTTATGAGCAATTTGGACCACAAGAAATGCCGTAATATTTCGGGGTCAATGCTACATATTTAGATCTCACTTATTTTGAACACTACCCATTTCAAAATGCATAATTTGAACCATACACAACTTGAGTGAGTGCATCCTTCATTTCCAAAACACATTCTCTTTATTCGCAAAAGCACACTTTTCATAATACAAAGCACAAACAAAGCCACATCAACTCACCCAAAGCAAATAAAACCACAACTCCCACTAAAAATTTAGGGTTTACATGACAAATCCCCCCCCCCCCCCCCAATTCATTATATATGGAACCATATTTTTTAGTTGGCAAGCAAGTACCCCTCCACGGCCTTGATCATGCCGACCACATTTCCAGTGATCTTCGCCGCCTCCTCGGCGGTGGGGAAGCTGTCGTCGATGGAGTCGTACTCCGCCTTCACCTTGACGAGGCACCCGCCCTCCCCGGCCGCCTCCACCTTGATCTCAAACACCAATGACTTGAGCTTCGTACCGAGCAGCCCTCCCTCCACCACCGAGTGCTTGAAAAGATGGTTCGCCGGATCGTAGATGTCTACACGGTCTGTCAAAGACTTGTATTCTACAACTGCGCACACAAAATATGTATTTTTTATATAAGTGTTTTTTCTTAGTCAAATATATTCCCTTGTCTAGAGAAGAAAAACTTGGACCGAAAGATACCTTTATCAATTTGTCAAGCAAGAATTGGTTATCACAAGATATTATATATTTATAATGATAAAGTTTTTGTATGATAGAATCATGTATATTCGATAAATACAATAAAAATAGAGAGAGAATCATATTAGTTTTAATATTATGTCATTAGTATAAAGTATAAATGCATCAAAGGATTACATTTTTTAATTAAAAAAAGTGATTAATCATTCAAAATAAATAGATATAAGGATTTTGAATATACTAAATGCACGTTCATCGAACATAAGTATATTCACCCAATGTGTACAGAAGATATTCCTTCATAATATATTTTCTCAAATATTTAAAAAAATTCAAAGTATTCTGTGACTATAATACTAACAACTGGATTGCCTATATCCAGTCACAAGTATGTACACAATTTTATGAGGAGTAAAACATTGGTTAGTAAAAAATTAATGAAACACTAACTAACCATCAGTGAAGGTGAACTTCTTGAGGGTCCCGGGTCCACCGGAGCCCTCGATGACTTCAACGCCGGTGATGACGTGGGGCAGCAGCGTCGGCAGCAGGTTGTGGGCGTCGTCGACGCCGGCCTTCCACAGCTTCTCGACGGAGACCGTCGACGTGAACTCTTCAGTGTGAACTCCGGCAACCATGTTGAAATTATATGCTAATTAAGAGAAACAACAACACCCAATTAAAGAGAGAATGAGAGATTTAGAGTTGCAATGGATGGTTTTCAGGTTGAGAAGGAAGAGATGGTATTTATAGGGTGTGGAGTGGAGGAAGAGGGGGGGGGGGGGGGTGTTGGTGGTGGTGGAGGGAGAGTTGGGGATTTAAAAAAGTGGAGAAGACCTTGAGAGCACATGCATAGTGGGTGTGGTTTTGGTCAAGTTTGGATGACTTCTAATTTATTATTGTTCGTAAAATAAGCCACATTTTAATTATTGGTACAAGTTAAGCAGTGATAATTTATATACAAAATGAATTACATACTTAATGCATGTGTATTTATGTTTTTCCGTAAAACTATATATATGTGTGTGTGTGAAACGATTAAGTGCGGCGAACGGCGGGTGCGACCGCGATATAGGCCGTCCAATCATGGGTCCATCGCATCCGACGGTCGATGTGAATCGCATCCGACCATCGGATGTGATGGACCCGTGATTGACGGCCCGTGATCACGTCCGCACCCGCCGTTCGCCACACCTAATCGGTTCTCATATATATATATACACACCTAATCGGTTCTCATATATATATATATATATATATATATATCAATGTTTTTAAAATATCTTCTAAGCTATGATTAATCCCTTGTTTAGTATTAGGCGGTCCCAACCGGCAAAGCTTAGCACTCGGCCGCTTTTTTTTATTAATCCCTATATTATTAATAAACTATTAAGTTACCTTATATATTTTATACCTATTAATTAAGTTTTTATGCTATTTCGATTATGCTTATATATATTGTTAATTTTGTTTTGACATTACTACTTTGTTATTATTTTGTAGTATAAAATTATTATATATATAATATTTATATGTATATGTATTATATTTATTATTAAAAAAAGTGAATGATATGAGTAATATCCTATTAATATATGTCTAGCTGATTAATCATTAATTCTTGTTCAACAGCCCGACTAGCACGTAACTCTTTTTACAACATTGATATATGTTAACATAATGGAATACATACCTACATGATAGATGATTTCATATATTATTGTATTATCAACATGGTATCTTTAAAATTAACCGCAAAAAGTATAGGATGTACCAGCGCCAAATTACAAAATCAAAGTAGCGACCATCTAATAAAGACATCTAAATATGTCTTCTCAATTACAATATTGACAGCTATGTAAGTAATATATATTGAAAGAGTATGTTTCAATATTAATAATCTGAAAACTTCTAAAATATTTTTTTTGATAGAGTCTCTTATTGTGATTTTACAGGATCTGCTTATAAGTGTGCCTAAATAATGTACTCGTGGTTTGGTTAAAAAAAAGTTGATGGGAGGAGAGTGTTAGAACTTGTTAAAACTTTGCAGTTGATTATTTTGATTTTTTAACTACAGGTGTGATCATTATTTATAGAACTTAATTTGGAGGGGTATAAAATAATTTTTTTTATATAAAAAATAATAATGGCCTGCATGATGCAAGCACTTCCAAGGCACAATCAAACATCAAAAAGTAGGGAGAGATTTGATCATGGTTTATCGTTATATATTTGGAAAGCATATATATAGTACATATACCAGATAATTATTATTAATCTTAAACGTGTAATTAAGCATTGACAGAGAAAATATATTATATATGCATATGCAGTGATACAGACAACCATAAGTCAAGGTATGGATTATATGGAAAATGAGAGAGACACGTAAAACAAGTTGCATGATTGTTAGGTGAACTTTAGAACTTTAGACCTAGCACATGTAAACCTATGACATATTCCATGCTCTTGAAATTCTTTTTTAATTTTTCTCTTTTTTCTGTCCGGATGAACACAGTATATAGTAATGGGTGTGTATTTATATCTGTTGATTAAAGACCTTTAACATAATTTTATAGTACCACATATATTGAGCAATGTTCATGGGTGGCTGTGGGGCATACATTCAGATATTTTTTTACTAATTATATTGGAATTCCTCAAAAATTATGCACAGAAAATATTTAAAATCATTTTTTAAAAATGAAATAGACAATTAGACACGCTACTTCTATAATATATAATATAAATATTGAAAAGGAGTACTCGACTCATAAACAAGGCCACGTAAGAGTTTTGTGTAAAAGATTTAAACAAAAACTCTAAAAATTCCCTCACTAATCAGTGATCACCTACCACCCCCTTTGAATTTTTTTTTCTGCGTCACGTTGTCTTTTTTTCTTGTTTATTTTATGTATCCTATCATCCATAATTTGAACTTGTAACTCATTTTTAATAATGAAAGTGACGGTAACAAGATCTATTTTTTTCAAAAAAAAAAAAAAACCTCAAAAAATAGAACAAAAATCTCTTTAAGCCGTTATCAAGATGGAATCCCTTGACATCCTCATAGAGGACACACCCACACCAGAGCACCCCCATGACTTCTTTTTTTCTTTAACAGCTAGCATTGGTCCAACAAGATCATGAACATAAATTTTTACTGATATCATCACCTAACGTAATGTTATCAAATCCTAACCTTTTTTTTTATCTTAGTGAATTTTTTGCACCAAAATGAAAAAAAATTATATGTTCACATAATTTGATGATTCTCCAAAGACAGCTTATATGTTCACATACAAATGAGGGTCTGCTACCAACTGACGAAATTAAAAATTCATCAAGTTGTCATCTCATTATAACAACTAGCTTGGTTGTTGGGGTCTAATGAATTGGATTGATTTATTATCATATTTGAAATAATGGACAGCTAAACCTAGCTAATTGTCCTCCTCCTTTTCACACTCAATGTAGAAGTTTTTCATATATTTTACATGTTAGTTATCAAAATCAATGACAGCACTATAATTAAATTTACATAGTGAGGTTAAACTTTATGCATGTCTAAAACAGATTTTAAGGTCAATTTTGTTGAAAAAAATATCATCACCGAATCGAAGTAGAGAAGATGGAAAACAAACACACAGTCACACAAAAGATCAGAAAATATATTTAAATGATTCGACAAAAGAATTTCTACGTCTACGAAGAGATTGAATGGAGAATTATTCACTTTCACTTGACTCTCAATCTCAAATATCCCAATGCTATTGTGATTACTTACAATAAAATATATAATCATGATACATGATCATAATATCCTCAGATATATTGCATAATATATATATATATATATATATATATATATTAATTTTTTTGAAAATAGTAAATGTTGCCATCGTGATTTTATTAACTGAATTCATAATACAAATTCAAAAGTGGTGAGAAGAGAAAAAAAACGGAGAAAGAAAAACCAAAAGGATCGAAGAAATTAAAGAAGAAAGGGGGGGGGGGGGGGGGAGCATGAAGGGAGACATTGTTCCTTTCGGTTAGTAGAGGTATTTAACTTGAAGATGAGTCCAACATAACGACTTTCACTCCTCAATCACAAGACGTCGATCAATGAGTTTCACCCTACTCGTCTCAGCGACGATCTGTTCCCATTATTGGCGTATGCAACTCTTAAAACATGTCCCACACATTTTTGGCCGGCACCGTAAATTCCGAGATAAGTGGGAAAGATATTTATTCCCCCGTGGAAAATTCTCACTAAAGTCCTGAACCATGCAAATTTTTATATTGTCTATCACAAACTTTTATGTGAGAGAAGAATCTCTCAAGTACAAAATAAAAATAATATAGTCACATAGCAACTCAAAGGAGAGTTTCTTGGAACATGGCCCCCATTTTTCTATAGTTATTTCTCTTTGGCCGGCTTGACTACCTTAATTATATCTACAATGAACTCAGATGATATAATTATATATAATATAATTATATAGTTTTCAGTCCTTTTCTTCCAGCATTGGTTCTTTTCGGTGGCAAATTTAGAATACATATATAAATTACGATAGAAGTGGTTGGTGAGAAATATAAATCTCAATAAGAAGGTTGGTTAAGCTTATGAATACATTATTATCATGAAGGAAAATAATTTATGAGTGATGTTCCATGTGATCTGGAAGAACAGTTTCTACACCTTAATAGCTATTTATTGAGATATTTGCATTCCAACATGAGATATATATTTCGTTAGCAATTTTTTATGTTTTAATTCAATGGGTTTACATGATAGATCATATATTTATATAAATTTTTCATAAAAAGGTATACCTCATTGGAGATTTGGAGGTCATTTATTATTCTTTTTAGAGATCATCTCAAATAACATTAATACATTATTCATAGTTTAAAGAGGCAATTACATTAATCTCCGGGCATGATGAATCATGGAGCACTTGTAATCATGGTTATTTTCTAGGTGTAAAATTAAGGATAAACACATTTACATTCATATATATTTGAATTTATTATCTAAATATCCCATCTGAATTCATATCCCAATTCCTTTCTGAATCCATATTTGACATTGTTCATCAAACCACAACATCTAAATTTTTTTATATATATTTATAATATTCTAATATTTGCTTCAAAAATTCATATTTATAAAACACACATAATCTAAATCCAAAATTCAAATAATTTTTATATAGATTTTCCCCCGACAGACTTAATTAACATTATAATGATCGATAATAAATGACATAATCTTCTAAAAGAAACAAAAGCCCACATATAAGAACACTTCCCTTCAATAAATATCACTTGTGCATAAATGCATTTCGCTTATTACATCACATACAAAACAAAGCCTCACTGTGACCTCACAACATTTTAAATTAAAATGTAAAATCAATCACCCATGACAAAGCCTTTATTCAAACGATGATAAAACCACTCAAACCCACATTTGCAAAAGCCACACAAATGCACCTGGGACATAAATAAAAACACTAATATCTAGAAAGACATGCCACACATATAGTACCATATGAGAAGTTCAAATCAAACATATGCATTGGGGTTCTCTTTGAGGTAGGTTTCCATGGCCTTAACCATCTCAGACACCCAATGTTTGATGCCGGCCGCCTCGTCATCGGTCGGGAAAGTGCCGTCGATCGAATCATACTCCACCTTCACCTTCTGGGTGCAGCCACCGGCGGCGGTGGGCTCATATTTGAGCTCAAAAGAGTACCATTTCACTCTCTTCCCCACCACCCCTCCTTCGAAGATGGTGTACTTGAACACGTGGTTTGCGTTGTCGATGACGTCGATACGGTCCTTTGTGTAGCTGTACCCTGGCACCACTGGACGATAAAAAAAAGAGAAGAGATTTGTTGTGAGAATAAGATTGATTCTGATTTTGCATGAATCATAATTAATACAAACTCAATTTCATATGTACGCATCAGATAGTTCAACTTTCACAAAATGTGAAAATAGTTTTTCAATAATCTCACATAAACGTGTTTATTGGATCAAATGAAATGTTAATTTTCAACTCATTTTCCCCCTGCGCTAGTGTAGTACAGGTCTCCATTCCCACACCTATGACTCTGTGTGCAGTGCTCATCAGTTATATACACTCGTCCATTGAATTACATATAATTATACGAATTAAAATATATAATGAAATATACTACTAGTATATTTTTTCTTTGAAAATGAAAAAAAACCTATACACTATAATAGAGCCCGTGGCCCCACACATCAATGTATGTGATTGCATGAGACTACAAAATAAAATGAATGTATCAATGCTCCTTAAACATTTATAATACCAATAATGGTCTAATCCACCGTAATAGAAATCTCGCAATCTATCTAGGACTTTGTATCAAAGAAGAAAGAGTGTTGATATCATCTGCAGACCAGAAACAACCTATAAACCACTTATATATAGCGATAATGTTATCATAGTGTATGAAAATTAGATTATTTTTATTTAACCAGTGAAAACAGGAGACGGAGCTAGGGTTGGACATATCATGCATTGATGCATATAGGTGTTTAGAAAGACCACCTTCAGTGAAGTTGAGCTGTTTGATGGTGCCGACGCCACCATCGCCTTCGATGACTTCGACGCTCTTTATGGTGTGGCTGAGGAGCTTTGGCATGAGGTTGTGCGCGTCCTGGACCCCCGCCTTCCACAGCCTCTCGACGGAGATCGATATCTCACACTCCGATGTGAATGAACCCACCACCATTTTTTTTCTAGCTAGTGAAGGAGGCCAAAGAGAAGGGAGAGATTTAAGTGTGGGTGTTGGTGATGGTGGTACTTACTCATAGAGGTGGTATTTATAGAGTAGTGATCAAGAGTGAATGAGAGACTCGATTGTCTAATAAGTCTTCGATTCTGTGTATCTGAACTTGGGGCATGACATCGTGTGAGTGAGGTTGTTTGATTTTAGTTTTCTTGTTTTGAATTTTAGTGTGTGCTCAGCATTTCAAGCCAGTGGGGTAGACACCCATCTTGTTTGGGCGTTGTAGATTGATTTTGAATTTGTCAATTGTGGAGACTATGATGGGCTGTTTTTGGTAAAGGAATTAATGGGAAAGAATAGGAGAGAATAGGGGGGAATAGGCCAAAAATAATGTTTGTTTGGAAAGAATAGATAAGTATAACTATGTTAAAATAGATGGGACTAAACTCGTATTTGTATTCCAAGTCGCCTACGAAATTGTAACCATTTCACTGGTATAAAAGGGTTTCACTATCAAATCAATTGTCATCACCTCTTAGAAATCATGGGCTAATAGATCAAATCATTTTTTCACATTTTTATAAATCATTATTCACATCTTATTCATATTTTATCAACAACATGCCAAATGATATAAACTTATTTTTATTACGTTTCACAACGACAAAAATAAAAAACACAATAAAAAAAAATTACTTATTTCACTTATATAGATATATATTCCTAGAATAGTCATAAACTTCATAATAGCTAATGCCTCTATTCAAACGACAACTAAGATAAATAAAAGAAAACAACACTGTGATGGATAATTTTACATACAAAAATAGATAGACTATTATTAGTACTACGTAAGTGTGACCAACACGGACATAAGAGTGGATTAGACCATTATTAGTAACAAAAAAGCATAACTAAGTGTCAGTTTGGATAGCACTCCAGCGGAGTTTGCATTGGTGGACACCAGCCAACACTATCTTTGAAATTAACATGAAAAATAGCTTTTTGCGTTTGATGACCGGTATGTGTGTTTTATGTGTATTTTTTTCAATTTCTCCGACGCGTTAAGACAACACTCTTCTTCAAAGCACCTCCGCTTACTCAGATGCGGTGTCCCCTAACGCTTAGCCAAACAGACATTAAATCAATGACAAACTAACTATGGACTAGCAGTGGGTTCCAGTCATGGACTAACGATCCATGAGAACCAAGTCCATAGAATAGACCTTTTTGTTTTTACAATCTGCTCTCAATAGGAACTGAACCCTGGTCCTCTGGAGGAGGAAATGTTCCTTTAACTCTTACCAAAAATATACAATAATAAATTGTTTATACTCCATTATATAAAAGTAGATGATCATAACTTCAATTATCAAAGAATATACGTTTTATTAAAAGGGTTTGATGCAGAGTATATGGAGTTCTATTCACTAGCATTGCTCTTCAATCATCTCAACTGTTAAATGTGTTCAAAATCTATGCATTTACAAACTCAAAAACAAATTGAATACTAATGTCATGTTTTGTTTCATCTATTTGGTTAGTCCATCCATCAAACTCCATAAATTTTCACTTGATTTTATAAAAGGTCCAACAAAAAAAGAGAGAGAAGCTAGATTTTATCAAGTCTCATCAATTTTAATGAGTGATCGATATATATCACTTCATATGTTTAACATGTGAGTTTCATGATATTTTTAATTGAATAAATCCTTATAATTGATGGGATACCACTGGTACCCACACTGGATCCCATCACCCAAAAAGAAATTAAATTGAAATCTTCCCTCAAATCTTGGCTATGACTGGGTACTGGGGTCATAAAATCAAAACAAAATCCTTGACCCATTTCATTGGATGGTGATTTCTTCTTGGTGGATAAATTAAATATATGATCACCACAGCTCCTCTAGAAGCCAACCCCCATAACTCTCCATTTGATCAGCATAAGTGTCTGGTATTACTAATGTTCCTTACGTGTCAGTTGAATGGATAAACTTAAAAGTCTTTTTGGAAGACTTTCTAGATTTGCTGTTCCACAGTCAAAAGTCAGGATATGTTTGATTTATTGTCAGTACTATCCATCCATCTAGATGAAGGTTTCCCCATATCCAAGCAATCTTTGTTAATGAAAACGGTTAAGTAGATGGACCTTTGATATTCGTATGGTTAAACTAGGTTATCCTAAATTACTGTGTACAAATCACCAATAGGACTACTGAGGAGGGGATTTGGATGGTTGGAGCCATCCCTTATGTCTGTTATGTCATCAATACATGATTGTATTAATTGTATTGGGTGATTATGGTAGGGAAAATCACCGACTGTTTTATGCACACTTATTTTTTTCTTTTCTTTTTTTGAAAAAGAAATAAATTAAACTCCTACTTAGCCAATAATAATAAATTAATCTGATGTGGACACATAATTTGCCACGACTTTGACCACATGATATCATAGAGTAAAATTTATATTGGACAATAATATCTAAGGTGTCGATATAATTCATTATAAAAAAATGTGAAAATATTCATATGAGTATAAATATGTATTTCAAAAAAATTCAAAATATGTCAAAATTGCAAAGGGGTTGCAAACAAGGCTAAACCTAACATATTCCAATAGCATGTAAGAAAATGTTACACTTAATCCATTTTACAGTTTAAAACACAAACCACGCATGTTTTTTTTTATAAAAAAGTCATATAACTCATCTAAAGAGGTATGTAGTTTTACAAAATGTGAAGTATATGCTCCAATGATATCATTCATGGAAAATGTAAAAAAATTTCAACAAGATATATATATCAATACAGTAGTAGAAAAGCTAACGAGATATATAGAAATGCATTTGTAACTGTAAAAATAACTCAGTGTAACAGGGCTCCCCTTTTTTAATTTTTTTAAATATAGCATACCTCATCAATTGAGGTATTGAGGTATATGTTTTTTTTTTAAATATACTATAATAGATTGTATGGATTCATTTGTACAATATATTAAAAAAATTATAAAAATATATACAATGATTACAGTGAATACATGTGAACGAGATATAATAGATTGAGTGTAACTACACTTTATGCTTTAGTAGGGCAGGCAAGACCTGGAATATCCGCAATAGTTGGGCTGGACCTTCATCCAATTGAGGCCAGATCAACGGGCTGCTCAGAAAAAACTGACAACGGGCCTCTAGGTTTTTTTTTCCCTTAAAGGGTAAATTTTACTACTGGCGCTTATATTTTAAAGAAGCTTTTAAAGAAGCGTTAATATACTCAGTCTATTTTGTAGCTCTAGGCTGCGGTCTCGTACATTATAATATGTTGATAAATGTACGGCGTAATTTTTTTTTTTATTTTTTCAAAATACAAAAAGAAATACACTATTGTATCTCAGTGTATACTTCATTTCATATAAAGATACATACTTCAATAGAAGAGTATAATTTAAAAAAAAAAAAAAAGAAAATTAATGTAGACTGTAAATGGGATGCATAAGAGACTAAATGTATCATTTTTCATTTCAAAGTGAGGGTTAGAAGTCCAATAAGACCTAGTGCTTAAACCCAAACTCCACTAATCATATTACCATTTCCACCACCTAAATACTATTTTGTTTTCATGCTTGTACCTTATTAGACTACTGTAGGTTGTCACGTGCGTGCAAATACATCAAATCAAATGGATAACCATGTGAATGATCACATGTGAACAAAAAATTGGTCCCATATAAAATAAGACGTGACATTTATAACCGGCTAATTTTAAACATGATGATATGACTCTCTCACAATGAGAGTAAAGCAAGATGTAAGCTTTAAAAAAACAAGCATAGGATCCAAACTCTTTTTCTTTTCTTTTTTTGTGGGTGGGGGGTTGTCCAAAGCAACAATTTTTCTTTTTCTTTTTTTAAAAATGATTATTCAAGTAAATAATTCCAAACATTACCTTGGAATCTTAGATATAAAATTGACAGCAAACTGTTAAACCTGATAAGGGTGAATTGACATGAGAAAGATGCAGGTAGATGCTTGACCAAGTTCACCAGAGGAACCAATTATATTTCGAAAAAAATAATACCTTTACAGAAGCCTCTGGAAAAAAAAAATCAACTTTAATTAAAGACCACAATTTATAAACAAAAATCATCAAAATACAGTTCAGGACTGATTTTTCAAAAATCAATTTCACAAAAGGCAGAATATGCCCAATAATCGGTTCCAAATGAATCCAGTGTAGCATTTGGACAACAAAATTGAAAATGAGTTTTTCTCACCTAAAGCAGCTTTTGAAATTAGATTCTTAAAAAAACATATTTTTATTGTGAAAAACTCGTTTTTTTACTATTTATAATAAAAAGAACCATAAAAAAACATGCTTCCAAATGGTAACCAAGACTAGTTGGCAAGTTGGTATTTTTTTTTTTTTTTTTTTTGAAGATAAATGATAGGCGACTTCTTAATAGATCAGAGGGCCCAATTGATAATTTTTTTAGTTATACCTAAAACTAGTGCAACCCAACTATGATTATGTTGGGAAATTGATACCCACAAGCCATCAACAAAACAAGAGATCAAACACAAGAATGGAACACCATCACACAAAGAACACAAGATATACGTGGCTTCGGCCTAGGCCTACGTCCATAAAGCGAAAACAAAGAATCTACTATAATAGTTGAGATACAAAAATACATTAAGAGACTCGTAAACTCTCTCATGGAGTTATCATCTTTTAGATTCCTCTCAACCTCACCTTTGAATCTCTACATTGTATCATGCCAAGTTTTGTCATGGAACCCTAGATGATATTTATAGATATAAATAATTTCCTCCTCAAGTAATCTCCTAATTAACTAAACAAATATTGTTTTCTGATTTTAGAAGATTCACTTTAAATATTAATTAAGATCAAATCTTAATTAATATATATATCAATTAGGTGTCCACCCTAATTTGATTATATCATGACCGTCCGATGTGATACCTTCCAAAGAGGAAAGAAAAAAAAAGAATAACCACTACTACAGGTGAGTTGTGCTAGTGGTGTTCAGCTTTTATTCTAATATTTGTTTCTTCCTTTGCATTTTTACTGTTGGGGATGTATGAATGGAAAAGATATTCCTTTCTCTTCTGTGAAGTTCTGCCTTTATGTTTTCCAATAAAAAAAAAACATATCCCAAACCTCCACTTTCCTTATTAGAAAACACTATTGTACTAGAAGATTTTCCAATAGTGACCATAATATACAAGACTATCATAGATTATCAAGCTATGACCATAAAATATAAGACTTATAGATTATCAAGCTATGCACATAAAGAAGGTTGACCAAGTAAAGATGAAATGTTCATACAAAATCCCTCATTGGGGAACCTATCTAAAAGAGGCTCACACAAAATTTTTTAATGTAATATCCTTATTTAATGAAATTAATGAAAACTCACGCCATTGATCATGGTTCTGCTTCCAATATTGTTTTGGTAGATTTGCCAGAAGATTCATATCACCTACACTTCTATTTAAGGAGGCAATGACTAAAGGTATCAAATTCCCTACTGTTTTAGGGATACACACCATTCATCTAAAGAGGCTCAGTACCATGGAAAGCCACCTCTTCTACACTTCTCAATCTACCCAATAGCCCACCTCTCTCAGAGAATATGACAATGACTTCAGAAAGTAAGAAAAAAAAAAGCTCTTTTCAGATCCTTATCACTTAAGCTCTACACCTTCCCATGGATTCCTTGCATGTCCCCACACCCTAACTTTCAAAAACTTTTCAATATTCTATAATTTCTATCGATGTTTATTTTATAAATACCAGCATGAGACACTTCATCATTCACAACTCTCCTAGCTGCTGCTTCCGCTCCAATGAAAATTACTACATCCCTCTCCAACTTGAACTGAACTATCTAACCATTCATGGCTCAAGAACTCGAGGTAAGTAGTATCAAAGCTACTCATGCATTTGAAGCACAAAAAAAATGTGCAAATCCTCACAGGTTTTAGTTTGATTGATACCTCAGAAAGCTCGAGTCACAGAGATCCAGGTCCGAATGGACTGCAACGGATGTGTTCACAAGATCAAGAAGGCCCTGCACAACATTGATGGTAAGCTATATCAATACCACCACCAACAATCCTGCTATTGTTCATCAACTAAAAGGCATCCCACTATCAACAGGTATATACGACGTCTACATTGATTTCCCTCAACAAAAACTAACGGTGGTTGGTCGAGCCGATCCTGAAAAGATCCTCAAAGCCATAAAAAAGTCACGTAAGATGGCGACCATTTGTTCCCACACGGAAACTGACAATCAACCACCAAACCCAGCTCAAGCAACTGAAGGAGAACAACCAGCCCCTGACTCCACAGGCAACCCCCCAAGTGAGCCTCCACCGCCAGCCGAGCCTGCCAAGGAGGAACCACCACAGCAACAAAGTACGGCTCCTGAGGCAACTGAGCCACCTGTGGTAAGCCAACCAGTGACTCAGTCTGAGCTCAAGATTGTCGATGATATCTACATGGTACATCACTACCCAGACAGGCATGTGTATAGATACAATGATCACTGGAATAGTTATCCCAGCGAGCATGTTCCATTAGACGAGACTCCTTACGAGGTCATTCACAGCTACAACAACTCCAGGCCCTCACCCTACATATCTGGATACACTTACAGAGGAGAGCCCCATATGGAAGAAGATTATTACTACGCACAAGAAGGCCACAGTGGGGATGGGGACAATTTTATGCCTACGTTCAGAGATGAGAATCCTCAAACATGCAGCATTGTATGAGGAGAAGAAAAAAAAAGGGATTAGTATTAAGGGATCTCTTCCATTCCTTTTTGCCCTGCCAAGAGCCTAGAACAGCAAGTGCAATAATGGGTTAGTGGGAAGCAGTGTTGAGTATGTAAAGGAGAGAATAAGATGCTTGGCTTGTAGATATATAGAATTATCTCTGACATTCCACTACTGCTACTACCACTGCTTGAACTTCTTTTTTGTTTTTATTTATTTGAAGTCAGGGACTTTTTCCTACTATATTAAGTTCTTAATTTATATCTTCTCAAAGTGTTCATAGTTGCTAACAGGAAATACAATGTTGACAATCAAAGCATGGTCCTAAGATGGCAATGGTACGACACAAAGATTGAAAAACATGTAAAAAAGATGACATTTTTTTTCTTCTCATTTTCTGTCAACTTACAGAAATTTTAGTTATTTATGTCCAAGTGAAAGATTCCTCACCCCATTCAAGATCAATATGTTGCACTCAAATTTTTGGCTATGGAGCATGGATACAGACACAGAATACAAACATGATATGATACAGACATGGTGACACAACAAATCTTGAAATGCCATGAGATGGGCAAGGACATGATAATGAATAAATAAATAAATAATATACATAATATCATGATTTTCTGGAAATAAATGGGGCATACATCCATAAATTTAAGAAAAACTTGGTATAAGTACAATGATGTGTCAACTATCAACTCAATTAAAATTGTTGACAACATTGTTTTTATGTGAGCATAATCCTTACAAATAGTAGTAGAAAAAAGTTGTGGTGCTGCATAAGTATTGTGTGTCCACTCCTTGTCCATCATGCATGTAAAGTGTGTCTAAACATCAAAAAAATAAAAATAAAAATAAAAAATAATGATGAAAGAAACATGAAATCATTTACGTTTTTCATAATCGAATATATATTGACACAGTGGATTATATATCACGTCACGCGATTTTATATACCACGTTAATGACGTGGAGACTGTAAAATTGACTAAAAGTATATCTCCCCTGAATAAAATAAATCAACCAATCCTACAAACTTAGGTATGATATATTCAAGGAAAATGTTACATTTAGTCTTTTTTATTGTCCCAAAAACAGTTTATTTTTTTGAAATCATGTATCTCATCTAATGAGGTATGTACTTTTATAAAAAGATGTTGTTACACACAATCCTTTTTACAGCTATAAAAACATTCGCATATATCTCGTTGGCCATCCAACAAGGTATATACCTCATTAAACGATGTTTATCATTTTTAAAAAATTAAAACATGTGTGTGGATTAACTACCTTTGGGGCTGAAATCATCCTGTATAAAAGGTGAAATATATATTCTAATGAATTAAATGCTATCATTTATAATGAGGTACATGCAGTGTTTAGAAATGCAGCCTATGCGGCCGCATATGCGGGAGTATATGCGATTCGGTAAACCTATCGAACCAAGCTAATATGTGAGACTATGTGGACAAAGTCCGCATATGTGGGGATATGCAGTATATGCGCCCGCTTAAGCGGGCGCATGGGTGTAGAAAAAAAAAATGAAATTTTTGCATTTATACCCCCCTGAAAAAGTTAATTGCATTTATACCCCTTAATAAATTACATTTATACCCCTGTGTCTGTCTAAAATTGCATCTATGCCCCTGTGTGGCTGTGTCTGAAATTTAATAGTTTAATATGATTACATTTCTTCAAATTTACATTGTTATCTCTTGTTTATAGATCAACACTATATAATTAATTTTTATTAATAAAAAATTACATAACCGCATATACTCCCGCATGCCACATATACTATGTACGGTACCCTACCCACACGCAAATCGCATACCGCATTTCAGAACACTGGATACATGGGACTACATTTTGTATTGTAAAAATAACGTAACAACACTCTATATCCAAAACCAGACATCATAGGACGTAGCATCAAAAGCAGAATCCAAAGCCATTGATTGCAGTCATAATAGTGAGTTCAACTGAAGTAACGAAAACAGGATGAAAAGATAGTGACTCACTCACTCACTTGCATCGATGAGGATGTCGTTCCCTCCATTACCAGATTCTCTTCTTCTCCTTCCATTTCGCACCTTCGAAAGGCTCCGATTGGGCGACATCACCGGAACCCTAGATGCTCCACCACTATCATGGGGAATTTCTTTGTAACCGTCCATCCGGTGGACCTCTTTTCGGTGGGTCCGACAGTTCACCAGATAAATTTGGGAAAAATAAATCCGAGAACCCCTAAATTATACATATGCAACAATACTCTATATCCAAAGGGTGCCTCTATTTGCACCCCTTAAATTGGGGTGCACACCCCTATTTTTACACACTCATCAAAACTCTCTCATTCTTTAAACACCCCCTTATTTAAGCTCCAATCCATTTTCAAAGTACACCGACGACACCCAACTCATCTCCCCCGTCGGCAATCGCATCTCCGTCACCGACCTCTCCAAGTCTCAAACCCTCACCCTCCCCTTCGAGAGCCCCAACAACGTCTCCCGCATCACACGATCTGAACATCGAGATTCGGATCCGGCGGGCGGCGGCGAAGAGGCGGTGGCGGACGAGGAGGCCGAGGAGGGCGGAGTGGGAGCCGTGGTCGTGGCGGATGCCGAGGAGGGATCTGTCCAGTCGAAGAAGGAGAGGGCGAGGCGGAGATCCAACGGCAGGTGGTTGAGGAGAATGTGTGAATGTTTGAATCGTTCAAAAAATCTGTTAGTATCGACACTGATACTGTCGCCATATAACTAACTCGTCGACACACAGAATGTCGACACACATATTAGTCTGCTATGAGTTTAGGTTTCCGAAGCCCGCGACACAAGAATTGTCGGCGTAAATGTCAAATATCGACACTGATAGTGTCATGGTTGATGGAGATGCTACTGGTTCAGGTTTCTGAACCCCGCGACACTAGTATTGTCGACTTAAATGTTAAATGCCGACATTGATAGTGTCGCTAAGGATTCAGATGCTATGGATTCAGGTTTCTGAACCCCGCGACACCCCCGTTGTCGACCCAAACGTCAATGATCGACACTACGAGTGTCGCGAAGGATCCGAATATATGGGTGTGCACAAATCCGATTATAAACGGATTTTTTATGCATTATCCGTTTATGAGGTGTGCACCCCAATTTGAGGGGTGCAAATAGAGGCACCCATATCCAAAACCAGACATTATACAAATGGACTTCTGGCCCCGTTTGAATACTGAGTATGACTTGTTCTTAAGTATATAATTATTCTGACACAAGTGAATATAAATAAGGATAAAGTGATTTTATGTTTGGTTATATTTTAAATTATTTTCATTAGGAAATGTAAGAATAAAAAATTTGTTGTTTGGATAAAATGTGAATAAAGTGTGGACAATGATTTATAAAAGGTGAAAAATAATGATAGTTGATTTGACATATGATTTATTTGAAGTGATGACAGTTAATTTGACGTGGGTCTACATATTCTTTAGATGAAATAACATGAAATAACTTTAATTCCAGGGGTTGGTTAAAATCCATATACTACTTTATACCAATTTATTTTGCATAAGATATCTCAAGGTATACTAGACATCCGAACAAGAAAAAAGAGTTATTCTACCTAATTCTCAGTTATTCTAGGGGTTATTCTCGAAATAAACAGGGGCCTAAAGTTTGCAGGGACATGACCCGATTTTATTAAGTTGTGATGACTTATTTCGAGATATTTTAATTCAGCTATGTTACCGTTACAAATATTTGACTATTATACCTCAGAAACTAATGTTAATTTGATCAAAAGACTAAATTCATTAACCATAACATTTTTCGGTACGAACCACCTCTGCTAGATTTCCCCTGCTTGTTCTCATTTTTTTGATTGCCCTCCCAATAGAAACTTGATATTTGGTTGGGGGAATAAGTGTTCCCGATTGTGGAATCACAGGCACAGCTATGGAACCACAGTTTTTCATGGACCAGCAGAGACCGGAATAGACAAATGGATCTTAAAATATTTGTTTTAGAATGGTGATATACGGTCCACCTATTGTCAAGTAGCAGCGTTTTTTTTCTGTTGCTTGTACATCACGATACAACATCACGATACGTTATGCATTGCATTATTACAGTGTATAAAAATTAATTTTTTAAAATATTTTTTAAAAAAATAACTAGTATATCTTAGTATATACTTCACTTTTTATATCACTACTTTAATTGAGCTGAGTATATAATTTTTTAAAAAAAATATTTTGTTATTTTTCTTTGGTAGGAAATTGTGATTATATCTCATTTCAGATATATGCATGTTATTTTTTTTTTTAATAATCTATTTAAAATAAATCTATAGATATGTGTATCTATTAATTTATTTAATAATTATTTGATTTATATGTAATTATCATTACTTTATTTATTTATATACATATTTGAATGTTATACGAAGTGAATTGACATTTGCATTTTAACGAGTATTTTTGTGTGAAGATATTTGTAATGATGAAGTTATGATTCTCATATGATGGAGGTAGTGTTATTATTAACAGCATGATGGGAACATAAAATTGGTTAGAGGAAGTATTTATCCCATTCTAACCACCATCCTGGTTGTTAATCACACCATACAATATTACCAAAATACATCTTTTTCCATTTTGATAAAATAACATTAACCCCACCGTCTATACAAGGTTATTTGACAGAGCGTTATCGAGCTAAGCCAATGAGGTTGGCAGAGGGTTGTCGAGAAAATGTCATTGGGTTGACAGAGGCGTCATCGAGCTCAAGCCATCTAGTTGATAGGGCCACCATCGAGAAAACACTATCAGGTTAACAATAGACTGTCGAGACAATGCTATCAGATTGACACACCTCTATCGAACTAGGTTCAAAGAGATTATAAATAAACAATTCGACTAGTTTATGTCAAGAATACATATTGTAGTTCGACGAATCCATGTCGACCTAGAAAAGAGATAGACTAATATACATCTTTATTGAAATTTGTGAATATGATATTGATCTCCATTATCACCTATCTTCCCTCATCTGCATCCACTCGCACGATCTCTACAGGGTCTCCAATCACTCAAAAAAACCTAAACAGTAAATTTCACTAAAAAAAACCATAACTTCTTATCAAAATCCTAAATATAAATCACAAACCAATCTCATTTGTAATATAGGGTTTAAATAAAACAAATGTAATAACAATCATAGCTTTCAATTATAAATAAATAAAAAAATAGAATATAAACCATACATTTGTCTAACAATATCCTAACTTACAATCAAAATCAAAAATTTCAATCGCAATCCATTATCACTTGTAATATAGCGTTTAATCAAACAAATGCAATCAAAATCATAGCTTGCTATCTGAAAAAAAAAATTGAGCCTTAACCATACATTTATCTAAAAATATTATATCTTCCTATCAAAACCCTCACTTTCAACAAATAAAAAAACCCTCAATACTTGTAATGTAAGGGTTTTTAAATCAAACAAATACAATCACAATCATAATTTACAATCCAACAACAAAAAGGAGCCCAAACCATACATTTTTCTAAAAATACCCTAAATTCATATAAAAACCCTAACTTTCAATATAAAAAAAAACCCTCAATACTTGTAATTTAAGGGTTTAAACCAAACAAATGCAATCATAATCCTAATTGTCAATCCAAAAAAATTGAAAAATGGAACTCAAACCATACATTCTCTAAAAATACCATAACTTCCTATCAAAACTCTAGCTTCCAATAAAAAAATGTAACTACTTGAAAAATACGAAGAGATCAACTAATGAAACTCATGAATCACTAATAACAATAAATGTAATTTAAGGGTTTAAACCATACTTGAATAATCATTTACCTGTTTTCTTAAGTTTAGGAGCATCGCGGGCAGGGGCGAAGCCAAGGAAGGCGGACTGCCCCCCCCCCCCCCTCCCCCAAGGTTGAAACCACCGGTAAAAAGTCACTACATGAGAGATGATATTTAGCCGCGAAATATTTCCTTGGTAAAGGATATGAATTCGTTGGTATCATTCCCAAGGAAAACATTTCATTGGTAATTTTTTCTTAGAAAAGACCATTTTAAAAATTGAATTTTTTTTTTTTTTGGAAGGGGAGGTGTAATGAAATGAGTTGAAATGTGAGGTGAGTATTTGGGTTGAAAATTGTTATATTCAGTCCAATTCGTAATCTCGTTTGCATCTCACACAATCTTTTTAATATATACTTAGCTAATTAAATATCTTTCCTCATATAAATTGAATGCATATATTTTAATTATATTTTTTTTATATAAAAGATATACTAAGATAGTGACATATATATTATATTATGTGATTTCATATAATGCGTTTATAAAATGACTACAAATAAGTTGCATTGTTTTGAAATTGGTAAGAAAAATCATAGTTTTGTATTTGTTAATAAATTTTTATTTATTTTATTTTTCTTGATCACTAATTTGAATATCTCGGTCTTCTTTAAGGATATCATTGTGTTGTGATTAATTGTTTTTTCACATTTATGTTTTAAAAAAATTTAGGCTTATTGTTTAAATTTTTTGTGAAGGTAAATAATGAGATTGCAAGTTTTTTTTAAAAAAATTCAAATAAAATGCTCAGATTTTTTAAATGTGAAAGAAGCAGTAAAAAATAATTTTTTTATCTAAATTGTCCATTACTTCAATGACTAGGTCATTAATCGTTAATTTTAATTATGTTGAATTATCATACAATTATATAATTTTATGAATACATTTTTTTATTATTCCAAATCTATTGGCCTTCCAGCCCCCCTTTTTCTGATTCCTGGCTTCGCCCCTGATCGCGGGGCTGATAGACCAAGCTGTGGTAGGGGACCACGGGAATGGTAGACTCACAACAGCACTAGAGCTTAAGGAGAAGGAAAAAAAAAACAAGAGACAAGGAAGAGAAGAGTGAGGAGTCGTTTTTAAAATGGGTAAGTGGTAGGACGGGGAATTAATTAAGGGCACATTTGATTTGGATATAATGATTAGTTATACATGTTTTTCTGCCCATGCAAATTTTGCATTACACATGTAATAAAATCTTTATACACCGATTCCATATGTTTGCCTATTTTGATTGGGATTTTGATTGTCCCATTTAATGTCATTAAAAATGTAAATTTAAACATATTACAAATAATAACACATGGGGTTAGTTGAGATTTTAAATGCCTTTTTAATGCTACAAATGAGAACATTTTAATTGATACACCTAATAATTATCCTAACCAAGCATTAATTTGTGTTTAACGTGGTGCAAATAGGGCGCATCCAAACAAACCATAGTGTATTTATCATGAGGTGGGGTTGGTAAAAGAAAAAAAAAAGATGGGGTGGGGGGGGTGTTAAAAAGGTTGTGTGACTAATAACTTAGGTGGTGGGAGTAACCGCACCCTACATTCCCTTGCGAGTCAAGTCAAAAGACTCAAATCAGTTACGCTTTTTCATAAACTACCGTCTTTCTTCACACAAAAAATCCCTCTCATCATCATCATCATAAGTAAGTTCTATAGACCTCCCACATAAATCTAACAAACTCTCCCATCTCTCACACAATACTAATTTCACCTCTCTCACTGTGTTAACACAAAAAAAAAACAAAAACAATGGGAGACTTCATACTCCCCATGAAAATCTCAACATACAACAACCTCACTGAAACATCCACCACCACCACCATCATCACCAACACTTTTACCAACCCATTCAAGCGCACCAAGTCTCTGAAGATGGTCTTCTCCAAACAAAAGGATACAATGCAGAACCTCTTAAACAGAGTGATAAGGTCCTTATTGACTGTGACTGTCTCCACCTCTTCCAGTAGCGACGGCTCATTGTGTCGGAGATGTCAAGGGGTCATCGTCGTCGTCAAGGACGAGGAGACCAACTACAGAGATGTCTTCAGCGACGAAGAGAAGGTGATCAAGCAAGTCGTCTCCTCGCTACGCCACCTGTTTTTCGATGGCGAAAGGGAGGAGGTGTTTTGGAATAAGAAGATATTGATGGGGAGGCGGTGCCGTCCACTCGACTTCGAGGAGGAGGAGGAGGAGGAAGAGGAGGTGGAGGAGGAGGAGACTTGACTCTCTGAATTGGTTTATAGTTTGGGAGAAGATTTAGTTAGTAGTAATAATGATGAAATGAAATGACCAATTCGGTGAGCTGAAATGAATTGAATCAGGGCATATGGCATGGATAACTGAATTGGTCTTGTATTGGGTCTTTTCTTGTTGGTTTAGTTTTAGTTCTTTGATTTCCAAAGGAGATGTAGAACTTCAGTTTAAGATGTTTAGCCCTTTTTGTTCTTTTGATTTTCGAAGGAGTGAAAGGACTTCATAGATGTTGTCCTTTGATTTCAGAAGGAAATTGAGGGAAAAAAAAGGGAGGAGATGGGGGTCTTGTTTTACTTCTTTTTTATTTTATTTTTTGGTTTCCAAAGTAGACCATGGTGTGTTTTGCTCCAATTTCCCACTTGCATTTTTACTGGAAGCCGGTTTGTGTAGCAGGATTGATAAACGAGTCTGGATCCAGTAGTTAAACAGGCTTCAGTCAATCCCATTAGTATCGAACTGTACAATTTTATGAATCAAACTATACAATCTATCGAACTGCATGCACATCCAATCGTTAGGTACATGTATTACTCTCCTATTAGATCCAATAAAAGAGTGAAACTTGTACTCAATAATTGATTGTGCAGTTCGATTCATAAACTGTGTAATTTTATTCATAAGACTGTATAATTCGATACCAATGAACTGACTGGAGCTAGTCCTAACTGGATTCAGACTCTAGAGAAATGGGTAAAATAATGTTGAATAAGTTCAAAAACATATTTGTTTGCAAAGAATAAGTGAGTATTCTTATAATAAAATATGTGATAATAAACTGATATTAATATTATAGGTCATCCTAAAATTGTGTTTTTCTACCGATTCTATTCAACTGATATACGGGATTCATATGTGACATCATCTCTTATAAACCATTGATCCACACGTAAAATCATATATTCATATTTTATTCACAATTTATTCATAGTCAATCAAACTGAATTAATGATTTATATCAAAATAAATTATGTATACACCTTCAAAAATATCAATTGCTTCATATAGAATACCTTTACGAGGATGCATAACCCAACTATTGATAGCATTTTTTATATCAAATCAGCATGTGCATGTTTTGAACTTTACCAAATAATTTATATATACGAGAAAATTATTTTATGTTCATCCACAAAATATTTTTCTTGGTAAAGGCTTTTATCAAGGAAAATACGTTTCTTTGGTAAATTTCTATCAAGAAAACAGTGATTTTGTAGCTAAATACATTTGTTGCAATGAACTTGCCAAAGAAAATTTTCCTTGGAAAATATCTTTACCAAGGAAATTATCACTTTTACCAGGAAAACTTTCCTGGCTGAAAAGCAATTTTCTTGTAGTGATGCTATGATTTTGTCAATTGAATTTTCTTAGATTATCTTAAACACAGATATTTTGGTGTAGACTGCACTTTGTACTCTGATATAAATGGATTGTGGTTAAGAAAAATTAAAGAAATAAAGTTAACAAAATATTGTGAACGAATTGCATGATATGATATGATGGCTTTTTTAGTGTGATGAGGGTCATAATCATTCAGGTCACATGACCTCCTCACATTGCATATATTTATTCACCTGAGCAACTCAATCATATTATTTCATTCAAATTATTGAATTGGTTTGAAAATATAGTTCTATGGAGTTCAATAATTGAGATGTTGAAGGCAACCAAACATATGTTAGGTAAAAAAAAAAATTCATTGAGAAGTTTAGCATTATACATTTAACACAGCAAAAAATTTAATTTCAATTTAACATATTATAATTCATTTAAAAATAATTTAAATTAATATAAATTTATGTTTATTTTAATATCAAGTATTTAGAATAATTTAAATATTTTAGTGTAATTATATGCCATCTTGGTATAATGAGTGATTAGATAAAAAAAAATAAGCAAAAATCAATTTGCTTACTATTTAATGTTGGAATGCATAAGTCTGGTTTGGAAAACAAACTACTTTTAAAAAAATTAAATATGCATTATGCTCATATTCCTAACAAACATATTAATATAAGTTGGTTTAGTATGTTTTATTGATTCTCCAATATCAATTTAATATGTTAATATATATGTATTAGAATGTTATACCAAATGAATTAACTTTTTTATTATAACCCGTATATATGTGTGTAACGATAGAGCTATGATTCTCATATAATGTATGTGGTTGTATTATTAACAGTTGAACATAAAATTGATTAGTGTATGATTATTTGTCCCAAACTAAACATTACATCAACAGATCACCACCACTCATTTCACAAATACTATAAAAAAGAACGGAACTACATTCCCTCGCGACATTGGAAAAAAAAATCCAGCCTTTAATCATCATCATCATCATCATAAGTTCTATAAACTAGCATGAATTCCCACATAAATCTAACATACTCTTCCATCTCTCACACTCTCTACTTCCACCTCTCTCACACAATGCTCCCCATAAAAATCTCAACATACAACAACCTCAATGAAACAAAAGAACACAATGCAGAGCCTCTTACACATAGCAAGGAGGTCCATATGGACCTTGAGCACATCCAATAGCGACAACTCATTCTGTCGGAGATGTCAAGAAGTCATCGTGGTTGTTGAGGAGACCAACTAGATGTGGAGGAGATGCCAGAGTACAGTGCGCCCTAGAGTAGTGTAGTAGGAGAGTGTCTTCGGAGTGGTTCATAGTATGGGAGAAAATTTAATTAGTAATAATAATAGAAAGAATAAAAGAAGACAGAAGATGATGAAGGAAAGAAATTATATTTAACTCTTTTTGTTGTTTAATTTCAGGATGAGACCAAGGACTTCTGACGTTTTGCTCCATTCCTAATTGAATTTTCACTTTTAATTTGTTAGGAGAATAAGGTAGAGTAAAAGCAAATAAACTGAAAAACATGATTATCTGTAACAAATTTATGTAATTATACTAGAATAACTTATATAACTACCCAAAGAAGACCAGGTAACCATTTTATTGTATTTATAAAAACAAATTAACAAGTTTTACATACTTCATTGAATATTATACATCTTCAAAAATAAAAATATACTTTTTCCTTTACACCTAGGTAGATGGATAAGGCACTCGCTCTTGCAGATGATTCAACCTAAAAAAAATGCCCCAAAAAAGTTTCTGCTTGTTTTTCTCTTGGAATTTGCTGAATTATGTATTAATTCTCACAATGAACCACGCAAAAAATAAAAAGAAATTACACATCATGACATACATACGGTTCTCCTTTTCTTTTCCTTCACTTGAGTGGTTTCAACCCAAGAGAAGCTCGGAGCCTGTTGGCCTCGGCGATCTCCGGGTCGGGGTGGTCCGTCCCATCGCTCTTCTTCTCCTTCTTCTCCTTCCTCCTCTTCGGCTGCTCACCACCTTCCTCCGCCGCCCCGTCCCGCCTCCGTGGGCTGGCGCTGCTCCGCGCGTGCTTCCTCTCATAGTCACGTCCCTTGCGGTCCAGGCTCCTCGACCGGCTGCGTCTCCTGCCTCGATCCCTCTCCCTCCTGTCCCGATCCCTCTCCCTGTCCCGGCCATGTTCATCGTCTCGCACACGGCGGCGGTCTCGGTCACGATCTCTGTCCCTGTCCCTCTCTCGATCTCTTTCTCTACCCCTCTCGCGATCTCGATCGTAGTCCCTGTCCCTAATTGAGGAGAGAGGACAAATTTTAACAAAAACTTTGAGTTGAAACAAATGCATATTGATGGTAAACCAGCAAACAAATAAAATTTAACATGAGCAAGTGTTCCATGAACACTGCTCTTGGACTCTTTATAAATTCCTTCAAATTATTTGTTATGGAGGAACGTATGATTCAGAGTACATTTCATCCATCATTGGTGGGGAATATAGTCAGGTCTTTCTTTATTCTCTGTAATCAAGTAGATATAATTAGAATTCCATGTCATACATATATAATACTCTCCCTCTCATCTGTAAAGCAAAATATTCAGATAGTTCTTTATGATACTTGATTTTTTCTTTCTTTTTTTTTTCTAAAGGATTCAGAATATATGCAATACCTTCAACATCACATTAGAAACCATCTCTGGATTATTAAAGATTTTGAGGGAGCACTTCACAATTCTACTACCAATTTTTATACTACCAAATTACAGAAGACTGCCTCCTCAGTGATATCAAACGTTGAATGGTTTCACTGAATTAGCTAAAATAATTGCATTTAAAAGAATAATATAAAGGTAAAAAATATAAGGCTGTCTTGACCAGGAAAAAAAAAACACTTTTATCAATATAAAACTCCAGTTCCACGGGAACCCCAAGTTGTGGGACAAATGTCACTGCTATTCACTGTCACATTGTGATATGTGCAAAATTGTGACCCAGCAGATTCAAAAAATGAACATGGCTCCCTAAGATCAAATAATAACCCCTTTGGACAAGAAATAATAAATTCTTTGTAGACACTAATAGATTGCCTAGGTGCAAAGATCATTAGACATGAATCTGTTTTCAGCAACACAGTTCCAAAATATGGATTCATGATTAGAAAAAAAGATATGATATCAATTACTCCAAAACAAATTATGAATTTTAGACAGTACATGATTCAGTTAGTGTCCTACCGTATCTGAGAATACTTGAACATAAACAGTAGAAGTCAAGATTCCCTACGGGCTACTAAAGGGAGAAATTGCTGTTGAACAAACACTAATTACCAATGTGTGACCCATCATACTTCTCACTGCACACTATCAGTACAGAGAAACCTGGCAGAGTCATCCAAATTCACTTTTGGAAGCGCAACTATCTGACAATGGCTTTGAAATACCATGGCAGTAAGAGATGCTTTTTTGCATTTTTTTTAAAAAAAATATGCTGTGCATATTTATATAAATGCAACAAAGGGCACTTCCGATATGCTTGCTTAAAAGAGTTGTCGAAAGATTTTCAAATTCCAGCATGGAATACATTCTACAGTCATCTATATTTCCAAATCATTCTTAGAACAGCATGGGAATTATATTGAAAAAGATAATTCCAACAACTGTATGAATATCATTGTATCAGATATGTATATCAAACAGATAAGTTTGATCATCCAGTGTTGTTGTGGATAGGAATGGAATTGTGTGATTCAGTTATCCGTACATTGCTTCTTTTCAGAGGAGAGACAGTCATTTTCTCTAGTTTACAATTTGCATACTTATTATTACTTGGTAATATTTGGTGGAGAATGGAGATCAAACACTTCATATAAAAAATTCGTCTCACTCTCTCACTCACAAAAATGCCAGTGATCAATTTTATAAAAGATGAACAAAGTTATTTAGCCTTCCGTGGAATCATTCATTAGGGTCCTCTAGTGGCATTTAATAATGTTAAAGAGTGGATAACTGGGAGACATGTGAAGGAGGAGGATGCCGAAGTGTGGAATCACTCCAAATAACACAAGGATGTGTGTGTGTGTGTGTGTGTGTTTGGGCGGGGGAGTGTTGAATTATATGGCAAATTCAAGGAACACAATTTAGGAGGAAAGACAATGATGTAATAATATATTTGAATTATGCATATCGATAATGAGATAGTGTTGTCTCACAGAAAAATAAAAAAGAAGGAAAGAAGAGAATGATTCTTTTAGCATAACATACCTGTGCCTATAACCGTCACGTCTCTTATCTCTATCTCTATCTCTCTCTCTTTCTCTACCAGGGCTCCTTCCACGATAATGGTCCTATTTTCAATGACAAGAATTAACATATAAAAGCTGAAAAAAAGATAATTAACAAAACAGAAAAAAGAGAAGTGCAAACCCTTTCATGGGCCTCAGCCTCCAGTGCCTGTTCATCCTCTTCTTTTTCTTCTTCCTCTTCAAAATCATCTTCTAAAGCACTCCTCCTGGGCTCCAGTATGCCCGTAGTTTCAAGGGTCCATCTATCATCAAGAAAATGTGACAGATTAAATAATCAACCTGGCCACCACTTTAATTTCAATGGAAATTTGATTCAAAATATTTGAGATGGTTTTCAGAGGGAACAGTTAAGTTAAATGCAAAATCCCAATGCAGATAGTTGAAACCATTATATTCAGCATCCAATTCTGAGGGGGAAAAAGGCATAAAAAAGGCAAGTGAGCAAAAAATAAATACACAGAGAACACATCGTCCTTCTTAAATAGCAATTACATATACACTTAAAACTCCATCCATTATCAAATGCATGAAATGTCAATACACAGAACCTTACAAAAGGGTTGGAAGACCCAAATAACCAAAAATGAGATCCTTAGAAATCCCAAGAATACATATTTCTGCATTCAGCTATTACTTATAAAGAGCCCCATTATATAGCAACATCAAGTGAGATGTTCCTGTGGAAATCATGAAATCCATGGTTTGGCATTTAAATTAGGTTTAGGTTTTCAACAAGTCACTGTTAAGTATTAACAACTGTCATAAGCATCTCATTAAGAAATACACCATCTGATCCTCAAATTCAGGTTTATACTTAATCTTCTTATATATTATCTTTATTTAACAAAATGTTGTAACAGATGGCACAAAACTCTACAGAAACAAAGATTCATAACAGAAAAAACAAGTTCACTAAATAAGCTCACCTCTTCTGAACCCTAGGCAGTGCAATATCACACGAATAATCCTTGGTGAGCAACTCATCAATAACCTCATCCACATGCGTCAAAACAAACCCTAAAATCCCACAAAGACAACATTTCAATCAACAAAACCAAATCAAACCAAAATAAAAAAAACCACCACAAAAAGCCACACTCACGTCCGTCCGACAACTTCTGCCGGATCTTCCGGTAATCATTATAGAGCGGCTCGAGATACTGATAAACATCGGTCACCGTCCCCGTGAGCCTCATATAAAACGCCCCGAGCACCCGCACATACCTGAAAAACCAAACGATCATCAGAAACCCCTGCGAAACCCTAGAAGGACCGGAGAAACTCACTTGTAGTCGTCGTTCTTGATGAATTCGACGATGATCTCCTTGTCGGGCTGGATCTGGAGCATCTTCATGACGAGACAGATGAAGGGGGTGGGGCGGCGGTTGCCACCGAAGGTCCCGCCGAGGTGGTCGAGTTCCATGGCCTTGTCGACGAGGGTCTCGGCGGTGAGACCGAAGCACTGCTCCTTCCAGTAGGTGTTCTGGTAGATCTTCGATCGGACGATCTTCTCCACCAGGTTTTGGGGGTTCGTGCCGTGTATGCTCTTCGCCCCCGGATCCGTCCGGTTCGCCATCGCCGATGAAGCGAAAATGAAAACCCTAGAAACCCTCGGAGAAGGGGATGATCAGGTGGAGATGCTTTGGTCTGTGATTTTGTATTGGAGAACATGTCGGTACTGGTTCATGGGCTTTGGGCCTTTCAATTGGACTCAAATGTAAGCCCAAGTCCAGTCCAGAGATCAAGGTCAGTGCCCAGCCGACCATGTACTAATGCAGTCATCATATGGAAATAATTATTTTTATTATTTGAAAAAAAAATTTGATTTATTAATATAGTTTTCAAATACTATGTAATTTATAGATAATATATATCATTTAAGAAAAATATAAATGATTAGATGGCGCAGTCGGGGATGCACACAACTGGATGTATCATTAATGTTAGGCGGTATTTAGATGCATGATTGGACAGTGTTTTTTTTTTTTTTTACAAAAGTTGTCTCACAATCGTGCAACTAAATAATTTTACTGTAACAATTTCCTACAGACAGATTTTTAATAAATAGTGCTCAAAGGTGCGATTTTCAAAAGTTAAAGGGATGAGTTTCCTGCATAATCATTTTAAAACTCAGATTACTGTAGAATCAGTGTTATAATCGTGCAATTAAACATGCCCTTAGTCTTTACGGCCACCTTTTCTGTTAAATTTTTTTTAATGATTTCGAATTGTTTCTTGATGTACATGTTTATGCATATGTGATGAATTAAATGTATATTATATACATTATGATAAAGGAAAAAATCCAAATAGCCCCATGTAAATTGTCTAAAATTCATATAACCCTCTAATTTTACCTAAAGTCCACATAACTCCATGAAAACACCTATATAATACAAATGATTATTCTATAAATATTATGTCTGATTAACCTTAACTGGAAACATAGTATACCAAAAACCCTACAATGTGTTAAAAATGCGAAAAATCTTCTATAAATAACGATCTTACCGTTTTGGATAGGATTTTATAATATTTCTGAGATATAAAATCATCATGTACATAAATTTTTCTATGTTTTTAACAAATTGTAAGGGTTTTTGGTATATTGTGTTTTCAGTCAAGGTCAACAAAATGAAATATTTATAGAATATTTATCATCTGTCAACGAAATTTCACTTAAGATGTTATTTGAATTTACGCAGGTGTTTTCACGGGCTATATGGACTTCAGAAAAGCCAAGGGGTTATATGGATTTCAAGCAATTTAGAGGGGGTTATTTGAATTTTTTTCAATAAAAAATTCATACAAAGCAAAAGGGTTGAACGTATTCATATCCTTTCTTTTAGATTCATCTTCTTCTGCAGGTAAAGATAGGTGCCTTCTTTTTGTTGGGAATGGGTTGATTCATATAGCCATTTTTTTTGTCACAACTTATAATATTCTAATATAGTATATGCAATTTAAATATTGATACATTCATTCGTTTTACAGAGGTAGAGTAATTCAAACCCAACCTATAAGAGGTCACCCAAACTTAATTTGACCCTCAAGATCGAGGTTAACTCAAATCCGACCTATTGTATTTGATTCATATTTGGGTTAGTTTCGGCCATCCCGATTTAATTTCAAAACAATGTTATTTAGGTAGTGTCTAAAATAATAAAGTTGAAAATGAAAGACAACGATACAGAGAGAGTCGTGAAAATGAAACTTAAAAATAAATTCAACCATTCAAATTTCATTTTAAAAATTAAACATTTTCAATGTGGCCTGAAAATTTAAATTTATCACATTTATCATATCAAATTCGGGTTCGGATCAGATTACCCAAGCCTACAAAACTTAAATTGGGTTCAGATTTTGATTAAACTTGAAAACCTAAAATTCCAATCCAGATTTACACAAAAATCAGATTCATTCAAGTTGGGTTACGTTAAACATGTTCAAGTTGAACCCTACCTATAAATCTTTGAAAGGATATATTATTTTATCAATCAAAATTCAGGAAGTTTCTGTTTGTAAAAATGGAAAAAACCCAGACATCCAAACATCTAAATTGACTAATGTACCAAAGATTCACATATATGCCTTTATGCCTATATGATTCAGATCAGGTTGCCTTGATTTTCACAGTCCTTGCAATTATTCCTGCTATCACTGGTTGTTCATCAACTTTTTGTCCCCCCCCCCTGTTTTTTTTTTTTTTTTCTGAAGAAGGTAGGCCATTTTATAACATAGAAGGTGTTACAAATTGGTCCGAATGCGTAAGTGGTTTAGGAATAACTAAAATCGATTACATGCTCCGACGAAGGACCTAAATTGGGAAGCTCGCGCCGTGGATATCGCTCTGAACGCCACAGGTGCACAAGCGGTGCCCCCGCTGAGTGGCCATCGCCAAGACCCGCGGGTAGTGACTACCCCAACTGGATTCCCTCTCGTTGTGTGCGTGCAATTGTTATTCCTCACACCCTATCAACACCCCCCCCCCCCCGAGTAATACACTCATCTCATCCCTACCAAGTGTTTACCCCAATCACGTATGAGTTGCAGAGCTGTGTCCCACAGGTTTTCGAAATAAAGACGCTGACCACGAAATAGAACACCGTTGCGAGTACGCCAAATGGCCCAAAGACCCGCGGGAATTAGAATCCTAGTGAACTTGACAGGCAAGTGGTGGGGCGACGGAATGGGGTTTTGAACTGTCTCCCGAAGCTCTGTCATCCCCTGGAGGAGCTGAAGTCTCATGCTCTGTCCCCCCTCTTGTTAACCACTGTAATTCCTGCCATAGTTATACTGTTGAACCCACTGAAGATCCCTACTGTTTTTTTATTTTTTAGTGGACAGACATAAGTTATTTCAGTAAACTCTAAATAAATAATAAGTTATTTTTTTATTTGGTTATGTTTTTATTTATTATTGTATAAAAATGTAATAATAAAATATTTGTTGTTTGGTTCATCATAGATAAATTGTAAATGAAATATGAATAAGGTGTGGATAAGAATTTTTATAAAAAGTAAAAAAATAATTTTACATGTGGGCCAATAATTTATAAGAGGTAGTGACAGATGATTTGATATATGAACACTCATTGTACCAGTGGAACAAATGGAATGAAATAACACAATTTCATGCAGGAATTGGAATATTAATATTTGTTTATTCTCATGCTTGTTAAGCCCCCATTTGTTTTGGGAATAAGCCTCGGATAACCCGGATAAAGGATAAATGGTGTTTTTTTACCCCGGATAACTCCTGATAAAGTATACCAATAAACTGGTATAAAGTGGTACATGGATTCCAATCAACCCCTGGAATTAAAGTTATCCAAGGTTATTCCACTGAAAGAATATCTGGGCCCACTGTCAAATCAATTGTCATCACCTCTTATAAATCACATGTCAAATCAACAATCATTATTTTTTCACCTTTTATACCAACGAGAATAATTCAAAACACAACCAAATACAAAATCATTTTATTCTTATTTATATTTACTTATGCTTGGATAAATGTACACCCAAGAATAAAGTCTATTCCCGTTCCAAATGGGGGTTATTCTAGTATAGTTATACCCACATATTCTTTGTAAACAAACATGTTTTTGGGCTTATTCCCCCATATTCCAACCTATTCACCCCCTTCAATTCCTCTATAACAGGGTAGGGACAGCATATAACAGGGAGGGAGTAACCGCGCCTACAAAAAAACAGCTTTAGGATGCCTGAAAAAGCTTTCAGCACGCTTATAAAGGCACTGCAAGTAAAATCAAACTACAAGCCAGTTCAGAAAGAGAGACATTGGACTAAAGTTGTCTATACAGTAGCTTTGATTCCAGATAGATAGATAGATATATATATATATATCAATTTGAACACATTCACTTTTAAGTTTTAAACACTTTTGATCCCAATCATTAGATGCACTCTAACAGCTGCTAACAGTACTTTTCAAATGGTTTGACTGATGTGTAATTAACTAAACAGTGATCAACAGCTCTGGAAGTGCTGTCCCAATCAGATGCTCTTTCACATGCAGCTTTACATTGAATTAACTTTCATGGACAAACACGCAAGGACTAACCAACCACAATATTCAATCAATACAATATTCTGCTGATACTTACATTGTTGGTGGAGCTAAAAAACAAATCCTCTGATGACCTGAGAATCAAAAGATTAGGCAACCAGTCGGCGTCGATGACGGCATTAAATAAACTAATTTATTCATTAAGTATAACCACTACCCTTAATAATGATGGAGGATAAGCATAACACAACAAAAACCAACTGCTGATTGGTTGAGAACCAACCTCACTTTTATTAATATATCTACTCAACATCTTCCACCTAATGACATTGGATTCAAATAAATATACAAGAAGAATAAATCACCAATTAAAAATATAAGTACCAAGAAGTGCAACTGTACCAATCACGTAAAAAAGAAAAAATTTCTTACACATTTGAATGAAGAAATGGAGCTGTACAGGCAGGCAGATTCTTCGTTGTCCTCGTCTTCCTAGTAGGCTTCTTTGCATCGATGACTTCTCTGAATCCAAAATGGTTCGACTTATTGGAAAAGAATATGGAAAGAATAGCTCAAGAGCTCTTACAAAGCTTCTGCACCACCATGAATTTGAAGGGTTGAATAACAATATGAATAACTTCCCGGATTTTGGAGGGCTGGGCATGGTTCAGGAGACACTGATGCGGAGAAACCCGACACATTCGAACAGGACCACGAGTTGGACGGTTGGGATGTGACTGACAGAGAAATGTCGGAGAGGCAGATAGATATGAATGGAGATTCAGGTATCCCGGAGAAGTTTCCAGCGAAAGCGATGTTTGTGCCCACCACATCTTTAAACGTGATCCGCTCGATGAGAGGAAATGCGTCCGGATCAAAATGGCCATCCGGGTGGTCCCCCCATTGACCGGTGAGATGGAACGCGGTGTGCACGTTCTCGATTTGGATGTCCGATACGATGACATCCTTTACGTAGCCGCCCCTGCCTCTGGTGGTCTTAATGGCTATGGCGGTGGCGGAGTCATGTATGTGGAGATGGTCCGCGCGGATGTTGGAAATGCCACCAGACATGGCGCTTCCGAATGCAAGGGCAGAGCCAAGGTTGGTTTGGAGGGAGACTCCGGTGATGTGGACGGTGGATGTGGGCTTTCCATATGTGATCCCATATTCATCCCAACCACTCTTGAGAGAAATTGCGTCATATCCAACACTGATGGTGCAGTCTTCAATGCATACTTCTGAGCATGAATCTGAATGTAGCAAAATGCATGTGAGGTTGGTTCTGTCTAATATATTTAAGTCTGAAATTAAGTAATCTGCGAACAAGGGAGAGAAGAACAAACTACTAAATATCTGGAAGTCCAAAATTACAAAGGTGATGTCTAGTTTGTATTGATTTCTGGTGGCCAGTTAATGAAAGATGTTGGAGTGTTCATTTATGTTAGGCTTGCGATGATTGATGAACTTTACATTACATCCATTATATAGACATTGTACAAGCGCACTTAGATTTTTAAGATAGATCATAGGTATTAAAAATAAAGGGGTGTGAAACAGTTGTGTTACACATGTATTGTTTCAGGTATGATTAAGGGAACCCAGTATTCAGAAAATTAGAAAACTTTCAATGCTTCAAAGAACTGCAAAAGCTTCCTGTGATGTAGTTAAATGAGTAGCTGTCAAGGTCATGCTCATTTTAATCACCATATATAGGAAATGATGCCTCAAATTATTAAGACAATGTCAGATAAATTGGTTCTCAATAGGAAGAGATCGAAATCAAAATGTTGAAGCCGCACCATAAGATGTGCATGCTTAAAATGAAGACCAAGAAAAAAAAGAAGTGGGTCAACCCTCACTAACCTGGCACTATACCATTCGTGGATGGAGAATCTGGTGGCGCACGTATAGTTATGTTCTGAATCTGAACATTACTGCAGTATATCCAAAAACAATATCAATTTATTTTCTTGCATTGAACTTCTTGTAAGGAAAAGGCTTTTCAACTGATAATCTAAAACGTGCTTTTCAAGATCACCAATACTAATAGAGGCATACCTGGAATATACAGGGTGAATGCCCCAGGCAGGGGAATTCAGTAGAGTCAAATTCGATATCACAACATCACTAGAACTTGTGAGTTCCACAAGGTGAGGACGGCTGGCATTCAATGAATGAGACTTTAACCAGTCCCACCAAATGGAACCCTGCCCGTCGATGGTCCCGTAATCACCTGTAAACAACCAGTAAGTTGTGATGCATGCAACATTAAATTATATCTCAATAAGGACTAAAGAAATAAATATCATGGTTCTCACCAGTTATCACTACATCGGTCAAATTGTACCCATTTATCAAGCTACGATGCCTTCCGTCAGAAAGGTCAATCCCTCGACCATATGACGGTAAAGGTTCAGTGACCGGCCATTGTGATACTTCCTGTAAGAGATTTATAAATAAAAAAATGAGTGTCCACATCCAAATCAATATAGAAAATCATACTTCCAATCATTTCATAAACTTTTTGGGATTAAAATTCAACATCCATCAGAATAAGAGGGTTATTCATCAACTACCATATATGACAGGCTGTTTAATGCCATGGATTCATGTTTTTATCGAATACTACTGAATTCAATGCTCTAAAAAGCACTAGAAACTAGTCAGGCGGTCAACAATCGCCTAGGATTAATTAGCCAGGCAGGTATTATGGGGGAATTAATCGATCACTTTTTAATATATATATAATAGTTAAAAAAATAAAATACAATACAATAGGGAAGAAAGCCGAGAAATGACAAAAATAAAGTAATTGGATTACACTCCACGCCGAGCCACTTAATCCCCACTTATTCACAAAGCCACTTCATCCCCTGGGTGTGGCGGGCTAGGCCTGATTCCACATAGGTGCCAGCTTAATTTCTCTTTTTAGATCACTGATTGGAATTTAAGAACATTTCAAGGGAAGGTGTGAAATAGACCTGAGATCCAATGATGACAGCGTCACGGTCCAAGAAGAGGGTGAGGTGGCTGGTCAAGTTGAAGCTTCCGGTGAGCCACCTCCCTTTGGGTACATAGAGTTGGGCCCCACCCTTGTCGGCAAACGACTTGAGGTAGAATATCGCATTTTGGAAGGCAAGTGTGTTCGAAGTCTTCCCATCTCCAACCGCCCCAAACTCCAATATCGAGACACTGTGAGGTCTCGGGCTCGAACCCCTCTTGTAGTTGCAGTAACCCTCTCTCCCTCCTCCATTGCTTTTTACAACATTGAAGATCACTGAAAGAACTAATAACAGCACTACCTGATTTGCAAAGCTAATAGTTAGTGCTATCCACTGAATTCAAAAAAGCATGTTCAATTCAATAGTTTAGATATAATCAGAGATTATAAGCATCCCAAGATCAGACAGAGACCAATATAAAAAAAGATCAAACAGAGTTGATAAATAAATACTGATTCACTTTCAAAAAAAATTTAAAAAAAAGAAAGAAAATAAACAGAGTTTGCCTCATCAAGAAATTGTAAACTGAGAATTCATTGTCTTGCTGTAGAAAAATCAGAAAGGGCAAGGGGTTCTCAGAAGAAACACTTCATAAAAAACTGCGCAACTAAAGATTATTGATGTATGAGAAAATAAATTGGAAGGACAAGATGAAGTAGTTGATATAACCCTCGAAACAATTGGCTCCACTACATTGTGTATACAATGAACATGATAACCTAAGAAGATCACATAAAGAGCATACGGAGCCCATCAAACAATCAATGAATACCCAAAGAGCATTACATAAAACAGAAAATCACAATTCTCAACCATAAACATACTAATACCATTATAAAGATTTCATAAAACATAAAATCCCAATTTCTCAACCATAAACATACTAATACCATAATAAAGATTATGACAGATTCAAGAAAAACTCATTAAAGCATACCTAAATCATCCAAAACAAACACAAAACTGATCCTTACAAGCAGAATCAAAACCGAATAATATAAAAAAGGTCCAATTCCAACCGCCCAATGAAAACCCATAACTCAAAAATGATTATTTCTTACTCCAACAATACAAAACAAAAAAGGTAAACAAAAGAAAAACACAAAAAGATCCAATTTTGCAAGTACCCACATGAACCCAGAAGAAAACTCAGTTTGTCTAAAGACTCTCAAAAACCATCAAAACAATGAAAACAAAATGAGAGAAAACATACTTACTAGCCTCTTCATGAGCCACCACCACCACCTCCTTCAACACTCCCTCAAAGATACAACTTTCACACACATGAAGAGAAGAAGAACAGAACTGCAGGGAAATATTAGAGAAAACTAGATATCGATGTCTGTTTATATTCAGTGAAACCTAAAAGGATTTGATTCACCAAAGTAAAACCCAAGATTTACAAAGAAAAAAAAATGAGAACTTTGGATTCACAAAGCTGAAAACATTGAATAGCAAATCAAGTCCCCATTTGTTTTAAAGAAAAAAATTTACTGCCAGGACCGACCTTGATTAGGAAAAACAATAATACAGAAATACCAGAACAGTATCTATACAATAAAATATGCTATGACAGGAATGTTAATAATGTGAATGCGTCCATTCAAATGGTCCATTTATTTTATGTCCATCTAAAGCGTATTAGTCTTGGGTCATGACTGCTAAATTTTAAAAACTTCTTAGGATCAGGGTGCAGATTTAAGCATATCTATAATTGCATTATGAACCTTTTAAAACAAATTGGGTTTTTTGATACATACCCTTCAAATACATGATTTTTATGCCCATATGACTGCAAATCACCTATTTATTTATTTACCGTTTAAATGTTTTTAATATAAATTTGTGCTATTTTGTTATGTTATACGTAAATTAAATTTAACAAAGGAATTTTGTCTTTCAACATGTTTTCAATTGTGTTAAAAGGAATATTTATCAAAATACGATAAAACTTAACTAGAGTGATAAATATTCATAATTTTTAACTATTTTATTGGTATAAAACTAAATAATTTTTATGAAGTGAAATAACGTCAGTTTTATATTATATATGCAAAAAAAAAAACTCAAGAACAATTATATGTGAAGGGCTTAATTATTTGTGTTTTAATTATGTGGTAATAAAAGAGATATATATTTATTATCCTAAAGCTTCTTTTCCACATCTTGTTCTATGAGAATGTGGAACTTTTGTCCTCTAACCGTTGAAAGTGATAGAACATGATTTCAAAGACATTTGGTGGGGCTGGGCCGAGTCTTTATTCCACATCTTGCTCTTGCAACTCTTGATAAACTGGGGGAGGTATTGGTGGGATTTAGCTGAGTGAGTGTTTGTTCGGGGGGGGGGGGGACGATACGGTGCGAGATTTAAAACATTCGGTTCTTTGTGGATCAGGGCTAGGTCTTTTGGCTTGGACCTCATCCGGGGGTTCTGGCTTACCCAGACGGGGTCACCGCTCATGCTGCCTCGGCTAGGTGTGAGTCCCCATGGTCCGAGCCTCTCATCCTTGGGTCCTAGATTGTGTCATGTATCGAGTTTTATCACCTCTTTGCCCTCTCCGCTTTCAGACCATTTTGTAACACTTTTTCTTGTTATAAAATTACTTAACATTTTTCAAAAAAAAAAAAAAGATTTCAAAGACATGAATGTAATACTTTTTAAATAAGCGTGAAATTATTTACTTATTAAAAAATATGTATTCGTCAATAAGTATTTATAATAAACATTTAAAACAACACACCCAAATAAGAAATAAATGCTTATTTACAAATGATAAACTTATTTTCCGTCAAACCAAACGTCCCCTTAAACTTCAGATAGCTTGACTAACAATATCATTAACTAACTAGTAAGTCATTATATGCAAAGAGAAGATTAATTACCCTTCCATTAAAAGACAATTTTGTGACATATAATTAGAAGTCAGTTATCAATGCCTCATTTCAGAATAGGTTAATTAGGAAGAAAATCCATTTATTAGAGAGACGGCATGCTTGCTTTTCTCTACACTAATCAATCATGATATTCAGTCATTTTATTCCTTTTGACCATTAAAGTGAGGTGGTAAATTTTGATAGGCGGGTATAAGGAGCCACTACTCAGCCTCCAAATCATTACTTGGCATTTGTTCTAAGGGTTTGAGTGAGAATTTTGCCTCCTACAGTCATGTTGCATCATTTGTTTAGATTTTTTAAATTAGTGTATGTCACAAGAGAACAATATTTTAAAAACAATATATTTTATTTTTCAGAAAAAATTATCCACAAATTTTATGTTTATTCATTATTTTTAAAAAGGATTTTTTAATTTTAAGTCCTTATAAACATACTTATTTAGAGATCGATCATTCACATCTTCACGCTTTAGTTTTAATCCTCAGATTTAAAGGATATGTTCCTTTTTAGTCCCTCAAAGGGCTAAAAAGAAAACTAAATAATTTAGGGATAGATCCCTCACAGAGACTAAAATAAAAAATCTGGAGACTAAAATTAAAATATGAAAAAGTAAGAGATTGATCACTAAATCCTATGGTTTATGAGGACTTAAAAATAAAAAATCATTTTAAAAATCAAGATAAAATGATAGGATAAATTTTATTCTATCACTTTACGCATAATAAAAAGGAAATCTAATTTTAAAAATCAAGATAATTTTCTATATTTTATCTTCAGAATATTGTTAGGCAAGTAAAAAGAAATGAACCAATGAATTCATCAACAAGTACATCACCTACCCTGAGTTATCTTTATAACAAACATAACAAACTAGCCTTTAATTTTAAATTTCTTTTTTTATTAGGTTCGTTTGAATATGAGTTCAAGTAAATTCTGCATTTGAAAAGTTAAAAATTCTCAAACTCAGATCCAAATACATTTTCAATTTTTTAATTTTTCAAACCACAATATTCTTTTTTAAGCCAAAAAATTTCGCATTGAAAATCTAATAAAACATAACTTTTCAGAAGCGCACTCTTAACCAAAGTGATGAAAATTAAGAGGTCTCCATATAAAGATGGTAACGGAGCAGGTTGAGATTTTGGTTAATCCCGATCTCAAACTCGATAATAAAATCTCATATCAAATATGTCCCAAACTCATGATAGGTTTGATTATTCCGTCTCAAACTCATCTCAACGTGTTAACTCGTTCCGTCCCATTTCATTATATTTAGAAGAAAATGAAATTAATAATCTTTAAATATTTTTCTATTCTTTTTTAAATTATAAACTAAATAATTATATAATATATATTATTTGATACATATTTAAATATTTATTAAACAGGGGAATGTTGGAATTGAAACGGTTCAGATTTGATATTTAGGAGACTGGATCTCTTTCTTTTGTCATCACTGTCACCTTGGAATGGGGGTGAGATGGAGAATGGACGGATTGGGAGGACGGAAGAAAGGGAGATAAAATTCATGAGAGTTTTCGAGGAGGCCATGTGGATGCCAGGTAGGGTGTGGGGCCCACGAAAACACACAGACACAATCATGAATCATGCCCGCGTTTGCTAGCCTGGACTCTCTCTCTCTCTCCTCTCTCTATAAACTTCTTTTAAATGCGGCGTTGGTGCGTTTCGTAGCTGTGATCGCAAATACATTTTTTTTAGGTGTTTTTTAAAATGAGTTTCAAGGCTTAAATTAATTTTTTTTTATTTAATATAGTTTTTAAAAATTATTTATTGAAAACATATATTTATGTTAAGACTTTTTTTTTTTTACACTGATAAAAAACTGTAGGAGTTTATGTTTGAAAACGATTTTGAATTTGAATATTTGAATGCTGTACAAATGCAGTGGATACCAATTTGTAAAAATTAGTTTTTTTTACTTGAATGGTTGCCTCAGTGTTTTGAAAACTCAATCGCACCGGTTCAACTCTTAGGTTATTTTGTTTAAATTGGGTTGTCGTGATGACACTATAAAATATGTTAATTATGATTGTAGGGTATTATAAGATCTATCTCGATCGGATAAGAAATAAGCACATCAAGATAAAAAGTCATACTAATAAGTATGGATGAGTCTCACTTCAACATAAATGATCACCTCAACATAAATGGTCACCCCAGAACAAGCATTTAGCAAGCTACAAACATTTGAAGAAAAGAGTTCAACTTCTTCAAGTCTATTGAGGTGTCTGCGGTGTTAAGTCCTAAATATGACGATTGAGTGTGACCAGCGAAAGAGAAGTCTAACGTCACGTGTATTCAGCTGGAGCCAAGTCCTCCAGTTGATTCGGTCAAAAAGAAAAATATGATTTACATGTCACTTGATTATTGGGTCATGTGAAGATCCCCCATGTCAATCACACGTCAGCCTAACATGTTTGACACATGACTTCCGTCTATATATAGAGGGGTACCCATCCGCAAATTTAGCTCAGATTTAGATTTATTTTCCTTCATTTAATTCTTTCAATCCTATATTAATTTGAGCATTGGGAGTTTTTGACTCACATCACATCTGTGTGAGTTTAGAGAAGAAAAGCCAAAAAACATCGATCGATTGATAGCAGATCTCCATCAATACTTCTTCCTAGATCTACTTCCATCAAGGCTAGATCAAGTCTGAATCCAGCCCAATCAAGGAGAGAGTCCATTAACCTCCAACAATTATTATGATAAAAAATACAATGAAATATTATGGAATTTTTTCTATAATCCGCAACTCATAAATCTTAATAGTCTTTAAAACCTTATATGTGTGTATGTGTGTATATATATATATACACATCATATAAAATCAAAAAATTTATTATAAAATTTCAATAAGTAGCTAATTATAATTTTTATGAATTTTTATCACTTTTTAAGTTTTAATTGTCTAGTTTTGAGTTTTCATATTGATCTTTTTACATAGTTTAATAATCAACATGTTCAAATAACACATCATCAATTCTAAAAAATCAACCGTTTAGAGTTAAAACAATTTTTACATTTTAAATTGCTAGGTTTCAAGGGTTGTTCCGATTTAAAATTTATAGTTGTTGATTTTTTTTAGAGGAAATGTAGACTTTTTCATGACCAAATATAAGAGTTGGATTGGTAAAAAAACACAATGTCCAATCTAATTTTTCTAATGTAATACATATACTCGGTTAAACGAGTATATACGTTATCGATAAAAATATAAAATGACATGTATTCAAGTATTTAAACATATATTTTGATTTTTTTATAAAAATATTTAATTTATTAGATATTTAAATAATTTGAAAAAAAATAAAAAACAGTAATTACTCTGACATGTTTTTATCTCTTGTTCTCATCCGGAGGGGGACCGAAAATACCCGCACGCTTTCACATGATGTGGGTGACACGTGTGAAATATGAATGGAATGACTGATCTGCCCCACCTCCCTTTTTTTATTGTGGAAGTTTGACCGGTCTTTGCTTGTGATATTATGAGTTTGTTCTTTATCATGTACATTCTTTAGCTCCTATTTGTTTTGAGTATAAGCTTCTGGATAACCCCGAATAATCCTGGATAAGAATTTTGGTGTGTTTGTTTGTCCCGATAACCCTTGATAAAGTATGTTAGAATAAACTGATATGAAGTAGTATATGGATTCCAATCAACTCCTATAATTAAAGTTATCCTAGGTTATTCCACCCAAAGAATATGTGAACCTATTGTCAAATCACCGTCATCACCTCTTATAAATCATCTGTCAAATCAACTATCATTATTTTTTTACCTTTTTAAATTTTTATCCATACTTTATTCGCATTTTATCCAAACAACAAAACATTTATTCTTACGTTTACCAACGAGAATAATTCAAAATACAACCAAACACAAAATCATTTTATCCTTATTTATACCCACTTATGTTTGGATAAATGTATGCCATGTCATAAATCATATCTCCATTCCAAACGGTGGCTTAGGATATACACTCTCCATCAACTCTCAGTCAATCTTTTGATAACCAAATCATTCATTGAATTGGAGAAATGAACAGAATCAATAATCACTGGTTCAATTGTTGAATCAATTAAATTTGAACTTTGATATAAAAAATTAAATATTGTAATTATCATTATAAAATAAAAAATATTTTAGAAAAACATTCACAAAGCTTTATCGTACCATGATTTGAATGTATAAAATCTAAAATTTTATTGAATTTTATAGAATCGATCGGTTTACAAAAACCGTCGGTTCAACTGGTGAGTTAATTGAGTTTTATAGATTTTTTATATCATCGGATTCTAAGGGTAAACTGAATTGGAATTCAAAGTGAATGAATGTTTAACTGATTCAATCAACCAGGTCGGGTGAGGTGTTAAAACACTACTTTCAAGTCTGCTTTATAGTTCATATGTGGATCCTATTACATCGGATGAGGTATATACATTTTTATAAAAAAAATCAAGAGCTTTGTTATACAATCTCATGTACCTCCTTATACACCTGCTTCGTTACTTTCAATATCTATCGGATATGAATATAAATAGTTAGTTCAAATATGCACATGGATATAGGCATTTTCGATTCGTATCCATTCGATTGATAGATTTATATAGAACCAATATACATTGTTATATCTCAGTTTATGTTTTACTTTATATAACAATACATATTTCAATAAATAACTATATATATAAAAAAAATAAAAAAGATGAGGATTGAGAATGAATTTGTATACAAGGCTAAACTGATCAGTTTCTTGAGTTATTTGGTCCAAGCCCCTTTGCTACATCACACAATTCTTTATCTAGGATGCAATGTATGTAGCATCGATTAGGCAAGACAATGTTGTGTCTTTCATTTGATGAGAAGACCCACCTGACCCAAGTCATGTTCAAATTGTCCTTAGGAAATGAAATGTTCCCTTCATGATGCAAAAACCCCAAAAAAAATTTGCATTATTTAAGCAATCCATACATCACATAGTGAGACCTGGACCCCTTTTTTAATAAATTAAGTGTACGTAAACCGTAATTTACAGTACTTATGGTTGGAACATGCTTCCTGGTGGGAGGCTTAAGCCCTCCCCAAATTGATTTTTGCTTAAATAATACATCACCAATTACAAAATGGAAAAAATCCAAACTACTCCCCAGTGAACTATTCAAAATATATATAACCCCTTCACTTTTCTGAAAGTTCATATAACCTCCTGAAAACACTTATGCAAATCTAAATAATCCCAATCGGTTGAACTTTTATTGATAGATGATGAATATTTGCGAATATTTTGTTTGATTAACCCTAGTAGAAAACACTGTATATCAAAAATCTCTATAATGTGTTAAAAATAATATGGAAATCCCTCTATAATGCGGAAAGCTCTCTGCAAATGATGATTTTACTTATCTGAATAGAATATAAAACTTTACGTGAAGAAATAAAATAGGGAAAAATCCATATAACCCCCTGAAATCTTGCCAAAATCCATATAACCCCCTGCAATCTTCATATATCCATATAACCCCCTGTAAACATACTCAAAATCCATATAACCCCCTCCGTCCGCCTTCCGTCAGCCGAGTTAACGGCGAAATTGAAAAAAATTCATATAACACCCTGTAATCTGACCTAAATCCATATAACCCCCTGCAATCTTCATATATCCATATAACCCCCTGCAATTTTTATATATCCATATAACCCCCTGTAATCTTGGAAAAATCCATATAAACCCATGTAATCTAAAAAAAATATTTTTAAAAATTCAAAAATAAAATTCAAAAATATAAATATAAAAAAAATTCCTCTTGCCATTTTTAAAATTTTAAAAATATTTTTTTTCAAAAATTGTCACATCTATCATATTACACACACATCTCTCATATTTATTCCCAAACACAAATAATTTATGCAGGGGTATAATTGTCATTTAAAAAGTCATAAACTTTTATTCATCTCTTATTTACCATTTATCCTTATTTTATTCAAGGTGAATCAAACAATCAAAATATCAATTTTACGTTTTCTAATGAGAATAATAGAAAATACAACAAAATAAATATTTACAATCCATTAAATGTTAATGCATGTAAATGTTAATTTACTCTACTATTAATGTGTCGGGGTACTGGTTATGAAATCACATGTCATTTATAATTAAAAAATTATGAATAAAAAAAGGAATAAATAAAAAAATTTACTCTATTATTAATAAAAAAATTATTTTTTATTTTTTTAATTTTTAAAAATATTTTTTCCAGATTACATGGGATTATATGGATTTTTTCCAAAATTACAGGGCGTTATATGGATTTTTTCAAGATTACAGGGAGTTATATGGATATATGAAGATTGCAAGGGGTTATATGGATATATGAAGATTGCAGGGGGTTATATGGATTTAGGTCAGATTACAGGGGGTTATATGGATTTTTTTCAATTTCGCCGTTAACTCGGCTGACGGAAGGCGGACGGAGGGGGTTATATGGATTTTGGGTATGTTTACAGGGGGTTATATGGATATATGAAGATTGCAGGGGGTTATATGGATTTAGGCAAAATTTCAGGGGGTTATATGGATTTTTCCCAATAAAATAATCATTTATAGAAAAAATTTCATATTTTTAACACATTGTATGGGTTTTTTTGTACATTGTGTTTTCAGTCAGGATCAACTAAACATAATATTCACAAAATATTCTTCATCAGTCAAAGAGAATTTAACTCATGGTACTATTTGAATTTACATAAGTGTTTTCAAATGATTATATGGACTTCAAGAAAAATCAGGGAGTTATATGAATTTTTCCCTTACAACATATAGGAAGAGGATAAGAGAGGACTTCTAATTATAACCAAAAAAAAAAATTAAATCCTTCTGACTTGCTTCTCTTGCCTAATTAAAGTCAATTTGATCTTTTAAAAAATTATGTACAAAGGTTTGTTTGCTTTGATGGCGGAGTTCGGAGATGCTCTGGCATGGGAGGTCGACAGATGAACAGTCCGCGCGTTTTTGGGAGGATGTGTGGTGCGCTTCTCCCTCGCTGCGGGAATGCTATCCCCTGGCTTTCCAGGCTGCAACGCGCAAAGGAGGCACGATGGCGTCCTATGTGGCGGCGTCGGGCCATTGGGTGATCAATGCCACAGGACCTAGCAGCGGAGAAGGTACTTGTAACGACCATGGTTTTTCAGAGTCGTTCTTAATTTTGCATTGGGTCATATTTCAATAGGGTTTTGGAGAACTTATATACCTCCGATTTCATAATTTAAGATATGATTGGAATCGTTATTCTGTTAACTTTACAACGCTTTTTACGGATCATGAATCGGAAGAGTATCGATCAAGTTATGGATCAAATTGTGCCAAGAGGTCAAACAGAGGAAATAGCGACGGATCCAATAGGAGCCATCGGTATTGTGATGGATCCAACAGGTGCCGTCGGGTTTCTGGGTGACGGACGCGATCAGAGCCGTCGGTTGTACTGGAAGACGGCTGCAATAGGAGCCGTCGATCTGAAAAATTATATTTTCAAAATATGATCCATTTTTTGGAAAGAAACAAGTATCTTGATTGAAAATAATTCGGATTATGGTTTCTTATTTATATAAATCATATTTTTATAATTTGGTTCATTTTTTAAAACAAACAAGTGAATTGATTTGTGATTTAATTTAAAATAATGGTTTCATATTTTTGTCTCCCATGTGTATGTGCCTATATATACCCCCTCTTTTCCTCTCTCTTTGCATGGAAAACCTAAAACCCTAGAAATTTGCAAACCCTAAAACCCAAGTCTTCTTCTTCTTCTTCTTCTCTTGTTTTTGGCGCCGTTGTTGAGGAGTTCGGGAAGGGGTTCAAGTAAATGGTCCTTGTGAGTATTATCCTCTGATTATAAAGAGTTTTGATTAATAAAGATTCTCTTTAGAAGTTCTTTTCATATGATTTCGTTTTTAGGCTTTTCAAACAAAAAGAATAGATTTTTCTTCTTGATTCTTGAAAATTTTATATGATTTCGGGTTTTTACCAATGATTTGTTGATGTTTTTGTGATGTTTTATAAGGTTTTATATGATGCTATTAGTCCACACATGTGTATTTTCGGATTTGTTGATCTCTTGTGCTTTCATCTTGAGTTTTTATAGTTTTGATGATTTAAGAGTCATCTTCGGGTTGATTGTATAATTGGACGTTTAATCGTGTTTTGACTTTGATAGAGTCGTTTCTGGGAAAAATATATTACAAACATAAATAGGTTTTGAAAAGAGCTTTCCAACGAAGCATGAATTGTCCAATTCGGAGTTACGGATAAAAAGTTATGATTTTTCAAAGATTTTTGGATAAATTTTTGTATCGCTCTTATATATGTTTTATAAATCCTTAGAGGGTCTAAGATAAAGATAATAGGATATCATGTTAGATACAATGACACGGTATTTCTCATGGTTTGCAAAGGATTTTATATAGAATATTTAGATCTTTATGTGTATCAAGTGCTTTTAACGTTTCATTGATGTTTTGCTGTTTTTCATAAGTTAGGGTTTCGAATCAATTTTCTTATATAAATATAGATCTCCTAAATTTTTTGTACCGTTTTATATATTGTATATTGATTTTTGATAATATGAATAGATCTAGGTTTGAGAAAATTTTCAAATGAGATTTTATTGGTTTTAATTACATGTTTTGCGAATCCTTAAACCTAGGGTTTTTAATTGGATTTTCTTGCACACGATTGATCTTTAATATATATATACTCCTTGCTAATTTATATTGTTTACATGACTCATAACTGTATATGTAAATGTCAAAAGGTATTTGGTTGTTTTAACAAAACGTAAATAGAGTTTTTGGATTTGGTTTTAATTGGATTTCTCGTATGCATGATTTGATTTTTGATATGGATTCTTTTCTGTTAGCACCGTTTTAAACAAATAGTGTTTTGTTTTCAATGATAGAATGATTTAAAGATTTTTACAAAAAATAAATTAGGATTTGTACTTCTGCCTCGGGACGGCCCCAGTAGGAGCCGTCGGGCATGTTAGGAACGGCTCCCAGAGGAGCCGTCGGTTTGTTAAGGGACGGCCCCAGTAGGAGTCGTCGGGTTCTGTTTCTTCGGATACCCTCGGGTTCCATACTGTTTATACATATTGTGATTTGTTGTATCGTTTTCAGATCGGGTTAGGTTGCCTTAGACCTACTGGAGTTGTTTCGGATTTGTTGGTGGACCTAAGGTGAGTGGGTCTCGTCTCCTATATAGTTTTCAAAGGTTTTATGAATGATTTTAAAGATGCTATTTTGTGTACAACTCGAGCATGTCGTATTATATAGGCCGATGCCTTATTATGTATTGTTTTGAAAATGTTATTATATTTGAAACTATCGCATGCATTTTATTGAAAAGAAAAATATATGTTGATCATGCATGCATCGCATTCGTCTAGGTGACATAGCCTAGGTGGCTAGGTCTAGGTGACCCTGGTTCAGAATGGACCCAAGTCTATGTGACTTATGTCTAGGTGACACGATTTCCTGTGTGAAATTCTTACGGCTAGATGCTGTAGATGGCTAGGTGCCATCATACGGGCATGCGTTTGTCCATTGCATTCATACACATCATGAGTTTTGATAGTTATTTGAGATCATGCATTGTAAGGTGTTTTGCTATAGTTATGGTTTTATTGAAATTACGATATCGTAGAAATTATACTATTATTACAATTGTATCTTATGATATTTTATTAAAGATTATATTTTGATATCAATTATTATTGTGACCTCAAAGGTCCATTCACTGAGCGTGTGATTGCTCACCCCTCCTTCCCCAACATTTCACATTGAAAGGCATAGAGTGGTGGATCTCGATGTGGTTGTGGATGAGATCATATTTTCGGGAGCACTAGAATTGTGTAGAAGGACTTGATCAATTTTATTGGCATGTAGTTGACCCCTTCTTGTAGTAACCATTTTGTATCAAGTTGTATCTCTTTCCATGTATAAGTCATATCCAGAGTAATTGGGAGTATTGTGGAAATCTTAGATGTTTTAATATCTTTGAAGAATGAAGTTTAATTTTGTATTATTTTATTAAATCTCTGGATAAAAGAAAAATAGAATTATGAGATTTCGAGGAATTTAGGTAACGCAACCGGATTTCGCGCTTCAAAACGGAGTCATGGGTTCGGGGGCGTTACAGTACTGGTCAGCTTGAGGCCTTGCTAGATAAGATACATGACATTTTTTTGCGCACAGGGACTCCAGACATATTAGTTTGGGCACCAGACCAGGCCAGGGGCTTCTCATGCAGCAGGGCATATGATTGGTGGTCGCGGTCAAGAGCCCCGGTAGCATCCATTAAAGGGCTTGCCAACGGTCTGTGGAAAACAAAGGTTCCACTAAAGGTTAAGGTGTTCTTGTGGATTGTTCTACAGGAATGCCTCCTGACCAAGGCTTACCGTGCCCAGTGGCGACCGGAGGAGTCGGACGTCTGCGTTCTATGCGGCTTGGAAAGGGAGACCACAAACCACTTGTTGTGCACTTGCGGGTTCTCTCAAACTATCTAGGAGAATCTTGCGCGCACAAGGGACTGCAGCATGACTTTACCACCGTGGGCGAGTTGTGGGAGGCGGGATGCTCTTTGGCTCGAACCCATCCAGGAAACGTTAGGTATATCCAAGGCAGTGGCAGAGATCGTGGTGCCGGCGGCGGCATGGGTCATCTGGTGCACCCGAAATGCGGTGCTGTTTAGAGGGCAAAGGGCGTACGCCGCGAATGCTTCAGAGGAGATAGGGTACCTCATAAAGGAACGGGGATGCGGGCTTGCTGGTGAAACCCAAGTGGAGCTCCGTAGTGGTCGGAGCCTGAATGGGACGTAGGCTGACTGTTGTTCCCCGTGGAGAGGGCAGATAACTCTTCTGCCTCTCCTGCTACCCCTTCATAACCCCCCCCCCCCCTTCCAGTTGCTCTGTTTTGTCTTTCCTCCTATGTACTTTATTTTACTCTTTATTTTATACTTGTACTGCGATAACTTCATCAATGAAACCATGGTAGAACTCCTTTGCTCCAAAAAAAAAATTTCGTACAAAAGATGTAATGAAACTTGTAAATAATATTTTTGAATAACTCCTTTCAAGCTCCCCCCTCAAGAAACAATCTGGGTCCGCCACTGGTGGGGAACTCTACATGTAGGGACTTTTTGCCTTTAACCACTTAAAACTTTTAATAATCAGATTATCAGATTTTTGTAAATAAAAAAATTCACTAACATATTCCAAGGTAAAATTTAGATCCATAAACTCTCATAAAACACAGAGTTTAAGATCCACCCCCCACCACCACCACCACCAGGAAAAAAGAATGTTGCTCTGTGATGCAATCCAAAATCATGATGCATCAGGTTAATATAAATTCTGTCATGAAGAGAAAATCAAAGAAAAGTTAGCTAGAATCAGTGAAACAAATGATCATAACTTATTTAGATTTCAAAAAAAAAAAAAATTATAACTATTTTGCCTTATTTAAGTTACCACTCAAATTGCTCTTGCACCAGTGAACATTAATAATAAACTCTACATATGTGAAACCAAATTGTGCAGAAATAAAATTTAATAACAATAATTATGAACTAATTTGGTGATTTAAGTGGAGTTCGGCTCGTTTGGATGCATGTTTGAAAAGCAATAATTCTTACAAGTTTCAAATTTAGCTTTTAAAAAACAATTTTCTTTTACCTTTTCAAGTAATTGTTTTTTTTTACATTGAAAAAACGGAAATGTGGGTTTAAAATCGTCGAAAAATTGTTTGGATTGGCTTTTTTTATAAAAAAAATCAAAATTTTAATACGTAAATGTGATTTATTAATTTTTTTTTTAAAAAAGTAAATGTTTGTTATCCGATTTTATTTCTTAATTCAAATTACAATTCTGAACGGGGGGAGACTAGATAAAGCAAAGAGATACAAGGGTAAGAAAAAGTTCACCACGGGTTAAAAGAGTATTCTAACTGTGAAGGCGAAAAAAACCACGCCCACACTACCACCCCATGATCTCAAGGTTCCCATCTTGAAAATGCCCGTCCCTCCCCTTAGCCATATGGATTTATTAATAACATTTAAAATTATTTCCTTAATCATAAACCTCATAATAAGAAATAAGATTGCATATGGAATTTAAGATTGCTTGCAACAACACACAAACAAAGATGCCTGAGTTGGGTAGAGGACACCATTTTTAGGAGGAAAATGTTACACTCCATTTGTTTTACAGTCCAAAACGCAATCCATTTATGTTTTTTTTTTTTTTTTAAATTATGTATATGCCATCTAATAAAGTATTTGTTTTTATAAAAACTAAAATATATATTCCAATGAATTAAAGGAAATCATTTATAGAAAGGAAAAAATTCAAATAACCCCTTGTAAACTGCCCGAAATCCATATAACCCCCTGACTTTTCTTAAAGTCCATATAACTCTCTGAAAACACATATGTAAATCCAAAAAGCCCCCTGAGTTAAATTTTTTTTACAAATGAAGTATATTATGCGAATAATCTGTTTGGTTAACCCTATATAAAAACATATAATATACCAAAAACTCCTACAATGTGTTAAAAGTGTGAAAAACTCTATATAAATAACAATTTTACCCTTCCGAATATATTATAAAACCCTATATGGAGGGATAAAATTATTATTTACAAATGATTTTTTCACATTTGTAACACATTGTAATGGGTTTTTCGATAATTGTGTTTTCAGCCAAGTTTAACCAAAAGGAATATTTATAATTTGTTAATGAAAATTTAACTCAAGAAAATTATTTAGATTTAAATAGGTGCCTTTAGGAAGTTACATGAACTTCAAGAAAAGTCAGGGGTTTATATAGATTTCAGGTAGTTAAAGGGGTTTATACAGATTTTTTCCTTATAGAAAATATGAAGTTTCTCGTAACAGGATAATGTGTATATAAGAATATATTTGAAACTGTAAAAAAAAACTGAGTATAAATTATTTTTTTGTTTTCATTTTTTTGGGAAGTAGGTACGTCCACCGCGGGGGAGGTGGGCCAAGAAGCCCAATTGTGAAGTCCAGGGAGACAGCCCATGTGAGGGGGGCAGTCAATCGAGATCGAATGGTCGGCATGAAAGGGACAAAGATCAGATGGGTGAGGCCCCACCACTCTCAAATATTTTCAGGATCCCATGTTTGGACGGCTTAGATTCGTGGGTCAACAGCAGAGCCCACCCACAATGCCTATATCATTTATTTGCTACAAAACAAAAACATGGATTAAGAGACGAGTTAAATTTTTTAGAAATTTGTGTACACATTATAGTATTATTTATTTATTTTTATAAAATATATGTATAATTAGATGAAATATTATTTTAAAAAAAATAAAAAAAATACATAATGCTTTTGGGGTTGGAACCAGGGCGGACCTAAAGGTGGGCTCGGCCGGGCTGTAGCCCGGCCAGATTTTGTTTTATTTTTTTTGTTATATATATTGAGATAATATTACGTACAGACTTTTTTCAATCATAATTCCACTTTATACGTGTTTTAAATTTTTTTAAAATAATATATATTTTATTCAATGAGATATATGCATTTATTAAAAAAAATGAAGCATATACTCTAATTAATTTCATAGATAAATTTATTAAAAAAATGTAAAATTTATATCAAAATATATACCTCATTATTGTGAATATATGATCAGGTGATTTTTTATCAACACATATAAGACTGAAATAGGGATTGAAAAAAAATGATATGGTATACCCTTCCGTAGTCCCATTGCAATCCACACCGTTTTTTTATAAAAAAAAATGATTGAATGTCTTTTGAATAACATATTATTTGATATATAAAATAATTACATAAAATATAAGAATAAAAGATTTTTTTATATTAATATTTAATATAACCCACCCAAAAATATTGTCTTGGATCCGCCCCTTGTTGGAACTGGATTAACTCCAACATTTTCATACAATTTTTTCCAAACAATGATATTACGATTGCAAGTAGAGTTACATAACCGATTGAGTGTATCAACACCCACACCAAATGTACTTTCAAGACCCCCTTCCCAGTATAAGGAATGATGTTTTCTTTCTTTCATTCTTTCTTCTCTTCTTCTGTATTTCTTTGTAAATCTACATTCATATATAGTACTCTACATTCATATATAGTCTATATATCCACAATTTATCTATATATAAAAAAAATGTGGATACAATACATTCAGACTACGTCAGCGAACCGCCGCCGCCACTGGCCGTATATAATACAATGGGCCAAATAAACCAGGCTGTGAATCTGATGTGTTGTTGGTTTTAACATGTGGACCTGTCTCTTGTGTCGTGAACATTTGACTCTTCTTAGGATTCCTGGATTCTTTTTCTTGGCATATCTTTGATTGGTTTAATAACGACGCCGCAGTGACAACCATAGCATGCATGCATGAATCCAATGCAAAATATTAATGTTGATGTAACAAATAACAATATATAGCAATAGCATCCAAAGCTATCTGCTGCATACAGGGCGTCTAGTGCTTATCCAGCTGCATTGTTTTGGATATGGAGTGTTAGTAAGATCACGAGTGAAAATGACTGGACCTAAAGGTTAATTAAGAGCATGATAGGTCCCTAAAGAGGTAAGGGTGATGTGAAGCTAGACCTATGTTTTAGTATTGAGCATTATTAGAGCATCTCCAACCCAAACTTTCAAATATGGAGGGTTGACTGACTCTATTTGAAAGAAATTCATGTTTGGAGGAATTGGACCTATGTTTTAGTATTGAGCGCTATTAGAGCATCTCCAACCCAAGCCTTCAAATATGGAGGGTTGACTCTCTATATTTGAAAGAAATTCATATTTGGAGGAACTGGACCTAAAGGTTAATTAAGAGCCTGATAGGTCCCTAAAGAGGTAAGGGTGATGTGAAGCTAGACCTATGTTTTAGTATTGAGCGCTATTAGAGCATCTCCAACCCAAGCCTTCAAATATGGAGGGTTGACTCTCTATATTTGAAAGAAATTCATGTTTGGAGGATGTTGCACTTCAACCATCACCCTCCATTATTAATTATAAAATTATAAAGTTATATGAAAACTCAAATATTATTATTATTAATTTATTTATATAAAAATTATACTATTGAAAAGATCTCATTAAAACCTTTAAAATAAGTAATATTAGATGGTTTCGGAGATATTTTTAAATTAATAATTTTTTAATTAAATAAATAAAATAATTCTTGAATAATCAAACGTATATGGATTTATTTAAAATTAATTCTAAAATAATTTAATATTAGTCTCATTTTAAAAGTCTCGATGAGATCTTTTCAACTATAGTACTTTTGTTAAAAATGGATTAACGGATCTAAATATACATTAGATTGAATTAATTAAAGTATAAAGTAAAAAGTAAAAAATGTGATTTGGAGGTAGCCTCCATCTACAAATGTGGCCTCCAAATTTAAAGGGTTAAATCCAAATCTCTAAATTTGGAGGTGGATATGGAGTGTGGTTGGATCACACCACCCTCTAAATTTGGAGATATGGAGTGTGGTTGGAGATGCTTTTACACTCAATTTTTTTTACAGTTTAAAATGGAGTCTTGTATACCTCGTGAGAAATTCAGTTAAACATATACATTGTTAAATGATACATATACCTTGTTAAAAAAATTTACACTTATTAAAAATTGATTCATTTAACTCGAAATAGAGTAATACATAATTTTTATCAAATCATATATCTTAATAGATAATGTTTGTTATTTAAAAAGAAAAAGAAAACATGTGTGAGGATATGAGTTTTAGAATGTAAAAATAACTGAGTCTTAACATTTTTCCTTTAGTCTTATATCATCTAATGATTTATATATGAACTGATGCAGAGAAGAAAGAGGCACCTGCAGAAGAGAGGAATGTGACAAATAATCAAACAATTCTTTTAAATTGCATTATGAACACAGACCTTACGCGTTGTGACATGTTTTAAAACTGTGCACCTACAAGTAAAGATATTTAAACATAAATATAAGAAAATACGTGTTGGCCATTTTCTCAAAAATTTAAAAAGAATCAGAATTAAAAATAATCAAACCTAACATTTATGAGTTTTTTTTTCATTTTAAAACGCCAATTGCGGTTTTTAATCTTTTAAGGAGTGTTGTTACACGGTCCACAAGGTCATTTTTGTGTTTTCCAAATTATATTCATACAATTTGTTTAAATATACGCGTATCTTTTAAAATTATATGTCTCATTTGATGAGATGTATACTATTTAAAAAAATTCAAAGCCGAGTGTGGGTTGTTACAGGCCTAGGTTTTTGCAAACCCAATCAAAATTGGGTTTTTGAATTTTTAATTTTGAAAAATGTTACACTCATTCCATTTAATATGTTTTGTTTTTAAATCATATAATTATATAATGAGGTATGTAATTTTATCAAATACGAAGTATATATATTTTAATGAATTGAATAGTATCATTTATTGAAAATGTGAAAAAATTTCAATGATATACATACCTCTTTACAGCGAGTATATAAGGCTAATGAAATACATGAGATTATATTTGAGACTATAAAGAATGTATCAATATTCTTTTTCCTCACCCATAAACATGTTTTGAGGGGCCATGAATCAAACTCAAAAAACTCCTTTTAGGTCTCTCTCATCATCATCCAAAAGTCACTTAAAACTCCCCACCCTCTCTACCCTACGAAACCCTCACCCACCCCACCTGCCTCCTCCACCCAGATAGTGGAATCCACCATTTGAAACGATGTTTCATGATTTTTATGTTTTCTTCACAGAAGTTCGGTGTTTTAAATCTCATCCGACTTGACCGGTTGAACCTCTGATCGGTTTGAATTCTAGTATGATTAATTCTTAAAACCTGCCCATACAAAAAATAGGTAAAAATCAATCAATCCACATGTAAAATCGAGGCTACTTGTTGATTAAATCGGCTATTTTTTTATTCATACAAATTGTGATTAATCAATTGTTAAAAATAAATATAATCAAAATTAGGTTATATATATATATATATATATATAGTGTGTAATATGCGGGACGTGCGGTGTGCGGGAACGACGTGTGTCCGTGCGGGTCCATCGCATCCAACGTGTGAGATAATCGCCCCCGACCGTCCGATCATGGACCCGCGATGGACCCGTATGACGGCCCGTGTGTTCGCGCACGACCGCACGTCGCGCACCGTATATTCCTCTATATATATATATGTGAAAATCTTTAATGTGGTAATTACTTTAAAAGTATTAATATTTAAGATTTGATGCTTATTTACATTTTCTAAAAATATTTCCTAATTTTAAAAATAGTTTATTTAGTAGTAAAAATTAATATATATTTATTATCATGTGATAATGTCACATTTAAATCAGATTAACCCAAACATTGAACTAGTGATCCTTAACCCATTGATTTTTTTGATTCAATGAATGGTCTAATTTTTAAAACACTGTATAAAACATCATTCCAAATAAAGTTCTCTAGTTTCAAAAAGCTAGAAAGTGCCATTAGTAATGGTATTTCCAAAGTTGATTTATTATTTTAAACATGCTTTTGTTTTTTTAAAAAGTGAAAAATACAAAAATATTTTCAAACATCTCTCTAGAAGCAAACTTAATGAAAAAATTCCTTATAATTTTTAATATAAAAAGTATATTTTTAAAAAGTACTAAAAATAAGCTTTCTAAGAGTTGAGTTTATTTAAGTTACTTTATTCAAAATCATTTTTTTCTTACGATGTCTTCAAACACAACCTTAGTATAATGAAAAAACTATTGTGATCTACCGAAAATGCAATTTACAATGACATTTTAAAATTAAAATTAGAAAAAAATATAAATAAACATAAAAAATGCCTACATGACTCATCGAATGCTTTGTGATTTACATAAATCAATATTATGATTGGTTAATATTTTTTAAGTATAATTATTTTGATTAAAAGTTCTAAAACATATGAGGTTCGACTTAAACTTACATTAATTCACCAGTGGAGGCCTACAATCCAATATTTGTGTCTCATCGCAGTCTCTGTCTCAGTTGTTTCCCTCACAAACCTAACAAAAATTACAAAAAACATGTATTATATACATAATACATGTTAAGGATTACATGCGCCATGAACACCGCACATGTTGTATGTGCGCGATGCATGCCGTGTATCGCCGCAGACACATGCGGACCATGCGGTATAGTCGTACACGTGGTACGTGAAGTCACGCACGTGCGACATACGCTGCATGCGCATGTCGCACCCCAAATTATATTTATTGCTGATAACAGAAGCTGTTTTTGCACATTTAAAATAAGGTGATATTTGATTGTAAATCATTATGAATTTAAAAAGTTTATATGACACTTTATGAAAATACCCCCATCCCTACCAACACCCGAGACACCTAAAACATTTCAACCGGACCTCCTAGGATTCGCACATCGTCATCCCTCGCTCCCTCGGGTCATCTATCAGTCCAACCCCAGTTATTTGGTCGTCAATTTGACGAGCTTTAACCCATTCGCCGGTGTGCCCTCACAGAACTCGAATGCCAGTCATTCGTTCGTACCTACCAAATCATTTATGTTTTTCAATTTCAGTTTTTCCAAATCATTATTTTGATTTTATTATTACAAGATCATCGTGTATAAGTGCAAGCATTATAAATCAAACAAACAAGAAATGGTGAGCTGATCCATGAAGTTAGGGTTTTTTTTGCAGCAGCACCAGACAAACATGATGGAAAAATAACATGCCTGAATCTGAGAGAGTGATGAGTGGTTGGGGGGTTATAAACATGTATAATTGTTGGTTATTACGAAAAGTGAAATTGACATTTTAGATGAGACAAAAATGGATTTGAAAATGTTGCTTTCTCAAAAGCATACATTGTGAGCTTTAAAAAACCGGCTTTCGAGGCATGAATTGACAGGAATCCACCGAGTGATTCCCAATTAAGTTAGGTTGTTTGGCAAATAATATATTAATTATTATTACTAAATAATTATAATTAAAAAAATATGAAATATATTAAGAAAATCTTTGCATAATTATGAAGTTTTAAATTTACTATTTTTAAGTTTTTACTTAATATTATAACATGATTTTTATATATAAAATCTAAATATTTTTTATTTTAACAAGTAATTAATCAATCTAATCAACATGTAGCCTGTTCTTAAAACCGTAGGTTCAACCGATGGGCTGTGGCAGAGCCACCTTGGGACTAGGGGCCGGGGGGGGGGGGGGGGCGGCATGGGACCCCCTGACTTTTTTTAATTTTTAAAATAGTCCTTTTATTTTGGATCATATCGCATACAACTCTGTTTTTAACCTCAATTCCAATCTACATGTGTTTTGAATTTTAAAAAAATGATATATCATCTAATGTATGTTTTTTTTATAAAAAAATGAAACATATGCTCCAATGAATTGCATGGATAAATTTATAAAAAAATGTAAAATTTTTTATCAATGCATATATCTCGTTAATGTGAATAAATGCGTCAGTGATTTCCTATTGATGGATGAGACTAGAATTGAGGCTAAAAAATTTTTATGTAGCAACACTCTTTATTTTTTGGTGATAGATTAATTTACTATAGCCCATGACTTACAAATCAAACTCCCTAAAGAGCAACAGCTAACCACTGAAAATAAATAAATTTGGAGACTTAAAAAAAAGAAAGAATGGAGAGATCGATCCTTAATTATACATTTTTACAAGGACTTAAAATTAAAAATACCTAAAATCATTTATAATTTTCATAATATGAAACATCGTCGAGGTCAAATTTAAAGTCAGTATTGCTTATTAGATTTGTGTTTAACATTTTTTTTTATAAATCATCAATATGAAATTGACATATTGTTTTAAAATATGATAATTATCTTTTAGAATTATTCAATGATATGTTTTATATGAATGTCTTTATTTCATTTTATACATATTCATTTTTTAATCTATATTATTGAAATTAAAAAAAACATAATGATATAATTTTAAAAAATATTTACAAAAGTCACATTAGGCCCCCGCCCTATAAAAATTCTGGCCTCGCCACTATCGATGGGTTGATTGGATTTTAACGGTTTTTATTACCTTCATATTTTGAGGATTAATCAAACCAGAATTAAAAATGTGTGAATGTTTAATCGGTTTAACTGGTCAGATCGGATCGGGCCCCAACAAAACAAAAAAATCTACAAAGGTGTGCAATGCGGTGAGAGAGTGATGAGTGGTTGGGGGGTTATAAACATGTATTGTTGGTTATTACGAAAAAGTGAAATTGACATTTTAGATGAGACAAAAATAGATTTGAAAATGTTGCTTTCCCAAAAGCATACATTGTGAGCTTTAAAAAACCGGCTTTCGAGGCATGAATTGACAGGAATCCACCGAGTGATTCCCAATTAAGTTAGGTTGTTTGGCAAATAATATATTAATTATTATTACTAAATAATTATAATTAAAAAAATATGAAATATATTAAGAAAATCTTTGCATAATTATGAAGTTTTAAATTTACTATTTTTAAGCTTTTACTTAATATTATAACATGATTTTTATATATAAAATCTAAATATTTTTTGTTTTAACAAGTAATTAATCAATCTAATCAACATGTAGCCTGTTCTTAAAACCGTAGGTTCAACAGAGCCACCTTGGGACTAGGGGCCGGGGGGGGGGGGGGGCGGGGGGGGGGGGGGCATGGGACCCCCTGACTTTTTTTAATTTTTAAAATAGTCCTTTTATTTTGGATCATATCGCATACAACTCTGTTTTTAACCTCAATTCCAATCTACATGTGTTTTGAATTTTAAAAAAATGATGTATGTTTTTTTTATAAAAAAATGAAACATATGCTCCAATGAATTGCATGGATAAATTTATAAAAAAATGTAAAATTTTTTATCAATGCATATATCTCGTTAATGTGAATAAATGCGTCAGTGATTTCCTATTGATGGATGAGACTAGAATTGAGGCTAAAAAATTTTTATGTAGCAACACTCTTTATTTTTTGGTGATAGATTAATTTACTATAGCCCATGACTTACAAATCAAACTCCCTAAAGAGCAACAGCTAACCACTAAAAATAAATAAATTTGGAGACTTAAAAAAAAGAAAGAATGGAGAGATCAATCCTTAATTATACATTTTTACAAGGACTTAAAATTAAAAATACCTAAAATCATTTATAATTTTCATAATATGAAACATCATCGAGGTCAAATTTAAAGTCAGTATTGCTTATTAGATTTGTGTTTAACATTTTTTTTTATATAAATCATCGATATGAAATTGGCATATTGTTTTAAAATATGATAATTATCTTTTAGAATTATTCAATGATATGTTTTATATGAATGTCTTTATTTTATTTTATACATATTTATTTTTTAATCTATGTTATTGAAATTTAAAAAAAAAAACATAATGATATAATTTTAGAAAATATTTACAAAAGTCACATTAGGCCCCCGCCTTATAAAAATTCTGGCCACGCCACTATCGATGGGTTGATTAGATTTTAACGGTTTTTATTACCTTCATATTTTGAGGATTAATCAAATCAGAATTAAAAATGTGTGAATGTTTAATCGGTTTAACTGGTCAGATCGGATCGGGCCCCAACAAAACAAAAAAATCTACAAAGGTGTGCAATGCGGTGAGAGTAGTGATTTCAGTGAATGTGTAAAACTGAGCACCGCACATGTTGTATATGCGCATTCGCATGTAAAGAATATATGTGCCGTATATGCGGTACAACGCACATGCGGCATATCGTCGCATGCGCTTGTCGCACCTGCGCGTAATTAAGTTAAATACTCAATTCGTTTTTTTACAGTTAAGCTTAGTTTGGTAAAAGAATAAATTTGCGATTAAAATAGAATAAGCTAGAATTTTGTAATTTAGAATCAGAAATTAAAAATTTTTAAGATTTAGTATAGTTTATTTAACTAATCTCAATGCATTTGGTAATGTTTTTTATTATCCTCATTTTTTTTGTTCTTTATCATCAAATTTTGTATTTGGATCAAATATGAGATAACTTCAATTTTTTTTTATAAAAAAACCTTAATCTATCTTTTCTGTTAATGGGACATTAATATTGTTTGGTGGAACAAATTATTTCTTTTCATGTGATTGTTGGACTCTTCAAGCTGCTGGTTTTTAACTCTTGCATCCTTTGTTTAACCCCTCTTTCAAGAACTTCTTCAAATTACATTCACCTCAACTGGTAAGAATATTTTCATGTTATTTAGACTATATATGTTTTTTAATGCTATATTGATCTAATTTTTAGGAATATGGTGAGATTTTTATTTTTTTGTATTATTCAAATATATTTCAGGAAAATCTGGGTGTGTTTGGATCTGGATCTCCCTTGTTTGTGCTGGTTTGTTTATTTTTGTTTTTTTTTTACGAGTTTCATGCGGGTTGTTCAGCTGTTGTATTGTTGGGCTCTCTTTTTGTTTCATGCGGGTGTTTTTTTTTTCTTTAACAAGGGTTTCATGTGAGTTGTTGAGATCCTCTTGTAAATTAATTTTTTTTATGTAGTCCAATAGGTTCTTTTAGCTTATTTTATATCCCAACCATTTTTTTGGAGGCAACACAGTTACTTATCCAAGCACAAAAAAAACACAATAACATAACTATATAGCCAAGTATACATTGTTAGAGTCGCGATTACGTGCGGTTTACGGTCGGTGCGGTGCGCGATCACGGGCCGTCGATCACGGGTCCATCGCATCGGACGGTCGGGTGCGATTCACGTCGACCGTTGGATGCGATGGACCCGCGATCAGACGGCCCACGTCGCGCACCGCACCGACCGCAAACCGCACCTAATCGGTTCACTACATTGTTAACAAGTATGGCCAAATATACATTGTTAACAAGTGATGTTAACAAAAATACTCATGACTTCTGAACATTATGAAAAATTTTCATGCCTTGTAATTTGTTATTATTCTGAATTGATTTGGTCATTACATACATTCTTATTTGGCTACTTATTTCCTTTGTTTTTTCTATTAATTTTTTATACTATTCTTATGAATGTGCTTTCATTATTAAATGGTTAAACAGACAATTTTGGAATCTCACCTAAGAACATGACACTGAAAAATGGGAAGTCACCTAAGAAAGGGAAAGTCTCCTACCACTAAAGCTTCTATATCCAGGGGACCTCGGATTCCTAATTGGTCCAAGGAAGAGGATGAATGTCTTGTGACTCTGATGAAGAGAGAACATGATATGGGCAATTGCATTGATGGTAATTTTAACAAGCGTGGAAAAGCATAATAAGAAGTTTCAATGATAAAATGCGTAAAAATTATGACAAGGATAAGATGTACAATCGACTGAAAGGTTTGAAGCGCCAATTTGACATATATCAAAATCTTGCACCTAGAACTGGTTGGGGGTGGGACTATGTAACAAATGTCCCTACTCCTGGTGAGGTGTCATCAAGGTATATACGGTAGAGGTGTGTTTTTTTTTCTTACCCAGTAATTATTTTTTGTCAATGCTTCATGCAACCACTTGGTGGAATATGTGCAGGAAATATGGCCAGTTTATTTTTTCCCCTCAACACCAAATTGAAGTGCCTACTAATAGTTTCAGGAGAATGTTGAAATCGTTCACATAACTGATTGTTAGCCATACCATGAGAAACAACCGCAAGAAATATGGCCAGTTGCTCTTTAATCCCAATAAATTTAGATGCTTTGATTAAACCACGATCCACAAGAATATCTAAAAATTTATAAAACAAATGGGGTCGCATTCTAAAACCTTGGAGACTTTGGATTTCATGGCCATTTATCAATTCCTCAATAAAGGTGTGGCCTGAAAGACTCCCAGTGCAACAAGGCTGCTTGTTCATACAGGGTGTATCATTAAATTTTATTTCTTGCAAAACCAATTCTACTGCACACCAATCGTCTTCATCTTCTTCCATCATTCTCTTCAAGTTAGGAAGAAGACTCATCTATATAACACATTGTAAAGAAAAAAAATACAATACAGGTATAGCCAAGTATACATTGTTAACAAGTGATATTAAATACTCAGATATAAAACAAATTCAATGAAATGTGAAGATGATAAAAAAAAATACATAGACATTCAAATAACATAAAATAAAATGTATCAAATAAACTACTTTGGATGGCCAACAGATATTATAAATATTTTGGTTCCTTCTATTACTGCAACGGATAACCAGATAAATTTTAATCAAGAAATCAAAAAGAGACATTTTCCAATTAAATCTTAGCCCACTTATAAAATTTGTAAACATCAGTAAAAATACTTATAATTTGCAATTGTAAGTGAAAAGATGACCAAAAGAAGAAAGCCATACAAAATAAACTAAAATTACATAAAAACATTAACATATAGTACTTGAAAAAAATATCAACTACTATCATAAGCATTTAATCAAGCGTAAGAAATGCATGTAATCCAATGACATCCCCCCCCCCCCAAAAACCCCCTCCCCCAGCAGATCTAATTTATAACATCAAATCCCCAAAAACCTAAAATAAAAAAAATACAAATCCACACAAATACACATGTATACAAATTCAAATCACGTTCCTTTCAACAGTCAAATTGAATTAATTAATTATAGAAAATGAAAACTCATTTTGTCCTATATAAAGCCTAGATTGAGATTCAATACGATAAGAAGTCTTGAAAAGGGTTTGTACCAAATAAATCAAGTGAAATGTGATGGAAGAGAAGATGAAAGAAATGGCTATGAAATTCAGAATGAGAGAGAGATGAGAGAAGAAATTTTTTTGGGGAGGTGGAGGAGAAGAGAGAGAGAGAGGGAGAGAGACAGAGATATGAGTTGATGGGGAAGACCATTACCATGGTGGCGTGGAGACCTCCGACGATCGACGACAACCGGACAATAACACGAATGGTGAGTTCTCCACGGACGGTGGTGAGTGCCCTAATGAGAGAAAAAAGTGAAAAGGAGAGGAGGTGAGTTTTTTTTAATTTTTTTTTTTGTTTTTTTGTTTTTTTTTGAAGGGCAATAATAAATGTTATCCCAATTTTATAAAACAGAGATAAAAAATTAGGATAAAGTCTATTCCACATTTTACTCAGAACAGACTATCCTCATTTTTTATTTCAAAATATAGATAATTGTTCATGTTTTATCCCATTTTTTTATGCCATATGGGATAACAAGTTATTTAACCTAATTTTTTTTTTATCTCAACCTCTTATCCCCATGTCAAAATAGACTTTAAAGTCACATATTATACAAATTTTTATTTTTTTAAAATTAAATTAAATTTACACTCAGGTCGTTTTTATAGTTCAAACCACATGTTATACAAATTTTTATTTTTTTAATTTGCATTACAGTGTACTTTATTGTATTTAATTTTCATGTATCAGTTTGTTTTCATTAAAAAATATATATATATATATATCTTTCTTAAATGTATATAATGTAAACAAAGTTATTGAATGACTGGAATTGTTGTTGAAGTTTCATTTGTATATAAGAGCATCTCTAATGGGGTATCTAATACAATGACAATTTTTTTTAAAAAAAATTACAAATCCAAACACACAAACTCACCCCAGTTCATTTTTTATAGCTAAAATCACATATTATACAAATTTTTATTTATTTTTTAATTCAATTAAATTTATACTCAATTCATTTTTATAGTTCAAAGCACATATTATACAACTTTTTATTTTTTTAATTTGCATTATAGTGTACTTTAATGAATTTAATTTTCATATATTAATTTGCATTATAGTGTACTTTAATGAATTTGTATTTCATTAGAAAAATATATAAATATCTTTTTTAAATGTATATATACTGTAAACAAAGCAACTGAATGATTGTGGAATTTTTGTTGAAGTTTCATCTGTATATAGGAGCATCTCTAATGGGCTATATAATACAATATAAAAAATTATCTCAACACAAAAGCAAAAATCCAAACACAAAACCAATACTTTAGTCTACGGTTTTAAAAAACAGATGAACCTAAACAAATCTTAACAAAATAAACCAGTGAAATCTGTGGAACTTATGTTAGAATTTCATCTGTATAAGAGCATCTCTAATGGGGTATATAATACAATACAGAACTATCCCAGATTTCACTATGTTAATTGATTTTTAAGAGGCAACTATGTACTGGGATGGAACAATAATATCTAGAAATCTCAATTTTTTCTCGTCGTTGTAAAATTGTGAATTTAACAAGAGGAGCTAATCTACCTGCTATGATACCTTCAATATTCACTCTTTGCTCAAACATTAGGACAATTTCATTATATATTTCAGCTACAGCGTTCAGAAGTTCATATTGATATTGGAATTGACATGCATTTGAAGAAGCATAATAAGTATACTCCCAAATTTTCTTGCAGGTTCTAAATGACACTTGTATCGAGTGAGTGGATGATGAACTACTAAAATCAATTTTAGAGAAGGTGAAACTGCAACCTTGTTTATATCTCAATTATGGATTGTTACATTATTGGGTTTTTTTAATTAGCAGAGGTATTTCCTAGATTTTTTTAAAGTAGCATCTCAGTGTTTGTTTTGGCGCTTTATTAAATTGAAGACATGTTATTGCTCGATTGTGTTTGCTTTTTTTTTTTATATCATCACTTTAGAATGCATTTTGTGAAAATACTTTAGTGAGAAAAGCTGCAATACAAAGCTCATCTCTCTTTTGGAGATGGTCCTGATTTTTGTGCATGCAGAATTAGTACACTAGAATCAATCTTCATGTATGGGCTTATGTTACCATTCTGTTGTAACTATGTATTATTGAGTAGCAAAGTCATGTATAAAAGAGACATTTTTATTCATGAGCAAATTTTTGTAAACATTATTTCTGATTGCAGTGCTCATGTTTATATTTTGAAGTATCCCCAACAGAAACAGGTTGTTGAAGTTTGAGAGTCCTCCATAAATAAATTGCATAACATGCAGACCACTGATAACATGCCAATCCCTTTTTCTATATTGAAACATTTGAGTTGAACCCCCATTTTAACTTATTGTAAACATGTTATCGAGACAACTCTTAGTGCATATCTGGTGCTGTTCTTCAAGGCTCATCAGTTGAAAAACTGGGATAGCAACTCTCAGTAAAACAGAAAATCACAAGACCACTAGAAAACCAATATTGGAATGGATATGCCCAAATTAGAGTAGGAAATGTGGAACGTTGACACAAGGCCACAGATTAGAACTATTGGGTTTTTATCCATAAAAACTATATTTAAATAGAAAAAAAAATTTGTCTTATGAAAAATTTATGAGTTTAGTCACACATTGGAAAAATAAGTTTTCAAATCCTGATATATATAAGAATCCCCATTGCCCTTATTAGAAAGACATGGAGTCCTGACATGTGACACACACACACACCCCTCTTATAGATCTGGGCTTAATATCATTATCTTGATCATCAAGACATCCGATCCAACGAAAAATATTGCTCCTTTCACTCCATCTTTATACTTCTAGTTCACAAGGCCAAAATTGTTGGCTTCAGTAGTCATTTACTACAATGCTAATGATTGGTTTTTGGCTATTCGATCATGCAGTTGTCAGTGTCTGAATTCTTGGAATCATTTCACAATGATGTTAGGCATTTGGCAAAAACAGGATTGCATCCATTGGTGAATCATAGTGTTCTTAAAGTTCATCAATGGAAAGCTGAAAGACCCCACGAGTGCTTTCAAAAGTGTTCGTCCGAACACATTCTGTATGGCTTTTCTCAATCCAGCAATTTTGAATTACTTTTATAGCTGTTATGTAGTCGCGTGTTTTTTGTCCTAAAGCTATCTTTTGTAAACAGAAAGCTAAATTTTATTAGCACCAGAAAAATTGTTCACATTCTTTTCTTCTTGTTGTTCGACACCAAAGTGGGATTTAATCAGCAGTATTGGATCCTCAAGTCTCTATTGAGGGATTGGTATGTGTGGGATTTGTGATATTCTTAGGATTGAAAACACCTGATAGACTTCAAAGGATCCTATCTGTTGGGAAAGTACGAAAAAACACATTTGCTGAAACATTGAAAACATGGTTGATAATATATAAAGGTCTAAAATGATCACATATTACAAAGAATTCTTACAGTCATCACATGCCCATTTCACAATACACAGATCACAATATGATCGACCTTATAGTTCCTTCCAATGTGAATATGAAGAAGCTTAAAAGAAAACAATACAACAAATGCTGATGCACTTTAAATCAGTGTCCATAAACTGCAGTCTTTGATTTGCCTGGCTGAACTTCTGCTCTTAATTCATGATATGGGTACCACATTTCCCTCTTCTACTGCAGCTCTTCGAAGCTTCACCTCTTCTAGTGCCCCAGACGTCTGGTTGTCTTTCGGAGAGTGGACTCCTCTTGTGGGGATAATCCGGATACAAAGACTGATCGAAAGGGTTGAAAATCGGTGACTCTCCTCTGGTGGCTGGTGATTCTCCTCTGTTGGCCATTCTCGCCCTCATAAGGCGCTCGATCAATTGAGATTCCTCTAAAAGCCTATCTCTAGCCTCTCTCGGCGCCCAAAAAAACCTACGCGGTCTTACCTGTTTGGTTGGAGTGCTATTACTGACTCTAGGACTCACATGATGTTTTTCAATCCTCGATCTGAACTTCTTGTTATTACATTCTTTGCAGAAATAATTCTTTCTCTCTGCGTTGAATGCTTTTCTTTTCGTTTTGTCTGAGAGACACTCATAAGCCTGCATTGTCATAAGAATTGATTTTATTGAGGAAAACTAGTTCTGTAATTACAAATTTGATTTTCCAGCATCAAATCTCTGATTTTGATAAAAACAAGTAATGCAGGCTCACCTCTGATACAAGTTTGAATGCAATCTCTGCCTTTGAATGCTTATTCTTGTCTGGGTGAAGTTGCAAAGCTGCAAATAATGGTGAAAAAAATTTAAATGTAATTTTTTTCCTAAATAACATCAATCAGACTCACCCACACCAATAATAATAAAAAAAAAACCCCAACAATACCCAATTGGTGATATCTCCTCCGAATCACATCCGTCCCCGCATTCTCATCGGTCTACACAACAATTTTCAAAAACAACTTATGCTCTAAATTGATTAAAACAACATATCCCCCAAACCAAATTTTTCATCAAACCCCCAAAATTCAAAAAACACCCATTTAAAACCGATCATCTGAAAACTAATTTTACAAAAAAGCAGAATCAGTTTGACAACAGGTTCAGAGACCCTACCCGGAGGATGAGATACCAATCGACAAAATCAGGCTTTAGAGGGCTTCGCCGATGGTGAGGGCAAGAAGTGAATGTGGTGGCGATCGAACAAGTCTCAGTCACCAACTTCGCTTTGAAATCACACACATCTCCTCCCATTTTTAGTTTTTTTAATGTTTGGGTACTGTTTTTTATTTGAAAAACATCTGTTTTGATTTGAAAAAGTTGAAATTTTGAGAGATGTGAAGCAGTTGGGGAAGAGAGTGAGCGGTTATTGCGGGGAGAGATTTTGAATGTTTTTGGGAGAGGAGGAGATGACCGTTGAAGATGACACGTGGCACCGTTACGATCCGATTTCACGGACTTTCAGTTTCTTTTTTTTGCTTTTGTTTTCTTTTTTAAAAAAAAGCGAACGGTACGCGCGCTTTTTCACAGCTGTTGTCGTTTGGAGACCACGCAAGGAACTGAAATCAGAGCCGTTGATTTTTATTTAGGCCGTCTTTGGATGGGTTTTTAATTATTTGGATTTGGATTTCATCAGACTTTAAAATGAAGGATATCTTTTAAAATCTTGTGATGTTAAAAAATTACCAAATGTGTCATCTCTAAATTAATTTTTTGAGTGCTTTTTAATCTTATTTTTGCTCATCAACTTTTTTTAAAAATATTTTTAAACACCTTCACATTAATGGTTATATGTTTTCATGTCCTTTTGTTCAGGGTTGTGTGCAAGTTAATAAACAGTGTCGGAGATACAAAATTGACATAACAATGTAATTGGGATGAATTGAATTAATAATGTAAATAGAGAGTGCATAACGATATATAAGGTATTTTATGTTGTAAGCAATGAAAAAATAGATTGAATGACCTAAAAAAAAAATATAATCCTATTTGTTTTCATATGTCAAAAAAATCTTGTAACCTAAAAGAAACTTAGAATAAATTGTCCAATAAAAAAGAAAAATATCTTGAAAATCTACTAAAGTTGAAAAATAATTAAATCTGTCGTTTCAAAAAAAAAAAAAAAAAGAAATTAATTTTAAGAATTTTCTCAATCTGGGTCTATCAACTTTTTTAGCATATATATCAAAACATTACCACATTAGTCGTTATATTTCTTTCAAGTATTTTAATCCAACATCTTCTGCAAGTGTGAGTTAGTTAACAGTGTAGAATAATTAAATTATATTCAATATATAGTTTAAGCAACAGAATTTAAGCAACAGAAAAATAGGCTAAAAGACCTAGCAAAAATGTAACTGTTAATGTAAGATTTTTTTCCGGCGCTAAAAATATTAGTAATAAAGTAAAAAGTTGAAAACAATAAGTACCTAAAAAGATCTTCCAAAGTTAAAAAATATCCAAATTAAGAATTCTATTGAAAATATATATTTTTAGAATATTATAGAATTTAAAATGACTTATATAACCTTGTTTCATCAAATTGTGAAAATCTCTCTCTTATTTAAAATGTTTCACCCATCATCTAATTAAAAATTACTAAATTATTGTAGGAAAAATATTGTTATTTGAGAGTGATTTTTTACCTTCTTAAATTCTTAAGTATCCTATAAAAAAATGTCAACATTGTCAACTTTTAACTGTCCTAAATTTACAAATTTTTTTGGATATTCCTAAATTTTTGAAGGTTTTTCTGAATTTTTTTTTCATTTCATCTTTAAATGTCTTATAATTTTTTTTGTGTAATTAATAGCTAAAGGATAACTTTCAAACAAATCTTTGAAAATTTAAGAAATATCTAAGAAAATCTTAAAAGTTTTAGAATGTTAATTTTTGACAATTTAAAATTTCATTCATAAACAAAAAAAATAATGTCATCCTTTTTTAACGTGCTTTAGTTAAGTGGGTGGTGAAACATTTAGAGAGAATTTAAAGATAATTAAATCATTTTATGTTAAAGGATTGTTAAGTATTAGATAATCTAAGGATAATTAACTAATGTTATTTTTTTTATCCTGAAAAATATACAAATATGTTTCATTCATCGAATATCATTTTCACTCTGTGATCAAGTGGGCTACACAATTCAATAAAATATATAACTCTTTTTTTTTTGTGAATGTGCATTTTCAATAAATATTATGCATTAAAAAAAAAGTATATGACTGATTGAAAACATGATTGAAAAAAAGACTATCAAATTTAAGAGTGTCGATTCCATTTAATCCATTATATAGCTTCATATACCTCGTTAGCTATTTGCATTCACTATAATGAAGTATATACTTTGTTAGATTTTATACACAATCTATAATTAAGTTTATACAATTCATTCTATCATTTTTTATTATAAAAGTACATATCTTACAGATTAACTATACTATTTAAAATAAATAAAGATCATGCGGACAACATTTAGGGTTGGAAATGAGATTGTCTAACATTTTCCAAGAGATTTAAATAATGGATAATGTTTCGTATAGTATTTTGCAGCTCTAATTCCAATCCATACATGTTTGACTTTTTTTAAAATAGAATACATCATCTAATGAAATACATGTTTTTATAAAAATAAAGTGTATAGTGAATAAATTGTATGCATCCATTTTAAAAATATACATAAAAAATTCCTCACAAAATACGTTTTGTTTACGTGAGCGTATGACACTAAGACATGTTTATTTGAGGAATCGGGGGTTGAATAAATGAGGATAAGGTGGAATAGTGATAAAATGGTGTTTGAAAGACTATAATAAATGAGAATATGTATGTCAGAATTAACTAGTATTAAGTGATATAATTATTCCTAGTACCCACTGGAATTAAGTTATTCCATGTTATTTAACTTATGTGGGCTCTATCAACTGTTATCACTTCTTATAAATCAGGGCACACATATCAAATCAATTTTGCACCTTTTATAAATATTTATCTACCTTATTTACATTTTATCCACAATTTATCCATGACCAACCAAACAACAAAAACCTTATCATTACATTTTTCAATAAGAATAATTAAAAATAAAACTTAACAAAAAAACCACTTATTCTTTATTTCAGAATAACTCAATTCTCTAAACGGTGGAGGGACTACAATTAAAGCAAAATTAGCAATCAAAAATGAAAAATGAAATGCCCAACATTCTGTGTGGCCTTGTGCTTAGCTTTCATCATTTTTTAAAAGACATATATTCATTCATTGAAATTTATATTATTATAAAAAATAAAAAAGATATTTTTAAACAAATTATTAAGAGGGAATTGTCCAGGGGTGTAATTTTTTTTTTTTGCCCCTGGACTTTTTTTTATTTTTTATTTACCCCTGAAATCTGATCCTTTTTTTTTTTCCCCTAACCAGTGCCACGATTCTCATCCGTATATTAATATTACATTTCTGTAATTGATTGTTAAATATATGTAATTGATTATTATATTTCTGTAATGTGTAATTATCTGTGAATGATAGATTATGTCGTTGAGTATTACATTTGTAGTTTGTGACGCTTGGCCCAGGCCCAAGAGTCCCAAGAGGCCCATGGATTGGGTGATGGTGAGGGTGTTTAGTCCCACATCGCCTAATGGGAGGAGATAGTCTGTGCTTATATGTGAGCACAGCTCTTACACACCAAGACGCGTTTTAAACCCGTGAGCCCATTAGGGGCAAAACGGACAATTTCTTGCTGTGTAAGCCTGGGGCGTTACAATTGGTATCAGAGCATGTCCATTTCGCGATGGTGGGTGTGGGTGGCCCCACACGAGGACGTGTGACCTATTAGGGGGGGTGATTGTGACGCCTGACCCAGGCCCAAGAGTCCCAAGAGGCCCATGGATTGGGTGAGGGTGAGGGTGTTTAGTCCCACATCGCCTAATGGGAGGAGATAGTCTGTGTTTATATGTGAGCACAACTCTTACACCAAGATGCGTTTTAAACCCGTGAGCCCATTAGGGGCAAAGCGGACAATTTCTTGCTGTGTAAGTCTGGGGCGTTACATAGTTTTTATTGTAGTTGTTATATAAATGTTAGTTTCTATAATTGTTTAGTACATAGATTAAGAAGTAATTCTATTAAAATATTACAATTGTTAATAAATTTATTTAGATGTTTGATTGTTTGTTGTATTTTTTTATGTTGATTGGAAAGCCCGTTTTTCGTTATGAAATACATTGAATTTCTAGTTCAATGATATTTCAGTGGGTTTCATTTCATCTAAAAGGAAATGAAAAGGATTAGGGGGGGACTACAACTGATCATTAAGATATGAAGAAAATATCATAATTTAAACAATTGATGTATCTATTTTAATGAAACTTTAGGATTGTATCTATAACAATTTTGCTTACATTAAATGCAATTACAAATGATATTGTAATGACATTGAAAATGTACATATGACCTTTTTGTGTTTAAACATATCTGCGTATTTTAATATTTTTTGTAGACAACTATTAAATATATGTAATTATTTGTATAATTTCTGTATGTATCACATTATATTCTGTATTTATGTAACTGTCTGTAAGGGGTAGTTTGAGGTATCACATATAAATTACAAAAATAAAATAACCAATTACATATATTTAACAATCAATTACAGAAATGTAATATTTATGTAATTGGTCAGGGGTAAAAAAAAAAAGGACCAGATTTCAGGGGTAAATAAAAAATAAAAAAAAAGTCAAGGGGCAAAAAAAAATTAAACCCCTGGTCAAGGGGTATCTGGACAATTCCCCCAATTATTAATTAAAAAAAAATTTCTCATGGATAGGTGGGTGAGGGTGTGTCTATAAGAGAAAATGATACACTCAGTTACATTCACCGATCAAAACTCAGATCTCACATATTTTCATTTTTATTTTAAAATAATATGTATCATTTAATGAATTATATGCTTTGATAAAAAGTGCATATCGCTCTATTTCGAGTTGAATGAACCTATTTTTAATAAGTATAAGAAAAAATTTAATGAGGTATATACATCATTGAATCTCTAACAAAATATATAGGTTTGTGTTCTGAACTGACAAAAAAAACTCTGTAGCAGCACTCGTGTATCAGCGTCCCCCCGTAGTAATTTGGAGTTGGGCCTTTTTGGACTTTCGAGGCTTTCCGGCAAAACGTGAGCCTTGTCTGCTGTTATAGCAGAACGCCAAAATTGACCGATCTGACCCTCGCAAAGCCCTCTTCACATACCTCCCTCTCCTGTTCTTCTCGCAACAGCCGAATCGCGCGAACAATCGCCCGCAATAACTCCTCTTTTATTCGTTCTTCATCAGCATCGGCGATGATCACCGCCTCCCGCCGCCTCTCAAACGCGGCCCCCCTCTTGTCGGCGCTTCGTTACACGTTGAATCGCTCGTTCTCGACTTCCTTCCGTGAAGAGAAGGACACGTTCGGGCCGATACTCGTTCCCTCCGACAGGTCTGTTAGTTCTGTCGATCTTTTCTTCATTAGTTCTTTTGATGAAGCCTTGTCGAAGTGATTTTGAGCTGATACAGTGAAAGAAGTCGTAATCTTTAGGGTTTTAATCGTGTTTTTGATGTGCTATTGTAGATTATGGGGAGCGCAGACTCAAAGGTCTCTGCAGAATTTCGACATTGGTGGAGAGAGGGAGCAAATGCCCGAACCGATCATACGTGCTTTCGGAGTCCTCAAAAAATGCGCTGCTAAGGTCTCTCGATGAATGTGGTCTGACTGAGGTGGACGTGGATTTTTGCAAAAATATCGACTTTTTATAGTTGGGCATGATTTTCTTGTGCAGGTGAATATGGAATACGGCCTTGATCCGACGGTTGGGAAAGCAATTATGCAGGCTGCGCAGGAAGTTTCGGAGGGGAAGCTGAACGACCATTTCCCGCTTGTCATATGGCAGACGGGGAGTGGGACCCAAAGTAATATGAATGCGAATGAGGTCGGTTTGAAAAGGTTTTATGATAATTTTGATCTTGTATGAGAATTACTGAAAATATTAAGGTTTTTAATGCTTAAATTTATGCAAGAGGAGATATGATGGCTGAAATTCCTTCGGGTTATTGTTTAATATAATGTATATGAGTTCTTCTGATATATCAAGTAGAAACTACTGAGTATTATGATTGTGAGTTATTGCTTGAAAATGTTGCTATTGTAACCTTGGGTGATAGTTGAAGAAGTGCTCCTTGTGAAATATATGCTCTGAATTCAATTGTCACATCTCATAAATAAAGAACAAGTTTTGTGCCTAACATACTCGATATTCTTTAATAGAAAATTGATTGGATTTATGTTAATTAGCCTGTCACATGTTACATTATTATGTATTTTTCTTGTGTTTCTTTTAAATACATCTCTATCAAAAACATTCTGCAATTGGACCACACTTGTGGTTGAGAGGTGGAATCTCATTTCTGATCTATGCCTATATCTTCTCTTGTTTAATCTTGACATTCTCTTTCTAGTCCACATTTAATCATTAGTTTTTAGATACATCTTTTTACCTTCAGGTGATTGCAAACAGAGCAGCAGAGATTCTTGGCCACAAGCGTGGTGATAAGTTTGTGCATCCCAATGATCATGTTAATAGGGCACAATCTTCAAATGATACATTTCCCACTGTAAGCTTTCATCTCAGGTCTTATTTTTAAATTGTTATTTTTATCTTTTAGAGCAATAGAGTTATGTTGATGGTACTGTTAAACAGTACTGCTTCTGATTACTAGGTTTCTTTCTGGTCTTATTTCTTGCATATTTATGCACATGAGATGCAGTGCTGTTACTGTGTGTTCATATTTTTGTATGACAGGTCCCTTTCATGTTCTACAATTCTACCACTATTTTTTTTTCTTTTTACTAGGGAAAAAATCATGAAAATGTATGCACTTTCATATGTAGTTGCTAGTTTTAGCTTGAGATTATTTTGATAATTCAATGTAAATTATATATACTTCCCAGTTCCCACATTTGAACTTTAGGCCCTATTTGGGACCAGTTATGACGAGTTGAGTTTAACGAAATGGACACAAAATTATTTTTAAAGCTCCTTCTGTTAGCTTCTCTAAAAATCGATTCTACATGCTTTGACTAATAAGGTCAAACTGTAAAATCTTGAGCCAAAAAAGTGAAATATCAAAACACCGTCCGTGAATGATTTTCGAGAAAACTGATTCTGCTTTTGTAAAAGCGGTCCAAAAATCATTTTGAAACTGGGTTTTATAGCTTCGTAGTAAATCAGGCAATCCATGTCATTAAAATAAAGATACACTTGAAGTTTTGAACAAAACAGGCATCCATGTCGTTATATAAACTAAAAAACCTACATATTGAACGATGGTGCAATATATATTTGTTTTATTGTTCCTTTTTATGTACGTAGCCACCTAATGAACAATGATTTACATAACTTGTTCTCCTTACAGGTCATGCACATTGCGGCAGCATCGGAAATCAATTCCAGGTTTATACCGAGCTTGGAACAGTTACATAATTCACTACATGCTAAGGTTGTTTCTTTTATTTCATTGTGACATGATATAATTCTTTAATCTATAACTTGTTAAAGTCATTTCCAAGTGTGGCCTTGGGCATGAGCTTACCTTTGCTAAGCTTTCTGCTTTTGTCTATTGACTTGTGACAATAATTGTTGATTAATGACCACAGTAGTATTGACTCGCAGAAATGGATAGTACCTCATGGTTTAATAAAAACCTCACAAGCAATTTATCAAGGTTTTTGCTCACTAGGAACACATTTTGGCACAAGATACATTCCATATTGATATAGAAATTTTCAGACTTGTTTTCAGTTTCTTTTCCCCTTATAATGGATAACATTATCCATAATCCGCATTCCATATGAAATATCAAGCTGGTTTCATACGGATATAAACAATTAGGACTTGGTGCTGATAAGGGAATCTACACTTAAATTTTTTGCTATTCCAGGTCAAAAGTATTATGCTCATATGGTCGAATATTGAGAAGCGAGTCAGTTGCTCTGGTTTGCATGAGCATATTAACCAAGGCTAAAGAAATGATTCCTTTTTTATGCTTTGGAATGACCAAACTTATGCATAGGCTTCTAGGACCGAGTTAATTCTCTGTATTTGGTTCAGCTTAAAATGTGATATATTTTTGTGACGCTATTAGTCCTATGTGTTTAGCCAATTTAATATTTTGTTATTCTAATGTCTTAAATTCATCAACAGTCTTTTGAATTTAAAGATATAATCAAGATTGGGAGAACACACACTCAAGATGCAACTCCTCTGACTCTTGGCCAAGAGTTCAGTGGATATTCTACACAGGTACTGATTGTGTTATTTTGTGCTTACTGTCTCTTAATTATACAACGAACTAAGGGTTTACGTAATAATATACAATAGCTACCTAGATGATAAAGCAATTATGTGGGAAAGTGTTCTCTAACAAATAGGACTCTGTCCAGGTAAAATATGGTATTGAACGAATAAAGGGTACCCTTCCTCGCATGTATCAGGTAGACTATTCCCTTCATATTCCCTTTAACTGTATTTCTCTTCAGTTTATGCTTACTTGTAAGGTTGTTCTATGAGCAGCTTGCTCAGGGTGGCACTGCCGTGGGAACTGGATTGAATACAAAAAAGGGGTATGATTGATTGAATTTTGTGATTTTTGTAATACCTTGATAATTTCTGCTGATAATTGTTCTAGTAATAAATGATGATCTTGTATCATATTTAAAATTATTATTATGTGGTCCATATTTTGATGGGCTAAGTTCCGAATTATGTGAAGCTGGCCTGCAAGGATTGGTGTTAGTTTGATTGGCGCAATGCCAGTGTTGCAAATTGACCAAAAACTCCATGCTACATTGTTTTAATGTTTACTCAACCACGAATAACCTTTTTAGTACCTCCAGGGGCATCTGTCCATTAAATATTAGAAAACATAGGCACATGATTGCTGGTCTTGGAGGTTATTTTCCTGCTTCTTGAAACCCTGAACCTTTACTCCATCAATTGGCTGTAGCAAACTTAGCAGAAGATATTTTCTCGTAGGCCCTAACCTGTAGCTTTTTCTCAACTATGGTGACGTGAGAATCATTGTCGTCTATGGTCTTTGCGATATTTTGAGTTTTAAAATTTGATATATTCTCTAATTCAACTGATCAATCTCCTGGGTTCTTAAAAGGTATGCATGACCAAGATTAAGAAAACATTTACGCACTAACTGTGGAGTAGGCAAGAATGCTATGTTTATAAATTGATTTATCAATGACAAGATTTTACCTAAATAACATGTGATGGCCCCAGCCTGGATGTAATTCACCTCTTGTTCATGTCTGAGTACCATTGGAAAATCCAATTTTGCACGTGTAAGTAGAGAAATGTTGATTCCGGCAATGATGTCCATAATTTCAACTTATTCTTATGATACACTTCTCACTGTTCCACTAATACTGCATAACAAATGTATGGTCCGAAACATATTCTGTACATCTTTGACCTTTCTCCTGTAGTACTCGATCTTTAAAAATCTAGTTTTGGTGAACCATATCATATTTTACAATGTTTTTTGACACATCTCTGGCATGTTCAGCTCCTGATGTAATTTGGAGGATCAAATCTATACTTGGTGAACATTCTGTTTCGTATGGAATAGGAGCAGGATTTCATTATTAACGTAATCACATTTTGCATCTCATTTCAGATTTGATGTGAAAATTGCTGCAGCAGTAGCGGAAGAGACTAATTTGCCATTTGTCACAGCTGAAAACAAGTTTGAAGCATTGGTGAATCTTTCAACCTCTCCGAAATATTCCATTAATTGTTAATACATAATGACGAACACTGTTTCATATTAGTAATTTCATTTGTTATAATTATATCTCCATTTTTTTTGCATTCTATTTTAAAAGCCCATTGAACTTCTACTGAGATCCATACTGCATTGGAAGCCCTAGTCTGCTGGTTTGAGCATAATAACATATCGAAGTAAAATATAAAACCGTAATCTTTTTGCTTAAGCTACCTTTTCCTTCTAAAGATTATTCCAGAATATATATAAAGTGATTAGGATGAGATTCATGCCATTTTTTTTATATCTTTGGTGATTGTGGCTGGGTTTTTGTTGAATTTGTATATGGTTGATTGTCTTTGCACTGATGGCTCTTAGTTTCCTCGTCTGTTCATTTATGATGATCTTCATTAACAAATGTGGGATGTGGCCTGGGAAACAAACAAGCGACTGCTATTGTCTTACCAAATTACCATACACATGGATATTATAACAGTGTGTATATTGCCTATCCCACTTCAAGTCTAGCCAAACGGATGGGTTAAATTGGCACCTGTGACTGGAAGCCGATATATTTTCCAAATAATCATCATGTAGGCGTTTTTTTTTGTTTTTTGTTTTTTTTCTGATGTCTACTCAGCATTCTCATTAGCCATTGTTGAATCATTTTCATCGTAATCTGACGTTATGAAAGTTAATGTGTTTTCCAACCAATTCATAATTCTCTTACTAATTAATGTTGTGCACACACACCGAGTGATGATGTATTGTAATCATGTTTGGCTTGGCTGATAGGTAGATCACATGTAACACCAGTGGGTATGTTTTGTGTGACAATGTACATAAATATAGCTTGCTCGACTATTTATTTAGCCAAATTCATGAAGCTTCTAATACCCATAACTTGCTGTCGTGCATGTTCTGCCTTCATTCTTTGCTTTTTCTGGATTCCTAACCACATGTATCTTGTCTTACCAGGCAGCACATGATGCTTTTGTTGAAAGTAGTGGAGCATTGAACACCATCTCTGCTTCTCTTATGAAGATTGCAAATGACATACGCCTGCTGGGAAGGTAACCACCACTTTGTTGACATAGTGCTTTGCTCAAGACTAGGCATTTCTATCCAAATCACACTATCACTTTTATCAGTGGCCCACGGTGTGGACTTGGTGAACTCATTCTGCCAGAAAATGAGCCTGGTAGCAGCATCATGCCTGTGAGTGCTTTGGCTGACCCTTCTATTTTACGTATCATTTTTTTTCCTCATTTCAAGCCTTTAACTGTACATTTTATTTGATTTATTGATTTGCATGATGATAACAAACAAATTTTCTTTCAGGGAAAAGTTAACCCTACTCAATGTGAAGCTCTTACCATGGTTTGTGCTCAGGTAACGGGTAGTTGCTAAATATATTTATTATTGGATATGCAAAGGTCTTTCATTTTAATTGAGTTGCGAGTTTCCTATAGTAAACTAGAAAGTATGTGATTCTTAATAGGAGCTAAAACGAACCTGTGCTGTTGTGCTTATAATGAGATATCTGGATATTTACATTGTTGAATGAAGTCACTCTACATGGCATGTGATAAGAGGCCTAGTATGTAACAACTACAAATATCATTTAATGTACATGATGCCACGTCTACATGCAGAAGTGTAACAGGCACTTATGAGGATAATGTTTGATGGTTTTCTTAAGCTGTATGTTGGAATACCCAGTTTGCACACGTCAGATAATTATCACATGTGAATTCGAAGAAACAATTAATAGTTCTTCTAAGCAGTAAGTTGGACACCATCAACTGTATCGATAAGTGGTGCATCTGAAAAAATGGCTGAATCATTTTTGAATCTGGAGCATTTATTGTTTCCTCAGTGGTTTAACCTTGTGCAGAATAAAAGAATTCCATGCAGTTGTAATTGATTTTGGTACGGGCATGCCACGTCTGTATTTTGGGTGCTAAGCCTCTAACAAACATATCCTTGTGACCTTATGTGTCACCTATTTGACAAAATGTGTATCAGGTTTGGGTTCAATTGACTAGAAACCCTTATTTGACTTCAGTTCCTTTTATGTTTCCATTAGTAATTGGAAGGCCTATTATAGGAATTTATCATATGTTTAGGCTGATAAGCCAATGCCATGTTCTTCAGTTTTTAATTCTTGTAATAATTTTTATCTATTTGCTGGCAGGTTATGGGTAATCATGTGGCTGTTACAATTGGTGGATCCAATGGTCACTTTGAGCTCAATGTGTACAAACCACTAATTGCCAGTGGGCTTTTAAGAGTATGTTTTTTTTTTTTGTTTAAAATGGTACTTATGTGCTTTTATGTATATTTTTTTTAGTTACATCCCGGAAGTTTCACACAAGTAAAATGTGCAAGTGTATTTACAGTCACTGAGATTACTTGGGGATGCATCCTGCTCTTTCGAGAAGAATTGTGTGAGGGGTATTCAAGCGAATCACAAAAGGATTTCCAAGCTACTGCATGAGGTAATTTAAAGCACACTTATTTTATAATTAAGCATTTTAATTGTGAAGCTCATTAACTAATTAATGATTTTCTCTCCTTTTCTGCTCATGTCTTTTGATATTGATTTGGCTCGCAGTCCCTAATGCTTGTTACATCTTTGAATCCTGTAAGTATATTTGATGGGTAGTGTGTTTTTTTGGTCACGGGCCTTTATTAGGTTGTGTCATGGATGTCTTACTAAATCTTGTTCTTTTTATAAAATCAGAAAATTGGTTATGACAAGGCGGCTGCAGTTGCAAAGAAAGCACACAAAGAAGGGACCACACTTAAGGTAATGTACTTATTTTACAGAATTGTGAAGTTGATGATGTTCACTTCCAAGACTCCCAGTAATGCAATTAAAGTGATTTGATCATTTAAAAAGTTTATGATAAACACATTTTTATTTCTAGTTCTGTGTATCATCAATGATTGGTTGCTTTAATGATTGGCTTAGACGTCTTGAAATGTAACTCTCCTACACTAATCATACACCGATTTAGTGCGCCGAACCCAGTCTATTATTATTAAATTCTTCAAAAGAGATACCGTGCAGTTAACATCCTTCAATTTTAATCTACAATATAAATAATTCATACCTGGGTGTCTACATTAAATTTTTCATAGAGATCATATAATTGTTGCATGTCAAGGCCATGTTGCTGATATGAACCAATTGATAACAAGAATAGGATTCTTCGGGTGAGCTAAATTTCCTTCTTTAGGGTTAAATTCTTCTCTGTTTTATTTAGAAAATATGAAGTCTTTAAATAGACTCCTCTTTACAACTAATTAGCTATAAACTAGAAAACAAAATAACAAACTAGTAAGAAAAAAATGAATAATAGCTATCATAGATCTAGAGAAATGCTAGCTAAGACAATCTTTATCCAGGTGTATTATCTCTATCACACGCTGATGATGAAATCTCATGCTACAGATACCCATGAACTCATTTGTCATGGTTTCCTAGCATCATCAGCTAGTGCTTGAAGGCACTCTAATGATGCATTCTCCATTGTATTATCAAATTTTATTCCCCATTTGTTCTACAAGTTGCCTGCCATGTGCATCCGTATTAGTTAAAAATGTATTGATTTCTTGAGTTATGATGAGATGTGGTTTCAATTTGTTGTCATGACAAGGAAATTGATTTTGCTTTATACCTAAGAACAATCTCTGTTTGTGTCAGGATGCTGCATTAAATCTCAATGTTCTCACTTCTGAAGAATTCGACGAACTGGTGGTGCCGGAAAAAATGATTGGCCCTTCCGAATGAAAAGAGTCAAGAGCACTGTGCAATAAATTTTTTCCTCAAGTAGGGAACCGATGGCACCCGTTATTTTATAAAGTTGCATTTTTTAAAATGATTTTTCTTGCTGATTTAGGCTTATTTAATCCCCTGTCAGTTAACATTTTTTTGGGTCAAAAGGCATACATTATATCATTGCCCATCCTTGATTAATAAGAGAACCCACATATTTTTGTAACTGGAAAACTGCATTGAAGAACGAAATGAAATAATTGGCATTGAGCATTGCTTCTATAAGGTCCTTGCCTTGTTCTTTAAATACTTTTGTTTTTGGATTTTGTAAACTATACAACTGGATCTATTTTAGCTTTACTTTTCCCCCATGGAAGTTAAATGCACTTGTATAGATTCATATTAAAAGTCTTCATTGTTTATATGCATTCATATATCTGCATGAGATATATACCTCCTAAGGAAATGCAAGGGATGAGGAAAGTATGGAGGTAGGTATGACACTTGGGCTGCTGGGGTGGGATTGGAGATCTGAGGTAGGATAGGTTGCAAAAGAGTTGCTGAGGAGGAAAATTAAATGTTTTTTAATTTAGTTTCAAAAGGTATTTAAAAAAAAAACAAATTGTTCTTTTTAATAATAATTTTTTTAAAAAAATTTAGTATGATAACTTTTATTATTGGTAGGGATTTCAATAATAGTAAGAGTGTTTTTACTATTTGTGGGCTATAAATAAGTGTCTGTCTTTGGATGATTAACTTTTTGTATCAGTAAAGACATTCCATTGTGATCCCCCACACCCCCAAGTTTAAGGTGTTTTTATTTACGGTGTTGCTATCTATGCCTCAGAAATTAGGTCTTATTGATGAACTTCAATAATGTCATTTTCCTATTGGTTTCAGTTTGATTTTTTCAAACAATAAAAAAGATAATGACATTATTATCTTTTAGAGGTTTTTAAAAATTGGTTTCAACTAATTATATCATCATTAATTCTCATAACAAAATCCCTACAAATGTGGCATCATTGAAACTTACTGATTGAACAAATTTTAAATTTTTTTTATAAATTAGGGTTTCCGAATTGGACGAATCTAGATACATTTGTTTTAGTTTCATCGATCAATCTGAAAATTATAAATCGTGATATTTTTTGGGGTCCAAAAGGATGGATCACAATTGTTTGTACCACAATCAGTTCACTTTAAAAAAATCGTGTAATTTTTCTTTTTCCACCTAACAAATTTAAATAAAAAAATCTGCAACAAATATCGAATTCAGATAATTCGATATTTGTTTTCAGATCCACCAATCAATCTGAAACTAAAAATTATAAATCGTGATTTTTTTGGGAGTTCAAAAAAGTCTAATCTGGATGGATCATCATTTGTACCACAATCAATTCGCACAAAAAAAAATCATGTAATTCTTCTTTTCTCCACCGAACAAATCTGAAACAAATATCGAATTCAGATATATGTATCTGAATTTAATATTTGTTTTCAATTCCACCGATAAATCTGAAACTAAAAATTATAAATCGTGATTTTTTTTTTGTTCAAAAAAGCCTAACCTGGATGGATCACCATTATTTGCACCACAATCAGTTCATACAAAAAAAATCGTGTAATTCTTCTATTCTCCCCCAAACAAATTTGAATCAAAATATGAAATTGATATTTGTTTTCGTTTCAACCGATCACTTTTTATCAAGAAATGGTAAATCTCTCAAATCATAACCACCTCGGGATTAATGGGGGGCGGTTATGGAAAGCTCAATCCGATTCGTTGGGGGGTAATATGGGTAATTCAAACTTGTCATCTCATGGGGCTTGGGATAGGGTCTAGCAATTGGGGCCCAAAAATCATTATTGTTTTATTTAAGAAAATGGGTGTTTTTATTTAGGAAAAGGTTAGATTCAGTTATTTTTACCAACCAAAATTCAAATCACACATATTTGTATTTTTATTAATATAGTAAATATCATCTAATGAGGTATATGCTTTGATAAAAGTTTTTCTCTGTTTCGAATTTAATGAACTTCTTTTTACTAAATGTAAGAAAATATTTAATGAAATATATATTTCACTGTATTATTTTTAACAAGATATATATGACTGCATTTTAAACTGTAAAAAAAAGAGTGTAACAGTGCCCCGGGTGAACTTTGACCTCAATTTTTAAGGAAGAAATATGTTTAATTTAGTGATTATTTAAATAAGATTGTTCTAATATATATATATATATATATATATATATATATATATATATATATATATATATATACACACACACACGAAGTAGTAAGAGGAATGATTGAATTATTTATATACTAAAAACTCAAATCCATGTTTTCTTTTACGAATGAAGATAAGGATTCGTAATACCGAACTTAATTAAGAGGAAAAACATGTTTGTTCACTGTAGATACAATGTAATAATTAATAATAATTAAATACTAATAAATTATAATAAATTATAATAGTTATAACTGAGAAAGACACATATAATTCATTCCATTTTATTTATTTAAAACTATAACCTTATGTAATTAAACGTAAAAGACATCTAACACATAAAAGACAAAAGAATAAATGACATTCAAAATATTAATTAAGAGTGTTTTTACATAGTGTTTTTTTCCCTCTGTAATTTCATTTCAGTCTCATATGCGTCAATAGAAAATCATCAGAACATATAATTACATTAACAGAGTATATGTTTTGCTTCGATTAGAATTTTTTCACATTTTTTATAATTGCATTATTGCAATTTATAAAAGTATATGCTTCATTTTTTTTTATGAAAGCACTAATAAAATATAATAAATCATAATAGTTATAATTGAGAAAGACAAATATAATTTATTCAATTTTATTTATTCAAAACTATAACCTTATATAATTAAACATAAAAGACATCTAACACACAAAAGACAAAATAATAAAGGGCATTCAAAATATTAATTAAGAGTGTTACACAGTTTTTTCCCACTTCAATTCCAGTTTCATGTATCGAAAGAAAATCATTGGAACATATAATCACATTAACGAGGTATATGTTTTGCTTTGATATAACTTTTTTCACATTTTCTATAATTACATCCTTATAATTTATTGAAGTATATGCTTCATTTTTTATATAAAAGTATGTAACTCATTAAATGATAAATGATGTATAATATTTTTTAAAAATTCAAAACACATGGAGATTAAAAATTGGGGCTGAAAAAGGGGTTTTACATAACATTATCCATTAATTAATAAAAAACCAAACACTAGACATGAAATATTATGTATTACTAAATATCAATGCCAAAATTTAGTTAATACCCAAATGTTAGCCCTCTTAACTACTTTAAAACCATCATTTTTTTTATTGATAATAACTTAATCATCATATGGTTTTGCTTTTTACACTTAAACCAAACATACACCTCGTTTGGTTTATTAAAAATATAAAAGGGGGCACTCAATCCCATGTGGCTCCGCCCTTGTATGATCTGTGATCAGAGTGCTGATATATTTAGTTTGTAATTTATTTTGCAGCATTATACATTATAATAGCATAACATATATCGCATTATCATCATATATGGGTTTCTATGTAGACTATTATTTTTAAAATAAAATAAAAAATGATTAATGTATTTTAGTATATACATCATTTTATATAATTTTTTTTTTTTTATGGGTAATCAAAATGTTATATTTCTGTAAGATCATTTTCTTTACAAATGCACAAGCCTTTACAAAAAGAGATAATAGGCTTAGGACATGAGGAGTTTACAGAGAAATTCTCAATCCAGAGCCTACATTGCTCTGCTTCAACAGCATAGATAGATTCAGTAGACTACCGAATACGAGAGTAACCTTGCATAAGCTTATCCTCTGCTATTGCTTTGCTAATTTCATGCCATAACTGATTTGACCGCACCTTTGTTTCTCCTTTGATAGATTGATAGGCTGCCAATAAGTCTGCAGGTGTATTACCTTCTCTATGGATGTGAGTAGCCTTCCAATCTTCCATTTGAGCCAGTCCATGATGGGTGCTTCTAAGGGATCTGAGAGCTGTCCAGGGAACCTTGCCTTTACCACACAGCCAAGCCAACGCAGTGGTGGAATCCGACTCAATCCAAACTCTTGCTGCTTCAATACTCCTTGCCAGCCAAACACCTTGCTCTATTGCCTTGAGTTCCAATAAATTGATGGAGGGGAGATCAAGTCTCCCAGCAATTCCCATTACATATTCAGCCCTTTCATTGCGAATCAGAGCACCATAGCCCCCTCTATCATCAGCAAGGGAACCGTCAGTATTCAATTTTAACCACCCTTCACAAGGTGGTTCCCAGAGAACAATGAGAGGCATACTGACTTTCACTTTTGTTTGCAATCCAAATAAAGTGGCAATTTTGTTGTCTACAAGAGATGGGGTGATCTGAAAGACCCTTGAGTGAGTGCTTGCTTTGATACTATCCTTTATTTTTTGCAAGAGAGCCAATTTGTGCCTCTGCTTCTGATTGTTAGAGAATACCCGATTGTTTCGCTCAATCCATAGATTCCAGATGGTTGTTGTGAGAATGAGATGTGCCACTTCCTTTATAAAAGGTTCTGAAATATGAGTGGCCAACCAAATGGGTAAGGATTCGAGCCGGCATGGGATTGGGCCTCGAATTGTAAGCTCTCGGAATAGGATAGACCAAATGAATCTTGAGTAGGCACAGCCTAGGAAAAGATGGTCCACCTCCTCTATGCCTGTCAAGCACAAGGGGCAGTTTGTAGATTGAGTCAATCCCCATCTATATAACCTGGCTAGAGTGGGAAGTTTGTTCTGAAATGCTTGCCAAGCACAGAGACTGTGCTTCGGAGTTTGAATGGGTTGCCACAACCATTTGGACCATTGACAATCATCTGTCCTTGTTCTCACTTCATGCCACGCATCGGTGAGTCCCAATCGACCTGTTCTACTTAGAGGCCATATTAGGATATCATTGCCATGTCCCCCAACTTCTAGTTGCTCTATTTCAGCCCAAACAGGCCCAAGAGCCACTGAACTCCTATGGGGTTTACACCATTTACCATTTTTAATGAAAGCTGCAACAGAAGAATCTTGTGGAGGCCCCCAGTCATAAGAAACCCGTCCCAAGATTTCCTGCAAACATCTTCCATTTATCCATGGATCAAACCAGAGGTTTATTGTCTTGCCTTCAAAGATCAAATATCGCACCTTTGGAGCTATCCAATCACGTGCTCGGATTATGGCCTGCCATGAAGAGGAACATCCTGAGTGAGTCCGGACAGTCCAGATGTTGCACTTTGTTAAGTATCTATCCTTCATCCACCTCACCCACATGGATGTTTGATTACTCGCAACTTCCCAAAAACGAACACCAGTTGCACCAACTGACCAGTCCCTTGTGTGCTTTATACCCAGTCCACCCTCCTCAAAAGGCCTACAAATTGTTGCCCAATTTACTTGGTGCGCCTTTAGAGCGTGAGCAGAGCCTTGCCAGAAGAAATCTCTTAAAAGTTTAGCTATATCTTTTTCAGTTCTTTTGGGCAATTGGAATGCAGAGGACCAAAATATTTGAAAAGATGATAATACAGATCTGATCAATTCCGCCCTACCAGCCTTCGATAGAGAATGTCCGGTCCAGGAGTAAATTTTCTTTCGAATTTTGTCCAAGAGAGGGGAGCATAACCTGTTGTTAAGTTTACCTTGAAATAGTGGCAATCCCAGGTAACGAACAGGCAGGGAATGAAGACCTATGTTTAGTGCTGTGGCAAAAGGCTCTGAGGTAGAACTTTCACTAGCAAAGATTTGACTTTTGGCAGAGTTAAGGTGGAGTCCAGATTCTCTAGCAAATGACTGAAAAAGCTGTGAAAGGGCAGTTGCCGTTGACAACTCTGTATCAGTAAATACTAGTAGATCGTCAGCAAAGCCCAAATGGGTGATGTTCAGCCTTCCACGAATGAATTGACCCATGGAACCTTCTGCCACCAATCTATTCAAATGAGATGAGAGGGATTGTATCACTAGAGTGAAAAGAAGAGGTGACAGAGGGTCTCCCTGCCGAATGCCACATGAAGAGGCGAAGAACCCTTCCGGAGATCCATTTATGAGCACAGAGTAACGAGCAGAAGAAACACAATTCATGCAAAGAGACACCCAATGATCATTTAAATTGCAGCTTCTGAGGACTTCTGCCAAATAATCCCATCGGACACTGTCAAATGCTTTTCGAAGGTCGACTTTGATGCACGCCCTGGCCTTTCCCTTTTTGCTAAGGTACTTTACCATTTCATGAGCCAGTAAAATATTATGGTGGATACTCCTCCCTTTAATGAAGGCAGCCTGATTTTCATTAACAAGATGAGGTAAAATAGTTCTCAACCGAATAGCCATGACCTTAGTGATAGTTTTATACAAAGTGTTGCACAATGAGATTGGTCGATAGCTATCCATGGTGTCTGCATTGAGGGATTTGGGTATAAGAGCAATAAAAGAATGACTGACTTGCCGTAGGAGATCACCTGTTGCAAAAAAGTATTGGATTGCTGCCACCAAGTCGTTCTGAACAATGTCCCAGAAGAACTGAAAAAAACGGGCTGGGAAACCGTCCGGTCCAGGCGAGCTTAAAGGCTTCAGGCTGAATAGAGCTTTATGGATCTCCTCTTTAGTGATAGGGGAAAGGAGAGCTGCATTTTCTTCCTCACAGATGGTGCTACAAGGGTCAATAGGAGGAATATTCACTCCACTATCCCTGTTGAGCAGATCCGTATAATATTGCACTATGTGATCTTTGATCGAGTCCGGAGAATTAAGTTCCTCCCCTTCTTGAGTCCTCATCTTGCAGATAGTATTCACCACTGAACGGCTCTTGATCGAGTCATAAAAGAATCGAGAATTAGAGTCACCAGATGAGAGCCAGAGTTGCCTAGACTTTTGGCGAAGAAAACATTCCTCCTGTGTTAAACACTTTTGGTAATTGGCCCGGGCTGACTGCTCATTGATAATCAAGTTGCTATCCATAGGGTTATCATGAAGAAGTGATTGAGCAGTAGTTAGATCCTCTCGACTAATCTGTAGTGCATGGTGAACTGGTCCGAAACAATTCTTATTCCATTGCTTTAAAGCAAGTTTAGTGGCATTAATCTTTTTGACAAGACGAAACATAGGTGAACCATTCACCCCTGTGCTCCAAGCTTCTTCAACAGTGCCCCGGAAAGTGGGGTGAACCTCCCACATCTCAAAGTATTTGAATGGCTTTGGGCCTGTTGGGAAAGCTGGTTCATAAGATACTTGCATTGGAGAGTGATCCGATATGCCAGGAGCTAGATAGTGCACCAAAGAGTGTGGATAACTATTTGTGAAACTAGCATTGACCAGGACTCTATCAAGCCGACACATGATTCGTGAATCTTGCCGGTTATTCCAGGAGAGAGTTTGCCCATAAGCTTTAAGATCAAAGAGACCAGACTCTTCAATGCAAGAGTTAAATTTGCGCAGTCGTCTTTGATGAACAGGCCTCCCACCAAATTTCTCAGAGCTATATCGAACTTCATTATAGTCACCACCAACTATCCAAGGGGAGCCATTGACTTTGGTGGAAATTTGAGTGATGATCTTCCACAGCATCAACCTCTCAGCATAGAGATTAGAAGCATATACAGAGGTTACAAAAAAAATTCTACTAGTTTGCTTACAAAAAATAGAACAGTGAATGTGTTGAGGAGAATGTTCCAGAATACTCACATCAACAAGCGCACTGTTCCAAAAGAGACACAGTCGACCTTCCGCAGACAAGAAAGACGAGTTATGAAATCTCAGCTTTCTCTTTAGCACTTGATGCCCCTCAATATCCAGCTTTGTTTCCATTAGACTCACAAAGGAAAATTTATGAGCCTTGATAAACCTACTCAATTCCAGTTGCTTCATTGCACCATTTGAACCTCTAACGTTCCAAAAGAGACTATCCATTAAAACAGTAGGGGGGGGGGAGCTCAGGTAGAGCCTTTGTAGGTTGGCTTCCCGGTCCCAATGTTAGATGTGCTAACAGTGGAATAGGTAGTCTCCTTTGTTCCATCGGTGAAATTCTCTTCCTTAAGATCTCGAAAAAATTCTTTGAGTTCTTCATCCCTCTGTGCTTTTCCTTTTTTTGATCCCTGTTGTTTGAGAGAGTTTTGTTTGGTCTTCTTTGGATCTCCAGTTTTCCCTGCTTTGGACTTGCCCTCTCGGATAGATTGATTTTCACCATCCACTGGGGCATTTGGATGACTGGAATCAACCACCACCAAAGAGTCATTTGACATGGTGGACTCAATTACTTGGTTTCCTTCTGGCGTTGTAGAGCATACTTCCTTTGTTTGATGGGAGGAGTCCCTGGATTTTATTGATTCCCTCTTGTCCTTAAGCATAGTGTGCACTTCCAAAAGATTTGTACTGTTGGACTGCATAGGAGCACCAGGGTCGTTTGACTGCGACAAAGTCTTGTTCCTCACTTCTAGCTGGACTCCAGTCATGAGATCATGCTTACTTCCTTGCTTAGTTTGTTGTGCTTTGCTCTGTACTCTTGACTGCTCCTTTTCTATATTTTTGTTTACATGCTCTGAATTTTCTCACCCGAATCACCCTCTTTTGTTTCATATGCACTCCCCTGAGCACCATCTAGAGTGGAGGGGTCATGCAATTTCGTATCCTCGGTGACATGAGAGTCCTGAAGAATGCTGTACTTATTGGAAGACATTGGGTTGGATTTGGTCCCTTGAGTGGAGAGAGGGTTGTGAGTCTTCATGGCATCAGCTAGCAACTTATTTTTAACATTATTTGATTTTTGGACCTCTTGCCATTGTGGCACTAACTTTTCTTTTCCTTTGGACTGCACTGCATTTTTTATTCCTTTCTCCCCCTTTTCAATGCCAGATTTTGCTGCCAGGGGTTTCATCACACAACAAGCGTCATCGTGCCCAAAGGTATGACAGAACTTACATGCAATCGGCCGCCAATCATAGTCCACCTTGAAGGATTCACGAATACCCGGAGTGACATCAACAAGAATGGAGTCTGGAAGTACCGAGGTAGCCTGGACCTCCACACAGATACGAGCATAGGAAGCACGACTGCACCGTAGCGTAGCAGAATCTGCATATAGAGGGACACCAATAATGCTTCCTATCCGGCTGAGACAATCTTCCTCCCATAGATGAAGAGGAAGATTTGGAAGACGAATCCATAAAGGAATGCTACTAAGCCGTTCTTGTTCCATGCGCACTGTTGGAGACCACTTCCGAAGAATAAATGGTCGATGATCCATCGTCCAGGGACCCCCTTCTAGAATTGCATTTACATCCTCAACCAGATCGAGCTTGACAGTAAAAAAGCCATTTCCATGGAGTAGTAATTTCATCTCTCCTTTGGGATGCCACAGATGCTTCAGAAATTGTAAAAAGGGAGTGTAAACAGGTAGCTTGCCAATGACATAGCCAACAATTGCATGATCCCATTGGATGATGTTCTTAGCATAGGCCTCTGGCTGAAGGGATGCTACAGAACTGGGTCCATCAATGGTTGGGGCTATGTATCTCAAAGAACCCACTTTGACCTGAGGCCTTTCCTTCTGTAGAAGAGACCTCCAACTTCTAATCTGCTGAGTAGAAGAAGGAGGGGGAACTGACACTGGTTTCCTTTGTCTTTTAGGTTGGATGGTTCCCTTTTCAGAAGCTCCCTTAGATGGCAGAGCAGGGAAGGGTTCAATGTTTGATGGTTTAATGGAATCAGATGAAGGTGAGGCCGCAGAAGAGGAAGTGGTGGCTAGCAAGGTGCAGGGGACAACTGTGGATGGAAAAATAGTAGAGGAGGCAGGTGCGGATGGAGTGGAAGAAATCGACGTGGGTGGGGGGATCAGCGGAGGAGCCGGGGATGGACCAGAGGCAGGGGTAGAAACATTTGAGGAGGAAGGGTTCGATATGGATTTAATACATGGGTTTATTCCACCAGATTTCATTTGAAATGCATTAAAGATGCTCTCAAGAGTTCCTCCCCTGGGAGGGGGAGGTTTAGATACCTTTGTTGTTGCCACTGATGAGGGGAGGTTTGAATCCCTAGAAGGCGTCTCCGGTGAAGACGGCAAGCCTGGAAGGCCAGCCTCCTCTGACGCCGGAGCCACCATCGTGACGGAAGGAGCCAAAATGCTATCTTCCGTCCTTGAAAGAGAGGGATGCGTTTGAGAAGAGAATCCGACGGAACGAACGAAGACGGGACTTTTCACAGAATCCACATATGTCTCTTCCTAATGTATGTCCAACAATTTATATAATTATTTGTACTTCAATGGGTTAGTGTATGATTTTAAAAAAAATGTTGTGGACTATAAATGATGAGGGATGGATGTATCATTTGCCGATCATATAATGACAATGAAGTGCTCACTGGAGACATATTTACCCTGTCTGAAGGGCTCCTATGATCCTATCTTAACAAAATCAATAGTGCAAGCTGGGTATATCATGTGAAAGGAAAATAATTCACGTTTACAGTACACACCTTTTTAAAATAATAAAAAAAAATTAAACACTCTTCTATTGAATTAAATGCTATTATAAAAGTATGTATATATTGAAATACACTGCAAGTGTATTTTTTTCGTCGTAAAAAATTAATTTTTTTTTACTTCATATACTATGATACCGTTGTATATATATTATGTTATTAGTGCTCTATGATAGTTAATAGTTTATTTTGATGAACTTCATAATGTAAACGGTTATAAAACGAACTGTAAAAAAACTGAGTATATCAGTGCTCTATGTGAAATTATAGTTGAAAAAGGGCACAAGCGATGCCCAGAAGCTTAGGATCCCTTGACTGGTTGATATAACCTAAGTGCAAGAAAAGAAGAATACTTCTTCAAGAAAAGAACACATTGAATCCACAATGAAGACTTAAATTCACAAGGGAGGAAGCCTAAAATTGAATTTTTTTTTATTATTAATTCAAAAGGTTCACCATACAAAAGTAGTGTCACTTTTTTTTCTTTTTCCAACAACTCCTATGTAACATGTCTTGCATCAAAATCCATCCAAATCTAAGGTTGAATCAGGGTTGCAAGTTGCAACTCGTGCTGGAGATGGGGGAGGGTTGGGTAGGAGACTGACTCAAACCCAACAAAGAGTAGCTGACTAGGTAGAGAAACTTCCGAGTGGATCGGTGTGGACATCCAGAATTGAAAGGCATGGTGAATACAACCCAATTCAACCCGAAAACAATTGAATTATGCAACAGTTGTAAAAAAGAATAGTTGACATTCTAATGAAAGAGATGATACAAATGAAAATGAGGGACAACAGTGTAAAGATAATGAAAAAAAATAAAATTTCTAAATAGTAGTAGATTTTAGAATAATATCAAATTGAATGTATATCACAAATTAATTGATGTAAACATTTTAATTCATTATTCACCAATTCAAATTCAGGTTGAGCTCGAATAACTCAAATTAAACCCAATAAAGCTGTATCCCTAATGTGATGGCAGAAACTCAAATTTTATGTCAAAATATAGAGTTTTAGTATGTGGCTATTTTGCAAGTGGCAGGTGGCCAATGACTATATCATGTAGATATATTTCATATGTCAAATCTTGGTGGTTTATTCTAACTTGACAATGAATTCCAAGAATATCAATGTTAGTTATACCGGCTAGAAAATTAATTTTGATTTATAATCTATTCAAAACTTTGAATCCCGTGGACGCATCATTCATCGTTCAGTTCAACTCATACAGCTAATCTAATAATCATGGATAATTTGATTCCAATTATAATATGAAGTTCATCAAAATAAACTATTAACTATCACTTCAAATCTTCAACCAATGCATTAAAAATTGGGATGTTTGTATATATACCCTTAAAAACTTAATTTTGTCAAATTACACCCGTTAAAATCATCTTCACTTTAAAGAAACCCCTCAAATATTTTAAGTGATTACATCCATGCCCTTTGTCACTGTAGATGTCGCTATCAATTGTGATAGGACATGGTGGAATAGTGATGGATAAGTTAAAAAACATATATATTTGGAAGGAATAAATGATATAATTAAATGAGAATAAATTGATATTATATTTCAAGACTTTTTTTTTAAAGCGTGTTATTCCATTAACTTTATTCCACTAGTATAAGAGGACACACATGTCAAATAATCTATCAATTAAATTTTATAAATTAAGGAGAGGGAGACACCAATCTCATCTCTTCGAAGTTACCTACAAGGACATCATGTACCTAAATTTTTTTAAGGGTATTTATGTAATTATATATTTAAACAAAGGAAATATCCATGTAACCTCTTGTAAAGTGCTTGAAATCCATATAATATCTTAATTTTTTCTGAAATCCATATAAACTCCTGAAAACACTTATATAAATCTAAATAATTCACTGAGTTAAATTTTCATTAATAGATGAGAAAAATTATGCAAATAATCTGTTTGATTAACTCTGAGTGAAATTACAGTATACGAAAACCTCCCACAATGTGTTAAAAATAAGAAAATTCTCTGTAAATGATAATTTTACCTCTCCAGATAGAATTTCATAATCTATTTAGGAGGTAAAATTATTATTTATAAAGTATTTTTTGTATTTTTAACACATTGTAGAGGTTTTTTGGTATACTGTATTTTCAGTCAGGTTTAATATGAAATATTTACATAATATTCTTCATCTGTCAACGAAAATTCAACACATGGTTATTTAGATTTACATAAGTGTTTTCAGGGGGTTTTATGGATTTCAGGAAAAATCAAAGGGTTTTTTGAATTTCGAACAGTTTACAACAAGGGGTTTATTGAATTTTTCCCTTAAACAAAAGTATTTCAATAAAATTATTTTTTTGTTGGAAGGACATATGCAAAATTCCCTGTAAAATTCGGGGGTAGATCTAAAGTGGGAGATTTTTGGTCTCAAAAAACTGCATATGCTTTAGCGTGCGTTTTTTGTCCTCTCAGCGCCGTAAAACCATCGCTTCTCCGCCTTTATGCGACACTTAATTTACCAAATCGTCCTCATCAAAAGACCTATAATTACGCGTTCAATGTGACGAAAACAGGAAACAAAGTTGGGGGTATTACGTCATTTTAAAAATGGGGTTCGACCCCCACATAAACCTTCCTCTGAAACTCATTTATCTTTTTCGCAAGTCCTTCGATTCCGATCGCGGAATGGCGTCAACCGTCGATTTCTTGTTCCATTGATTTCGGACCGTCCGATCTTCGGATCGGATCGGGGGAAGATGGCGACGGCGACCATGGCGTCGGCCGCCGGCGCGGCGATGCTGATGTACTACTTACTGAGGAGGCTCACCGCGGCGGAGGAGGCCGCCGTCTCCGCCGGTGGAGACCGGGGCGGGGAGCCCCCGAAATCGGGGCGTCCGGGGAGGAGGAGGATGGGACGGAGGCCGGCGCAGGCGCCAGCGACGTGGATGGAGACGGCGGCCACGCTTTCCGAGACGCTGAGGTTCACGTACTCGGAAACTTTCGGGAAGTGGCCGATCGGAGACCTGGCTTTCGGGATCAAGTATCTTATGCGGCGGCAGGTGAGGATCCATTGTGGGGGGGTCTCTAGATCAAGTTGTGAAGTCGTTTTTATTGGTCTATTGATTCCTTAAAATCACGCAAATTCTTGACTTTTAGGCCTGATTTTATATATTTCGGTTTGTTTGTTGCGTTTTATGGGGAGTTTTTTTATTGAAATTAGAGAAATTGATGAAGAACTTGTGAGGTGGGGTGATCTGTGGTGGAGAAATTGCCATTAATGAATGCATGAATGACTAAGTTTTTTTTTTTTGAGAATTTGTTGTCCTTGAAGGTGTTTATGATCACATGCAGTTGTTCCACACTCCCACTGTGTTTGTTTATGCCATTGGGATTTGAACTTATTTGATTGGAGTGTTATGAATTTGAGTTTAATCATTTTTTTATCCTTTTTGGAGAGATTTTTTTGAAGTGTGAAGTGAAAGATATTGACTTTTGTTTGGATAGGTATTCTTTTGATCCACAGCGCCAAATTTAAACCATCTAGTCTATTGCAAACCTGTCATCGCTGGGGAAGTAGTATATGAAGTTTCTCGCAGAGTTCGTATTTCTTTTGCATTTAAAGAAGTGGGGCCTCTTTTTTGGGAAATAAGTTGGAGCTTTCATATTAAATCAAATGATGCCCCTCGAGCAAGTTCGAGATGAGGGATATCCAAGAAAGAAAAACAACAAAGAAGACAAAAAAGAGATACAAGAGCCAAAATTACACAAGAAAAGGTATTCCTTATCCCTTCCATCCTCCCAACCCCCAAATGAATAAGACACTATATTTCTATACACTTATTCCCCATAAGTTTTTGAGAAAGAATCCTTTCCAAAAAGAATGGTAACCAAAACTCTACGAACCGCCTTGATCATCGTCCAAGTGTTTTAACATACACTTGGATGAGGGATATCCGAGAAAGAAAAACAACAAAGAAGATAAACATAAGAAAGAGATACAAGGCCCAAAGTTACACAAGAAAAGGTATTCCTTACCCCCTCCACCCTCCCAACCCCCAAATGAATAAGATGCTGTATTTCTATACACTTATTACCCATAAGTCTTGAGAAAGAATCCTTTCCAAAAAGATCGGTAATTAAAGCTCTACAAACTGCCTTGATCATCATCCAAGTGTTTTAACATACAACACTATTTTCCTTTGAAAGAGGCATTCATTCCGAGCAAGCCAAATTCCCCAACAAACCTTGTGGGGATAAAGCTTGGAATTTCCCTTTGTGGCTTCGGTCTCCACATTTAATTCTACTTTGGAACCATTCCCAGTTGCCTTTCAAATTGTTAGACCCACTTCTCATCTCAAGAGCCACTCCCATCATGTGCCATATTCTAGAACCATGTTGAAAAACCTTGGATCCGAGCTTTTAGTGGTGCTGAGCCTGAGGCTGCTTTCAGGCTCACAAGATGAATTTAAGTTTCAACCTGGGGCATATTTGTAGAAATGAACCCAAGTTTGGCTAAGCTCAGCTTGCATGTAACATACTAACATGTAGGTGATAACTATATGATGTGCTTTGAATGGATTTAGTTGCCTACAGACCTGATGGTTTTAATGGTGTTTTATTGGACTTAAAACACAGAGTAAAGATAGCATGAGCGAAGAGTTAATGGGCGACTGAATGTTTGAAGGTAATAATTGTATGATGTGTTTTGAATGGTTCTAGTTGCCTCCAGACCATATGGTTTTAATGGTTCTTACTGGGCTTATAATACAAAGAGAAAAGGTATAATGAGCCAATAGTCAGTCTGAGATTGAACATTTGAATTACAGCTGTGTGGAAACTGAGCTCATATCAATGTTAAGAGAACTGAGCCTAAAACCAATTTACTTTTCCAACGGCAAAGTGGTACATCCACATCTCAGAAAAGGAGTAAATGGAAAGAAAGAAAGAAAGAAAGAAAGGGAGGAAGTTGGTTTTGTTGCCCACCACTTCCTCCAAACATGCACACTAATGAAGGAGAATAGAAAAAAAGAGGGTGCTTTGTATTATTTTCCTTGCATGATTGACTTTTTTCCCTTTTTGTTTTCAAGCTTGACAATTCTTGACTACAGATAGAATGATGTATGTACAGCTGTTAACAAAATTTCTTCTGTTTCAGGGCAATATACAGCCTGCAAGCGTGTATGCTGGGAGTAATTGTGTGCAACTGAAAGGTCCTGAAATTGTGGCTGACTTGATACATTTCCTAAGGTTGATTAGCCTTTGCATTCTTTTCTCGAAAAAACCATTTGCAGTTTTTTTGGAATCTGCTGGTTATACTATAGAAGATGTGCTCCTTCAAGAGCCTAAAGCGGGGGTATGTAATCATTGGAACGACAAACAATCACTTTGGTGTTAAATGTTATTAAAAATGAGGTTTCCGCTATTTGGGTTAATACTGATTCCTGAGATGTGGTTGCCTTAACTATTGGCTTTGATATGTGCAGCTCTTGAAGCCTGCTTTCACCATTATATGCGACAAAAACTCAAAATGTTTTCTTCTTTTGATTCGTGGGACGCATAGTATCAAGGATACACTGACAGCAGCTACTGGTGCAGTGGTCCCATTTCACCATTCAGTTTTGCACGAAGGTGGCGTTAGTAATCTGGTGTTAGGGTATGCACACTGTGGAATGGTTGCTGCAGCTCGGTGGATCGCCAAACTTTCTATTCCTTGTCTTCTTCAAGCTGTTGATAAATATCCCGACTACAAGATTAAGGTAAAAAATACTGCTATAGAAGCTTCCATATTCACAGGGATTATTTGGTATGGTTGGTTGTAAGCTTTTATATTTTCCTTGTAAGGGGCTTCTTTATTTCAAGGCAGGCACTTCCTTTATTATTTTCCTTTCTTTTTAAAGGACATCCCTCATTTCCTCCTTTTGTTTGAGGGACATATGGCCATATGCAATTCACTAAGATTGCTCTTACCCTTTTTTTTAATGGTGTTAGTGAGTTAAAGTGAAATGTGTAGAACTCATTAAAGAAAATAATTTTAATGTGCAAAGATGGGTGCATATTTTTTTAATGCTGATGGAGCTTATAAATGTGGCCTTGTTAACCTGTTTTCGCTCTTGAGCTTAGTTGTGTGTGTTCTTTTTTCTGGAAAGGATGGATTTGGATGAATCAATCTTTTTATAAAATGATGACCAGAATTTGCAAATGTATTCCACCTTCACATTATGATCCTATTATTCTGAGTGGAGCTTTACTATTATAATATGTGTTCCTAACCTGTAGAACTTTAGTATGTAGAATTTGGCTGTGAGCATTAGCTAGGATACTGACTTGTACATGGGGCTAGGCACTTCCTCTCGATGCCACTGTATGGTTTCACCTTAGAGGACCGTTGCACAATGCTATATACTATACCCCTTTAGTCATTTTATCTAGATTTTAATTGGACTTAAATCTTTCTGAAAGTAGCACCGCATCAAGTGGACTCTTCATTCGTATTATCTAATCAGGATTTGTTGATCAATCATAAAATCTTATCATGGATTCATGGTCTTTGTGGTAAATCATAAGCTATCAGACAAAACATTGCTAGAGAGAGAATCTGTCTTTTTTTTTAAATCACCATCTTCAATTGGTAGGAATGGCTGCAGAAATAACAAAATACCTAGGGACCAAATGTTGGAGTTCATGTGAAGCAAAAGACTTGATATCTTTTTGTGCTCTAGTATAAAAATAATTATTTGCTTCTATTCAATCTTCTTCATATTTGCTTTTATGACTGCTTGTACGATCTTCTTCTATTTAATCTTCTTCATATTTAACCTTTAATCTTCTTCATATTTGCTTCTATGACTGCTTGTATGATTTTCATAAATGTTATTGGGTCATAAAATGTGGCCCAAATCTCTGACCATGTAGTGCCTTTTTTGCCATTTAATAAACGCCTTCATTTTCGCTCAAAATAAATAAATAAACGCCTTCATTGTGACTGCCGTCCTTGACTAACACTCTCTGGTTTTGATCTAAACTAAACTTCGTTAAGTCTTGGTTTGAATTTTTTTTATAGCTTGAGTCCATAGCTTTGAAACTCGTCGTCAAATACTAGAACACAAAGTTATCTAAAGAACATGTGCACAAGAATACACACTGTGTTGATGAATTCTGTAGGTTTCTCCAATGATATGTTTATCTCTGGGCATTCTGATTGTAGCAATGCTGTTTTGATATGTTTAGGTTGTTGGACATTCTCTGGGTGGTGGCACTGCGGCATTATTAACTTATATTCTTCGAGAACGTAAAGAGTTTTCTTCAAGTACTTGTGTCACGTTTGCTCCAGGCATGTATATGTTACAAGCATTGCTTGCAATTTGGCATAAATTTAGTAAAACTTTCAATGATGCAGTATACTTTTTCTTTGATAGTTAATTACTTTAGTCTTGTATCTCTATTTTCTATTTCAGTTTAGACCTGTTTATAGTAAATTTTTATGATGAATGCTATTTTCTATCTAAAGTCAGCCAGACACTCTCTTAATCAACTTTATCTTGTCCAGAAACTTATCTGATATTATATACGAGTTTGAACAGTATTTTTTGAGCAGCATATTCAAATAAAAAAGGAGTAATGTATTATTAAAATGAAGGCCAACTTCCTGTATGTTATACATTTCAGTAGTATTGGTAAATGATTATCCAATCATGTTAAACATGCCATCAGCGAAATATAACTTATTGTAGGAAAATGGGTTATATCAGAACTTGGCAACCATATAGCTCTTTTTTACTTATTGGACTCATGCAGAATTATTGGAGTCCTTTTTTGAATTTTTTTTGTGGTTTGGGTCATCCTTGGATACTAATTGGAACCAATTGAATATAATAAGCTTTCTTTCCTTCACATCTGCGTGTTTGTATCACTTGAATAATAATTTTAAGCGACTCCTGTCACAATCCTGTCCATTCGTGTAGCAAAAATTTCAGCTGAACATAGGCTTTTGGAGCTTTTCCTTGGTTTGCATCAATGAGTATAGGCAACTATAATATTGACAACAATTTTTTTTAACAATGCCTGCTTCAACCATTTAAGCTTCATGTTAAAAGATTTGCCATCATGATCTTATTATTTGTGTTACGCTTCACATTACTTTGATTTTATCCCAATATTTGTTTTAGCACAGTTCTGAATCTATTGATAGATTCTCATGAATGATTATTACATTCTGCAGCTGCTTGTTTGACGTGGGATTTGGCAGAATCAGGCAATCAGTTTATTACCACTATCATCAATGGTTCTGATTTGGTGCCTACATTTTCCACTGCTTCTATTGATGATCTGCGTTCTGAGGTTTGTATCTTTGTATTTTGTCTCCATCAGATCATTTTGCACCATTTTTCCAGAGGCATTGTTACATAGTCTTTTTTACAACCCCAAATGCAGTCTCATATATCTTTTTAGCCACCCAATAGCCATCTAACGAGGTATATACCTCCTTAATTGAGGTATATATCTCATTAATTTTTTTTTTTTTTACATTTGTTAAAAATGAGTCTCATTCAATTCAAAATGGAGCGATATACATTTTTCATGAAAACATATACTTCTTTAGATATGTTTACTATTTTAAAAAATAAAAACGTGTGGCTGTACCTAACATTATCCTTTTTCCATTGAACACACGGAGTCTCCTAATGTAGCATCTGATACTTGAATTTCTTTAATTTTATGATTTATAGTGATCGAGTATAATGGAGTGTTTCATATTTTATTTAAAAGACAGGTAAAATTTGTTTTGAGTTAGGTTTTCAATTGGCAGTTAAATTACTTACGACTCTCCATGCTTTTTTGCTTAACATTTTGAAATTATTTTTTAGTCTGTGTTGAACATCAAGTCATATAAGATTGTCAAAGTCTATTCAGCAATAGAACTTTATACGAGTCCTTTTGTCCCAGATTCTGCACATGAAGACAATTTTTTTCAGTGGTCTTTTAATTTATCAAACTATATGCTGATGATGAAAGGTTTCTCCTTTTCTTTTCTTTTTTTCTCTCACTTTTTTTTGTGGTCTAAATGGTTTCCTAGTTTATCCCACTGGAAAATAATTTAGACTTTTAGAAGGGTCTTCTTTATTAAGTTTTATTTTAGTAAATACAAGTCCAATGGCAATACTTGGAAGAAAAGAATATTCTTCCATAATGTGTGATAACATTGGGATATAATGCTTATTCCCCCCCCCCCCCCGGTTGGTTGCTGCAGGTGATGGCATCATCTTGGTTAAACGACCTGCGTGATCAAGTTGAACACACAAGAGTCCTAAATGTGATCTATCGATCTGCATCCGCTTTAGGTTCTCGTTTGCCAACAATATCGAGTGCAAGAGCAAGGGTTGCAGGTGCTGGTGCACTTTTGCATCCCGTCTCCAGCAGTACTCAGGTAAAACTCATTCAATCTCAAAGATAATCATTTAATTAATATCCATTCCATTCAAAGGAGATGTTACCAAGCAGATTGTTTAGAAATAGGGTGCTGATACATTCAACTCCTCAGCAGTTATTCCTGCCAATGTCATGGCACCTTACGTAGTATAACGCAGTATATACTCTGCTATCTCATTACGCTTTTTAGTGAAAAAATGTAAAAATGTATGCATTCAATTTATTAGAGTATGTAATTTAAAAAATAAAACATTGTACGTTTGCAAAAGTGATTGTAGGAATGATTAAGTATAACATATACTTGGAAACAATATAGAATCAATTACCTTTCTTTTGTATATTTTTACATTTCCATGTTAAAACACAATTGATGCATGAACTTCCTTGTCTCCAATTTGCAGGTCGTAATGAAACGTGCACAGAATGTCGCCCAAGCGGTTGTGAAGACCCGTTCATCCATATCCTCCTGGTCATGTATGGGTGCCCGTCGGCGCACAGTCGGCACATCCACCACCTCTAATTACGAGGAGAACTCCATCACCACCACCACCACCACTGAAGATGAACCCCCTTTAACTCCTACGAGAAGCTCTGAATCCATCCTAACCGCGTTGATTAACAGCGACCCAGACACAAGTGGGTTCGACTCCGGCGCTGAAAAGGAGTTCGAAGAGGATCACATATCGCCCAATCGAGTCAACATCCCTTCAGGAGAACACATGACCGAAGGCGAGCTTTGGTTTGAGCTCGAGCAAAACCTCCACAGACCGGAAGGAGTGGACGCGCAAGCCAAAGAAGAAGAAGAAGCGGCCGCAAAAGAGATCACAGAAGAAGAGAATGTAGTGATAGCAGAAGCTGTTGAAAACAAGCAGAAACCATCGACTTCGTCATCGTCGTCTGGACAACCCTCAGAGACTCAACAAAGGTTTTACCCACCCGGGCGGATAATGCATATGGTGGCGATGCCCAATGCGGAAGACGGAGGGGGGGAGGAGGAGGAGAGGGTGGGCATATACGAGACGCCAAGGGAGCTGTACAGCGGGATACGGTTGTCGCAGACGATGATAAATGATCATTACATGCCAATGTATAAGAAGATGATGGAGTTACTGATTGAGAGACTTGAAAGAGATGATGAAGACTGTACATGTGTGTTGTGATATGAGTAATATATATATAAATTATAGGTTGGTTTATTTCTTTTGGTGTTATTGAACAAATGGCATGCTCAAAAGATTTGCTTAAGCTGATATGAGTCATTAATAGGTTATGAGTCCCGTTTGTTTTTGCTGGGACTTGTTGCCTTAACATCGATGTACTAAATTCTGAGTTTTTTTTCCTTGATAATGAGATATATGTTAAATTAAGATTGGGATTTTTTTTAATGGAAAAGAGAATCAAATTTATTGGAGTACATGTATTTCAATTTCTTTTTACAAGGTTGTGTGTTTTATTAGATATATTGTATTTTATAAAATTCGAAACCCTATGAACTGTAGATGAGACTATAGGTGGCACATAAGTTTATTCTAAAAGATAAAAAAATTTCTCCCCTGCTCAATGAATTAGTTATCATATACGTTTGTTGAAAAAGATGGAAAAATAAAATAAATCATGAGTTGATACGACATCCTACGAAAATGAATGAATGTACGTCACTGATCATAAATTCATAATGTTAGTAAGAATTTCTGATTACTGAGTTTCGGTCGCTCTTTTTTTTTTTTTTTGTAAGTTTTAGCAACTCATTTTGTTCAGAATAAAGTTTAGTAATAAAAATTTAACCTCAATCAATAAGAAAATGACAACTAACATTTCCAGGGTGATTTTTTTTTTTTTGTGATTGGTTGGTTTGCTTAAAAAATTGGTAGGTTTTGATCAGAAAATGTTTTCCCTCATGCCAGTAGATACCTCCTCTACCACGTTTTTTTGTTATCTTACTTTGGGCATGTTAATCTTGACTAAAAATTTTGAGGCTTATGCATACCATTTCCATAAAAAAATGTTAATACTTCATCATCTCTATCATCACTTTTGCTGGCCAATCACTTTATCTAATGAATTACATGCTTTGACAAAAAAGTGACACACATAATCTAATGAATTGAATAAGTGATGTACATCTCAGAATAAATTGAACACATATATGTTTATGTTTTTCATAATGCTAATATAATAGAGTACATAATCTATTAAAAATTTCATACACAACCTTGGTGACATACATCTACAAGAATGACTACATGAGTATCTGTATCAGTGTACCAAAAATAAAGGAAAAGAAAAGAATGTCACGCTCAGAAAACATCACAAAGGGATTGATATATAATATCACATTCACTTTAATTAAATCATTAAATGGCAAAATCAACTGTATATCTTGTGCCGACCGACAAATATAGACTTAAGCTGTTCCATTTTCTTTACAAAAATATATCTGTAGATGACACGGATAACACAACCATACAAAGATTGGCAATACAGATGTTACAAAATCCCATGCTGGCAAGATAATGGACTTACCAAGGTGAAATTTCAGGATTCAGTGCCTTCGAAAAATGCGAAAAATGTAGATATTCCTCCCAGTTCACACAACAATCATGCCTGATAAGGGGATCTGAAATCACAGAGAATTCATGATATATTATACAAAATTGTTTCTGTTGAAAGAACACCACATTCCATGTGAAAGAAGTAGTATTTCAATACAAAGATGCCATCACGTAATAGCTGCAATTGCTATAACATACCAGCTCAATGAAAGCCAAGATCTTCTAAAAGTGAAGAGCTTTGATGTGATCACTGAGTTCCCTAACTTGGTTCCTCAACCGATTCGGATTACAAAAGAAATCAACAAACACCTGTCTCTCTCGATGCACCTCAGATTGATGGTGTTTGAAAATCTGAGTCAATGCAAAGGAATTATTTAAGATAATATTTTCCAAAAAAAACCGTTAGCAAACATGGTCCTTTTGATTGATATACACAAAGTATTGAATGAAAGAATCTTTCACAGTTTTTATTTTTTCCAGTGAGAATATTTTAGTAAATTCATTGAACTGGAAGTGGTGGGCATTCTTCGGTAGGAAGTTGGTTTGAGTTTTATAATGCATGGTGAGAAAAATTATATTGAACATCTAATTCAACCAGGAAAATGAGGATGCAATATTACCTCGACCTTCTTTTGATGCTCAGAAGTTATTTCATCGACGGCTACGAAGAGTTCAGAGTTCACTTTCTCCAATTCCTCAAGCTCTTTCATAGAGGCTGGCAGATAAGAATACAAGAAATCAAATATAATCGTAGAAGAATTGGGATGCTTATTCAAGGCAGATCCTTGGACCACTGATATTGGTAAATATATATTGACATTTCACTGACTTGAGACTGGTAGATTTATACTGTGGCTGAAAGCCCAAGAATTACAGCAAATTTTAAACAGAGAAGGACATGGGACTCTTTTGTTGTCAATCGTCGAGGGTATGTATTTTCAATATTCTTAATCCTCAACTACTAAATGTAGACAAAATGTGGAAAGATTTGAGTCCAGTTAAACTTATGCTGGGTAGATCAGTGAGGATTTGTGACTATGAACCCAATATGATGTTTTTTTGGTAAATTTATTAATGATATAGCAAAACAGTACGTTAATCAATGAAATAACAGTATAAACTGAATTTTCTTTTTCCAATTTATAAAGCACGACACAAATGAGAATGTATATATGATGACATGGACATGAATGATAGAGCCACCTATATATGGAAAACAAAAGAGAGAGGTGAATATGGTCCTAAAAAAATAGAGCTCAATCACGTGTGAAATAGCATCTATCACCATTGCTATAGATGATTAATTTAATCAAGTTTTAGGCAAGCATTGCATGTGAATATTTCAAATCAATAGTTCGAAAAAAAATTAAACATTCTTGTACAGTTGAATACATGTAGAATATGGATGTTTCATATAAGAAGAAGCCAGACTTCGAAAAAATATCACAATCAAATATATGAAATTATTATGATAACGTACCCAAGGTGTCAAAACTGGTTCTGCAGTTGTTGATGACGCAAATAGAAGCTGCTGAAGACGTTGGATGAGAGAGCACCTAAATGCCATTTAAGCATGCATATTAGAGAATTATGTTGAATTTTAATTCATTGATCATGAGCCAATTCTAGAAAGAAATAACAAAATGACTAGTGGACACTGAACATCCATTGTCACCTAATGCACATAATGAACCAAACACAGTTTAAGCACACATGTTTATCATTATCTGGATTTATATCTGACAGCTCAAACATGAATTAAACTTATTTTCCAAGAAAAATATGCATTTTAATTGATATGTATAAAGATAAACAACTGTACACATGGACTTGGTTATGGACATCTATTCATTTTGACCTTCTCTGTCATTAGTCAATAAATGATATATTGAAAAAGTAATATTTTTAGTTAGATTACTTTTGTTAATCAAAATAATTAGGTTAGATATCTATCGATGTTGTTTTAATCAAATCCATGCTATTTATTTGTTTTAATCTCAGAGGTTCATAATAAATGAACCAGATTTATTAAGCATCTGCCCGATCCATTTATTATGCCTTGGTGAGACAAACAGGCCTAGGCACATTTACAGGCCCAAGTGATGTTGACTAAGCAGCAGATCGCATAGGCCCATATGGATTGCCTAAGTGTTACCCAGAAAACTATGGTTAGCTGACAGCAAAACTTTAGGGTAAAAACTATTTCGAGTTTATTTGAGCTTGAAGGCAAATGCTTTTTAATTGCAAACTGGAAGGGAGCGCAAATATTTCAATTGAGAATGAAGTTTTCTTAATTCTTGCACAATTAAAAGGACAAATACTTCACACTATTTGACATGAACATAGAAGGATTATTCACTCACAGATTACTGATGCATCTGTTTCTGTCTTGAGGAAGGGATTTTTCAAGATTATGCCGAAGAGAGATTAAATCGGAATGAAGGCCTGAGATCTGCTGAATGATGCCAGGTGCTGAAACATATGCTGGCAACCCACCTTGGGAATCTGCAAGGAAAACAAAACATAAAATCATATATCATGCTTGATATTTCAGAAACAACAACTATGAATAAATCATAGGAAGAAAATTGAACTTACTTGAATGTATACTTAAAAGATCCCTAACGCCATGCAGAAAAGTATCACGGTCATCAACTGCACCTTGCTCATGTGTTTCATATGCAGCTTGTTTGAGTGCTAAGCAGCGATCCTATGATTTTTTTCAAAAAAGTAACACAATATACAAACAAAAAGTCAATGCAAAACCAAAATTGAGAAGTATGCCATTCATTCATTTTTAAAGATTTAAAATCTGAAACAAAAAATTACAACAGAACATTTGCAGGTCCATGATGGGCAGGTGTCTAGCACACATATAGACACCAAGGGCACTCTATGTATGAGTTTTAGAACCATGTCTGATACTCCAAACCCATGTTGTGAATGACACCCATGTCCATTTCCTTTTTACATCACAAAATGAATGGCTGTAAAAGCACCATGTCCAATTATATATGTTCATCTCTTTTTACAATATTTAGACAGTTAAAATGATTGGGTGGAAATAAAGAATGAGAACTTCTGACTAGACATCTAAAGAATTATTAGTTTCTTTCTTGCATGCCATGCACTGAACAAAAAAAGCAATGATATATTCTATTACAAGCAAATCATGTTAATGTGGAATCAATAAGTCCAACATGACAAACATACCACACGATCATTAGTAGCCAAAAGGTAGCCTTGCAGTTCGGATTCAATCACTCGAAGCATAGAAAATACTCCAAGCATAGTCTTCCTCTCCACTTGACAAACTATCTTTAAGAATTGGTGTCCAGCAAACTGTTTAATTAGATGGTTTATAAACTGCATAACAAACCATATTGGTCAGATAAGGTGCTCACATTTTTTCAATTGATAATTCTAGACAGATTAAACAAACAATGGAAATGCAAGCACAAATAGATGTCAGGATAATAAAAACGCGAAAATAAGTGGATCTCAAGTTAAAAGGTCCAACCCAATAATATAACGGTTCAAAGAGCTTTCGTCCATCAAACTGAGGCAATTTGGAATTAAAGAAAATATACATTGTAATGGTGAAATCCAAACATACAAGTTTGTGACTTCTTGAATACAGGAAAGGTCATTAAAATTTTAAGAAACAATTATCATGTGCTTGAATCAATATCATGTTAAAAAATTTCATGCTGAAAAGCAAATCTATTTTTTCCCAAACATTCAATATGCAATTCCAAATATTAAACGGCCACCTTCGTTATAGGATAATGTTAGATACAACCCCTGATTCCAACCCCAATTCCAGTCTACACGTGTTTTGAATTTTTTAAAAATAGTATACATCATCTAATAAGATACATGTTTTTATAAAAAAATGAAGTATATTGCTCCAATGAATTGTATGAATGCATTATAAAAAATGTGAAAAATTTCTATTAATGCATATACCTCGTCAATGTGACTATATGCTTTGGTGATTTTCTATCGACGCATATGAGATTGGAATTGGGGCTGAAAAAAAAACTATGTATAACAACACTCTTCTTTATATTCCAATTTTTTTATGAAAGTTATACAAATCCTTAAATCTACTTGAAGGACATAGTCCAATGCACTGTGTACCCACCTTCATCACATTAACACAACATGAACTTTAAACAGTTCAAAGAGCTCACATATTAATAAGTTCAATAAAATGTAGGAGATAACCAATGATTTCCCCAAAAGATTATCCTGCATCATAATGTTTTTTACTCTAAAACTGTAGTTTTAAATGCTCAAGAACATGGAAATATTCAGATAGTCAACCATAAAAATGGAATGAGACCAAATACATCCTTCATAACAATGTTGAATGAAAAATAAAGGGCAGAGGGGATGTCATAATCATTAAATCTCAATTACACACTGAAAATGGCTCTCCTGCCAAGCTGAAATCAATCAATTATAAACTTCAATAATTCTATAAATATTGTTCTGATGTTTCTGGCATCTTTCGAGGAATCATAAGTCCATAACAAGATGAAAGGGAATGGGTTTTTAATTTTTTTTGGGATACACATTTCTGTGCAAATCTAATAATGCCAGAATGTATAATGAAAGAATGATACAACAAATTTGAGCTCATAAAAGGAGCATGAACATGGACAAGGAGCACGAGACATGGATGAGAAAGGATAAGGGCATGGTGAAACAGTAACTGTTGCAAAACTAGGACATTGATATGACAAAGACACGATATTAAATAAATAAATAAAAGTCATATATAATATATTATATGGAAAAAAGTGATCCATGAAGCCAATTATCAAGTTAATTAAGATTTTATCATCATTTAGCTCTACAGTCTATAGACTCTATACACAAATGAGCATAAACTTTACAATAGTTATTAAGAAAAAATGTCACAAGACCGTGCCACTTAAGTGTCTCGTGTATCTACACCGTCCACCCCGCTCCAATGTAATAAACAATTATGCAGAAAATTAAATTGTATGTCGACCGAAGCTTTATCTTGCTGTCATTTGTCATACAATTTATCAGGGTCTAGTGTGGGGATGCATTATACTTGGAGGCAGTGTTAACAACCATATTTTTTCAAGCATAGATAATGTGGTAATGTTGGACATCGTCACTAGTTAACAACCATAATTATTTTTAAAAATATCAGTTCCTACTTCCTAAAAAAACAAACTACGTCAGTTCCAAGTAGTTGAAAAACAAATACTATACCAGTTTTTGCTGATTCATGTAGTGTTCCTGGCGCATAACCCTTAAATCATAGTCACCTACAGAACCCAAGGCGAGCATGAAATAGTTTCTTTTTAAAATCTCTGTAATTTCACAAAAGATGAGTCTACCTTGCAATATTAATGTGTCTTGGAGTTGAGCTAGCTCCCAACAAAGACCTGGAATGGTCTGCGAGAAAGTAGAAGATATAATACATACATATAATATACCCTCTTCAAAAGAATAAGCAATTGAGTAGAGATACAGAGAAGATAAAATGTATACTATTAATATAAAGGAAGTTCAAAGTCCAAATCTAACAAATATATAATAAGCCAATTCACAAGCCAGCTATTGATATTGAAAGCTTTTTCTATTTAAGTTTCCTTCAATTATGATTATAAATGGTTCCCACCTTCAAGAAAAATGAATAAATGGTCCCATGCATTGAGTTTCACATGACAGCAATTGATGTTGAAAGTTTTCGTATTAAAATTTTCTTCAATAATGTTCATCTAAATGGTTCACACCTTTAATTAAAAAATGATTATAAATGGTACCAAGCATAGAGCATGCTGCGAAGGAAACTTAAAACATTCACATATCATACAGAACCAACAAAAAAACGTGGTGTTATTAAAAAGGCCCAAATTTAAAGCTAAAAATAAGAGGAAAAAAATATGTCGTGACACTCGATTGGAATGATATAGTGAAGATTAGAATGGTAGGCAAGGGTGATGCACATAAATCAAGAAAGGGTCCACATTTTTATTAGTTTCTCTTTAAAACAAAACTTTTACATATATGGTGTTATATTTAGAAAAAAGTGCAATCTCAATGTCTCAACCAGCAAATTAATGGTCTTCTGCTATTGAAATGTGACTGCTCCTCCCATAATCTATTAGGGATGCAACTTGTGTCAGGTTGGAGTTATAATTTAGAATGGTACTGCAGCCTGTAGAACAGTATATGAACTCCAAGTAATCCTTTTCATATGACGAAATACCAAGTTTAAACAAGTTTGAAATGCATCATGAGAAAAGAAATGGGAAATAATCTCAGTAATACCAGCTGATCAATTGAGGAAACATAAAAAATACAGCTAAATAACCATGGGCATTCATCAAATGCACACCTCAGATAACAACTTCTGCTCCTTCCTATATAAATTGGAAAGTTCCCCCACCAATTCAGAATGCTTTCTCCTGTGTTGTGATCATAAAGGAAATAGGAAAAGTGATTTTATAGAAATAATACGCAATCAAGAACACGTCCCTTTATAGTTAGTTAAGTAGTATCATAATGAAGATATATCATCAGTTAATATAGACATAAACATGGTTATATAATCAATGACATATTGCAGACATGGATTTATGAAACAGACAAACATACCACAGCACTCTACAAGGAAGAATATTGTCATATAGTCCAGAGATATTCTCTTTATTTTTTAAATAATGGTGGGAATTTACCACCAGATTTATCAAAATGAGATAAATTCAAAGACACAGAAGGGGCAATTCCAAAACTCCAGTGAGATTCTATACGATAATGGTGATGGTGTTTTTATGCTTTTCTTCCTTTTTTCTTTTTCTTTTTCTTTTCTTTTTTTTTGGGGTAGGGAGTGGATAATTATTTATAATCAGGATATGAGGTAGGGCCCGTCTAGCCCCACCCACCTATTTTCTTACCCCACCAATCAATTAAAAAAAAAAAACCGGTGTTTTGCTATCCCCACCGATCCGACCAGTTCGACCGGATTTGGTCGTCATTTCAGGTTTCGCGCGACCGAATTTGGTCGCCATTTCAGGTTTCGCGCGACCGAATCTGATCGAACAAGATTTGTAATAAAGTTTATAATTTTTTTTTTTTTTTTGAAAACATAATCTCACGACGTATATCCTCCTTGAATCTTTCATATCACTCCAAGTCTGAGTTGTAATGTAGGGAGAATAAATCATTATTCTTAAATGTAGAATATAAGAACAATTTTTTTTATATAAGTTACAGACAAATTTCAAAAACCAAATATAAAATGTGTTTGAATCAACTGGTACGTTTTTTTGTTTTCAAACAAAAATTCATCTTAACTACGAATTCAAACGAAACTTAAAAATGATATATATTTGTCTAATAAGATATTTTTTTATAAAAATTTGAATTAATTGAAAGTATATCTACTTACATTTTTTTAATCCCTTAGTTGTTGTTTAGATGAAAGAATAAATGTAGAATATGATGGATAAATCCAAAAATTTATTTGTTTACAAAAAATAAGTAGATATAATTCTGAACCATGTTCGACCCATTCCAGTCGCCCAAAACCTGAAATGACGACCCATTACGGTCGCCCAAAACTTGAAATGGCGACCGAATTCGGTCGAACTGAATCGGTGGGAACAGACAAACACCGTTTTTTTTTTTTTTTTTGATTGGTGGGATTGGAAAATTGTTTGGTGGGGATAGACGGGCCCTATGAGGTATCTATCAAGAACAGCAACGGAGAAAGGAATTAATAGTATTTTACAGCATTATCAATGTTCTAAACTCAATTAATGTTTTTTTTAAGAATCCCTATATTCCGAACGTTGTCCAGAGACAACCTACATGTGGTTGACTCTTTGGCTGAGTCGTTTTTTCACATGGGTCTCGAGTTTGAATCCCCTGGAATTACCTGATGCACAGGGTTTGTCAATGACTATGTGCATCCAGGGTATTCCCAACTAATGTTAGGGTTACTCATCAAAGAAAAAGGCATGATCAACATAACAAAATTATTGCATGTCAGACCTCGCAAAGACATACCCAACTTGAACAACATGTAGTTGATTCTCACAACATACGCTCCTGACAAGGCTGATAGCCTATTTCAGAAGCCAAGAATAGCCTACATCAGAAACCAAAATCTGGGAAGAGTTCACACCCCTAAGGATTTGATGCCATGTAGAGGTGCTATGCAAATATAGTGAGGACACAGAAATGTGTAATTTGTAAAATAAATTGAACCCTTGTACAAACAGCATGGTTAAAAAAAAGGAATGAAACTTCATTAATTTACTGAGAAATGAAAGAGTTTATTTATCTCACTATAAAATGGGAAAAAAATATAAAAATCATCATAAAAATCCAAAAATGAATAATGGATATGATGGACTGAAAAGAATCTTGGATAAAGCAGCAAGAGCGATTGGCTTCGTGGACGATATAGAGATTATATAATAAATTTGTTCTCATCATCTTTCTTTGATACAAGCCTTGCTGATGGTTTGGAATTTGGGAATAACCGGCAAGGAAAAAAATGAGCAATTCCGTATATTTCAAGTAAAGTTTGTTAAAAATAGAGGGAAATATTGAAAACATAATTTTTTTACAAAAAATTTAAAAAAAAAACTAACATGCAAAATCACCAATATGAAATCAAATCCTGATCCCCCAATGATGTCATAACATCAAAACATAACAAATGTGAATTCAAGTTATACCAGTTGAGGTCAGGCAAAATCCTTAATGACTGACATTAAAAATCTAGTAAAACCAAACCTAATCCAGTTTTTTTTTCTTTTTTTTTTTAATTTCTTGCACAAGTAAAAATATGCATTGTGCATGCTCATTACATGTTTAATTCATTTAATACATGAAGTACTGAATACGGCATGTATGGTGTGATGAGATACTATTTAAACGGTTAAGCAGTACCTAAACTTTTGTTGAATAGTGTGCATTTACACGTGGATTAATCGAGAATCTGTAGGATTAAGTAACAATGTTAATAAGTTATATGGGGTTGATTGGCTGCATTTGTTTGTGTTATCCTAAGTAATATGTTGAGATAATGAGATGCCAAAGGTTTGAGTTATGCTAACAATTTTGTGTGAGAGAAAACCCATATTCTGATGTGAAAAAGAGCAGTAGTTTCCTGTACTAAACTGCCAACATATGGATTTCAAATTTTCAACTCACAAAATTTCTTTAGAAGCACATAAGATGATGCAGGTTGGCAGTGACAAAGTATTTTCCAATGATTGAGAACACTTAATCTTTAAGGGTTTGTTATTGCATACAGGAAAATGAAGGAAATTCGGGGACGTGATAAAAAAAATCCCTTTGTCCACTAAAAATTTGGTGTTCGTGCCAAATAAGAGAATTTTTTTTTTGTCATTTCCTTCACCTACTTTGTCTTATAATGAAAGGGGGTAAACACCCCCCCCCCCCAACATAGGAGGGAATGTGAGGGGAAATATGGAAAATATTGAGTTGATCACTATCCATCACATGGTGATGACTTTTCATCACATGCACAAACAACGGGTAAATTGATGGAAGGGAGAGTGATTTACCGTCCATCACTTTCCCTTTGACCCAATTCATTTAATTTCTTTCATTTTACATCTAACATTGTGCACAAACACACCCTAAGCTACAAAAATGTTGAGCTGTACATGGAATCAACTCATATATTGAATTCCAGAAAATGTAAAATTAGTGTTCAGCAACCAGGTATTTCATGTATATTTAACAAACAAATTAAAGAAATATCTTGACATATGGCATAACCTTCCACCATTATAACAGGACAAATATGGGAAATGCTTTGCTTCCAGTTGCAAAATTCAGTGATTCAGGATCAACAAACAGAAGTAACAACTGAAAGTAAGTAAGCAAAACACCTCAGTGAGTAAAGATCAAGATGAATATGAGCCTCATCAGATGACAGTTGAGCCTTGAGGACAGAAAGCATAGCTTGCTGCTTGGCATTTTCCACTTGGGCTTCTACCCATTGTCTTTCACTAGTTCCAAATCTGCCACAGAATAAAACAGTTCAACAATACTTACAAATGAGAACATTACTGAGAAGTACAGAAAGAAATTTATCTAAAAGAGGATCTGTTATTCAGGAAAAGAAGATTCCTTGCTATGAAAAAGTCAGGGTAGATTCAAGCAACAAATGTTCAGTGCATTCCATGATTGGGGTTGCCTTTAATAAGCTACTCCCAACTGCTAAGAAAACAGGCCCACATGACTGAGGAAGGTTTTGACTCCTCTTGACCTTATCCATTTGTCCTTTGAACCCATAGTTGTCAAAAGCTCGGTGTGTGTGTGACCAACAGTTCAACACGTATTTAATTTAAGGAGAAATCTCGGTCAAAATTGTGTAAGCAGTAAAGGTAAGGCATTATATCATCAAGTAATGAACAAATGCCCCTTGTATAAAGGATTTGGGACCAGCAGATTAATAGGGTTCACATAATGCAGCAACCCCATATGTGGTTTTAGAGTTTGGTACATATGCAGCTACATATGACAACACTGCTTAAACCTATCTCAGAAACATGGCATAAGGAGAGGTTGATCTTGTTGTCAGTGAATCTAAGTAGCATGATGCAAAAAAAAGGTGCATTGGTTGGTTCTGGATCAGATCACTGTGTACAAGCATGAGATTAAGGTAAAACAAGAGAGAAGTGATAAAATTATATAAATAATGTTTGACTACATACATTGCATAATTTTTAAAAAAGGTGGGAGAACACCACTTGAATTGTTTTAAACCGGAGGTGAAGCTCCAAAAGTAGGAGGTGGCAATCACCAATACTCCAAAAAGGGAAGAAAAAAAAAAAAAGAGGAGATATCTACCACAAGCGCCCCAAAATTCACACGCCCTCCACTTCACTTCCCATAAAAACTTTACACATCCCATCTTTTATCCACAACAGTGAAACCAAATCAGCTCTCAATACACCCTTCTCTTCTAATTGACGTGGAAGTTTTTAGCATCCAGTATGCATTACCTTTTACTTCAAATCTCCACTTAATCATGCTCAGGCAATTGCTTACTAGAGTATTGAGTCACGACTGCAGTCCATGATGCACTAGATAGTCTCCAACGACGTAATATTTTGGGTTTTACGATATATCTCTTGACCACAATGCACCAAAATATATGGCAGCCTGCCTGAAGCTCTGCGAACATTACCTAAATGCTTGACATGGAAGTGGTTGGATGCATTATCCTTTACTCCAAAACAAAGCTTAAGAATGCTCATTTATCTTTTCCGCTAAAGTTTTGAGTGAAATCTAATATGTCCATGATGCACCAAATTACCCATCAAAATGATATTTTGCATCTACCTTTATTACTAGTCCAATTTTACATTCCTAATTTGAAAACCTTTCAAAACCAACATGCTGCTAAAACATTATCTCAAAGACAAACAATACATAATTTACACTCTTGCATGATGTCCCCACTCAGACAGATCACTCTTGCTATTTAATGATTTCCCACCAGTAGATCATAATCAAAGAAAAAGACAAACCCTGTGAGAATTAGGCAAATGTGTGAATATCTGTAAGACAAACAAATTGCTAAGGCAGTGTGGGGATATACTTACATTGAGCGAAGTCGTTGCAGCTCAGCTACACGGTGCTGATGAGATTTTTCTGGATCCTCCATATTTCATAAGGAAAAAGTTCAATAAATGATAAGAGGTCAACCATGAGAAATCTTCTCCACCAATCAATATGACTACCAAAATAAGGCCATACAAACTGAAAACAACTTTTCTTGCAAAATGATATTATCATATATGGATATAATCATAAGTGGCAATCATCATTGCTAACTGAAAAAGATCACAACTTTTTCATTAGCAGACTTGTGAAAACATATTCGAAGATTTTATCAAAGTGCAAAAAAAGAAAAATTTGGTGAGGCCAAAGAGACTCTGCTCAGCTCCATCCTAGTGGCTTAGGCAGGGATATAAATTTTAGATGGCCTACATTTTTTTTACATCAGACAAATAGAAAAAATGAGAAGAATAATTCCTCAATAAAATTTAAAAATTAAAGACTCTTGACATAATAATTATAGAACATTCAAGTAGAAGGAATTATCCACTAATGACTAATTGCCAGAAAAAAACTGAAGTTCTTTAAGAATGGGTAGAAAACAATAATTTTGGTCCAAACATCAGTCCTAGAGTCCAAACTGAGACCTTTTATATGCAAACCCTCCTTTGAGGAGTTAAGCCATTAACTTCACCCCTGAATATCAAGCAAATGCAATGAAGCAACTTACCAATATATGTATGATAAGCATGCAAAAGCATTGTTCTTCTTCCAGATACTCATGAATACAGTCATGGACGAGAAAACAAACAAGCAGCAAAAATAACAGCATGCAATGGACAACCATCTAACATTGAGAATAGACCAAGACCTCAGAGTAACGAGGGATCACAAGCAGTTATAAGTACCTCTTACGAATGTATTTGCGATATCGTCAAGACTCACCCATGAACATTTAGATTTTCCCTCCTCAGCAACAAGTTGAAAAGGACCCTGAAAGCATATAGAAAAGCCATCATTTATTCAGTATCATATATGATTCATATAAAAAGAAAGGTACCACAAATTAAAAAGTACACTATTATATACCGTATTAAGCTGCTTCTCGAACCACTGATTTAGCTCCTTTCTACAATCTGTGTCTCCAAGCAAGTATGCATGGAAATCAGAGTAAGCCAAGTAAATGCTACCATCTGCAACCATGTTTAGTAAAATGTTATTACAAGGTCATAAGAATGGACATATGGGTTTGATAGTTATGTTATATTCAAAATTATGGCAAATAATTAACAAGAGAAGAAATAACTAACACTAACCACAGTTTAAAAAAAAGACTAAATATAAGTGACAAAAGAAGCCTGAGTCACAAATTGAGATGGAACATAGACATTATGGATGTAGAATTACCATCTTCTGAATGATAATGGGCCAATTCCAGTGCAGTGGAAGCAATTTTTCCAAGAACTCCATCCATCTAAGTATGAGAATAAGTCAGAACTCTTGACAAAAAATTTACAGTACCTTTGTACAGTAAACTCTCTACTTCCATATTTCAATTGGTTTAAAAAAAATTTAAAAAAAATGTTCCAACTCTATTGTAGAAAAGAAAATGATGGAATTCGGATGATAGAAAATCCTGAAAATTATATGTGGAGGTACAGTCCATATTAAAGAACAAGAACAAATATTTCCATCTAGATTTCCCTGTAAACATGGATAAGTAAGCATACTAATATAAACCTTGAATGGTACGCATGATTCAGCCAATCAAATCATGAACTCAGCACTGAACCAACAGCATGCCATATGTGCCTTTCCACAGGTGGAGATGCACACCATCAGCAATATAAAAACATATGTGAAATTAAAGGATCCATCACCACATGTTTAATAGGAAATTTCTCATGATAGGTTTATTTAATATTTGGATACAGCAAGGACATTCCAAATGTATAGAGTATAGACATAAAGACGTTAGAGAAAATATGGATAAAAAGTACATTGATACCTTGTTTACTATAATATGTAGCTCGTGAGTTCTCTCAGGGTTGAAAGAATTTAACTCATTGCATCTTAAGCAAAACTTCTTAATTCAAAAAGAAATGAATCAATGCATCTTATCTTTTACTTCAACTGATTAAAGATTACATGTCCATGCGCATTCGGCAGTGACCTATGCAGCCGCATGTATATTTATGTAGATGTCTGGGATTATGATTGATAGTGGCCATTTCCTCAAGTATAAAACCTTCTCAACCAGATGGGAAGAACTGCCTAGGAGGATTCTCTTGGAAACCTCAGTTCTGATGGTTTAATTGAAAAACCTCCCATGAACACAAGATGACTGATCAGCTTGTATTCTGCTTCTTTACCCTAAAAGCGGCCATTTCCTAGGACCAAGACCAAAATTGATTGTTTTGAAGTTTCTCAATAAGAAAAACAAACAGAGTTACAAAGCCAATCTAACTATGCAACACTTAGAAGAAAGATAGTAGGGATTGTTATCTAATGCTTTTTTTCCTTGCTTTATTTTCATGAATAAGCCTTATATCTCCCTGTTTTAGGAAATAGGGGCCATTATGTCCTCCTGTGGGAGTTTGCCCATGTTTTTGATAAATTACAGGTGGTGAGCTGTAGATGGGGTGCTGGGTAAAAAAATTGATAAGTAGATGGGGTGCTGGGTATGACAAGCACGGACAAATTGTTTAGTTATTTTAAAATTTGTAATATAGTAAAATCAGAAATATTTGTTGCTGTTGGTTTCAAATACATGCACGAGAGATTTTCTTACTTAGAGACATGTTAAAAAATGTCACAGATCTATTAAATGTGCATTCTAACATACTGATCAGATGACTGAGCTGATTAATATTTCCCTTCTTACAAAGCCTGACTGATCTTTATATTTAAGATTTGAGCTCACGTTTTAAAATAGGTAAACATATGGTCCCCATTTGTATATAAATAAGTAAATGGGGCCATCAGTAATTATTCTTATCATAAATTTGACCAAAGATAAAAAATGTTCTTGTCATGATGAAATTTTAATGATCAGAGAGGTGCATAGGAATTCATCAGCTTGCCTCTAGACTCCTCATAGCAAGCTTCTCATCCAACAAAGAAAGACAGCCCTTAACATCAGAGGTTGCTGCCATCCTTGCCTTCCTTCTGTGAGCCAGAAATGAGGCTTGTCCTGCGAGCATATCAGACTGAGCCTGCAGAGTCCTGAGCCTTTTTTGCAACTCCATAGCTTCAGCCTTGTAAGAAATTGTTGCTTCCCTATTAAATAGAAGAAAAGTCAACAGATGACGATGGATTATCTAAATATATCTTTTAAACAGTGTTTAGGCGGCCTGCAGGTGGCTGCCCGTAAGGCATGTTTAGGATTTGGATTATATTAGGAATAAATTCTAACGGGTCAGTATCTGCCAAGGTAGGCTATAGGCGCCCACCTAGCAGCTGAAGGCAGAGGGCCAGGTAAACCACCTAGGCTGGTGCGTGCCCAAAACACTTTTTGATCCACTGATCCAGATATAACAGTGGTCCATGAATAAAATAGTCAAGGCAAGTCCAAGGACTCAAACTAATGGAGACAGCATCAAGTTCCATCACAAGTTGAAAGGTTTCTGAATCTAATGTTCTCTTATCATCTTCACATTTCTGAATCTAATGGTCTCTTATCACCTTCATGTGGCCATAGTTTAAATTCTTTCTAGAAATTAAAATGCTTATTAGCACCTAGGCAGAATCTGATGATGAGGAGGTGGAGGATCTCACCTCATTACTAGCATCTCTTCAAGAAGTGTTTTTTGACTTGGAAAAGGGAAGAAGATAAGGTGATTTGGGTAAGGGGTTTGTCATAACATGGCTTCTCTGTCAAATCATTTTTTAGAAGGCTCAATGAAGATCCTACACGTGTGATCTCCTCATCATGGTCTTCACACCAAATTCGGGGAGTCGTCTATTCTTTGAAGATTAGGGTGTTCATGTGGTTGCTTTTCCAAGATAAAATCCTCACCAAGATGGATTGGTCAAAGTGGGCAAATGATGGTGACACTAATTGTGAGTTTTGTGGAGAGACCATAGAAACTAGAGAACGTGTTTTTTGGTTGCTCACTTGGCTTTCACATAAAGCTAAAGGTGGGTTCGGATTTAGGCTCGAGCAGTCACTTCAACAATCTTAAAAATTTGTGGGAGTGGATCTGCAAAAGAAGGAAAAGAGGAAACTGCAGCAACGAGTCAAATTCCAATGATATGTTGGCCATTTGGTTCAACCGCAATACATATATTTTCCCAAGGAAATGACCATCCAAGGAATAACTTCGATTATGGTGCTCTTAGGTAATAAACAGCTTTGGCTATCATAGGGAGAATTTGGAGAGGGTTATTGTACTTGGTATTTGGGTAAGGGGGTTTGTCATATTTATGAGTTTTCATTTTGATTTTATCTTTATTTTGTTTTTGGTGATCTCTCATCTCCATTTTGTTCGAGGGGTGTCATTTTTCGTATGAATGCTCCAATCTCTCTTAAAAAAAATTCAAATTGCTTAATTGTCAGCATGATTTCTCAAGCAAACAGGAAAAAAAAGCAATAAAAAGGCTTCAGCATAGATATCAATCATTTGCCTGTCATCAAATTTCTATGAAACAGAAACAACAACTATATGCTGAACATAAACTAGGAACTGTGAAAGAAAAATAAATAAAAATGAAAAAAAAAATCACCTTATATCTTTAATCCTTCATCACCTCCAAATACTGTGAATGCTGATATGCTATCATAAGCAGAATCCAAAAGCTCCCCCTGATAAATAAAAAGCATTTCGATGAATAAACCTAACAATCCTTTAGTTTCCACCACATTGATTCCTATTTAGTAAATTATCTAATGAATTTCATCACTTATTCATCGCAACCTTCAAACCACATTGCACCCAATTGATCATTATACTTCAAATAGGAACAATGGTAGGAAACCTTTTGTTACTCAACTACAACTACAAACAGGCAGAAAACACAGCCAAGCACACAGAGAGAGAAAACATGAATAAACAAAATTAAATTGTTGTATTTATCAAAAATCACTCAGTAAAAAAATGAATAAACGAAATTTAAATAAATAAATAAAACAGAATTCACTCCACAATAACCAAACATTCCTCGAAAACAATCAAACCATTGCACTAAGAAGCAATCACAGGTACCTCCAGAAGCTTCCCCTCTTGAACAAGTTGCTTGTACCTGCCCAAAAACAACCGAATCAATGACAATGCGATCCCATGCACATCCGACCAGCGAACAAAAACATGGAAACAGAGAGAGAGGAGGTACTGGGAGAGTTGGGAGGGGGAGAGGGCGTTGGAGGGGCGGAGGCTGGAGCAGATCCAGTCGAGGAGGTCCTTCTCGTGCTGGAAGGGCCACTCGAACCCGTCTGGGTTCAGCGACTCGTGCCCCTCGTAGCCCAGCTCGCCCAACAGGGAGCACAGACGGGACCCGCTCATCTCGATCTGTGCCAAGCGCGTCGTCTCCTTCTTCTTCTTCTTCTTCGCCGGCCGAGCGAGATTTTTTTTATTTTTTTTTTTTAATGGGGAGTGAATTGGGCGAGTGGGGGGAGAGAGGGTTTGCGGGTTATGTGGGTGAATTTTCGGGCGGGCGAGTTTGAGTTTTGGTTCAGGCGGACGGACACGGTTGGGGCTAGTTCGGGCCAAACTCGGTTTGAATGTGAAACTGTACCGAGTCTGGGCGGGTTCTTCGATGAAAATGCAGATCCAGATATAATTTTATTTTTAAACGTACTGGATTTAATGTTTCTATGTTTTATACGATAAATTTTTAGGATATTTCAAAATAATATTTTTAAGGGAAAAATCCATATAACCCCCTGTAATCTTTCTTATATCCACATAACCCCCTGACTTTTTGATAAATCCATATAACCCCCTGTAAACATATTGAAAATCCATTTACCCCCTTCTGTCAGTTAAATTAACCAAAATCTAACCAATCTTTAACCCCACATGGGATTTGACTGTTTTATCCTTACATGTTAACTATGGTTTAATTTCCCTTTCCACGCCTTCTCCCATGACACCCACACCTTCAACGCCGCCATCGACGTCCTCGTCAAGTTCTTCGACTTCGACCGCGCGTGGTCCCTCATCGCGCACATGCCCTCCCCCAACACCTTCTGCATCCTCTTCAACCGCTACACCTCCGCCTGCCTCCCCTCCGACGCCATCCACGCCTACGAACACGCCGCCTCAGAATTCGGGCTCAAAGGGGAACCCCTCTTCACCTCCCTCATTGAAGCGCTCTATTAGCACAAGCACGTGATCGAGGCCGAGGAGCTCTACTTCAAAAGGAGGGACTTTTCGGTGACCACCAAGACCCACAACATGATCCTCCGCTGGTACGCCAAGTTGGGTTAATGGTGCAAATGCAGGGAATTTTGAGTGGATTTTGAGAAAGGTGGAATCTTGCGCAACCTTCACTCGTATTCGATTTACATGGACATTGTTATTAAGTCGGGGAATCCTTACATGGCGGTGAAGCTATTCGAAGAAATGATTGAGAGAGGGGTTCGCCTGGATGTAGTGGTGTACAATACGGTCATCCAGGCGGTCAGTGTGGTGGACGGTCCCAATCACTCGATACAGCTTTTTCGGGAGATGGTCGACAATGGGTGTCGCCCAAATGTGACGACTTACAATACGATTCTTAAGTTGTTGTGTCGGGTGGGGAGGTTCGATGAGGCTTATGGGTTTCTTGAGGGGATGAGGAAGGATGGGGTGGAGACAAATGTGATTACTTACAATAGTTTCTTTAAGTATCTTATGAAGCCGAAGGAGGTGATGGGGTTGTTTGATAGGATGGTTAAGAGTGGGTGCCAGCCGAGGATGGATACTTATGTAATGCTGCTAGGAATTTGGGAAGTTGGGGTTTCTGAGACTGGTTATGGATGTTTGGAAGGCAATGGAGGAGAATGGGTGTAGCCCGGATAAGTTCGCTTACGATTGATTGGAACACAGCAGCAACAACAGCAACACAAAGCAGCACAACAGCAAAAGTAGCAACACAACACAGCAGCAGACTAACAGCAACAATCTAACATCAGCACTGTAAGAAGTTGGCTAAGAGGTTTTTAGTGTTCATCCAAAAATAATAACTCATTCAAGCATTCTACCAAACATAAAATGCATAATAATAGATATCTAACCATCTCTGACATTGTTGTCATTGTGGAGGACAAATGTGGCCTGATTCACAACACTATTAAGGAGGAGCTGCTGCGGAGACAAGGTCTGATCAATGGAGGAGCTACTGCCGATTAGATCAAAGGAGGAGCTACTTCCCGATCATCACCAATGGATGAGTTGATGTGGGTTTTTTTCCTCGATTGGATGGGAGGAGAGGGGGCTTATATGGGGTGATGGAGACGACAATCGAGTTGCAACGGTCGGCAATGCAACAGTCGGGGGTGGGGTCGAGGTTGCAGGACAGGTTGAGAAGCTTTAATGGAGATGCTCATGGAGGGGTAAATTTGAAAATTTAAGGGGGTTATTTGGGTTTTTTGATGTTTACAGGGGGTTAAAAGCATTTAACATTTTAAACTAGGGTTAAGAAAACGGAATATACTTCGAATATTCCAAATCTGTTAACCAATTTTTAACTCGGGGGGTTTTTGGGATTTTCAGTATGTTTACAGGGGGTTATGTGGATATAAGGAAGATTACAGGGGGTTATATGGATTTTTCTCTATTTTTAAAGCGGGCTGGATTTTTAAAAAAGTAGAGGTTGCGTGTGTAGTAAGTGTGTGTTTATTTTTTTTATTAGACCAGTTATTGTGCATATGCAGATGCACATAAAAAAGTCTAAAATATGTTTGGATTAATATTAATGTTAAATAATTTAGTTACAATAACATCTTCATAATAATAACTTCAAATGCAAAAAATCTAATTTCTTTATATTAATATTAATATTTTGATATTTAGTATTCAAATTGAAGTTAATTTCATGAATATAATCTGCATTCATGTCAAAATAATTTTATTTTGTCATATAATATTTTTATTATATTAAGTACACTGATCGATCAATTCAACTTATTTTAAATGGGGTGGGGTGGGGCGGATACAAATATTAAGATTGAAAACTCAAAATGTAATGGAGTGGATATGGATTTCAAATTATAAAATCCAACCCAACTTATTGCTATCCCTAAAAATATAAAAGAAAAAGTGAACCATAGAAAAAATATAAAAAGTGTGATAAATAAATTTTGTCGGAATCGATTTTTTGAATTGAAAAGCAATTTACTCTACCAAACATTAAACTCTTTTAAAATATTGATTCCTAAATTAAAAAAAATCCTAAAAAAGTCAAGGTCTAAAATCATCTTAAAAACCAGCTTTATTCCAAAAGCTATTTTTCAATCTGTGTTTCCAAACGGACCTTAATGAATGTCATGGGATTAAATGGGTGTGAAGGGATTGTTGTCATAATATTTTTTAAAATCGAATAATCAAATGTTTGTTTTTCTTGTTAAGAGACTTTTATATAGTAAAATAAAATATATATTAAATTAATAAAAATAGGATTATGAATTTATTTACATATATGTGGTAACATAATTTTCATATAATCAAAATAGAGTACAAAATATATTCTAACAATGGATTATATTTTGAATATTCTTTCATTTTTTACGTATTTCATATCCTGATAATACTATGATAATACTATGATTTTTATGGAATTGAATAGAAATGTAGGGGATAAAATAAAAAATGGAAGGATCCTCTTATCCTAATAATATTATGATATGATAACCAAATTTAACTATAAGTTGATATGTCACATGATGAAATGTATGTATTAGAATAAATTATTAATTAAATTAAAATATTGTAAATGGATTTTCATGGGATTGAATAGAAATATAGGACTATCCTATTAATATTATGATAATCAATTTTAAATATAAATTAATAAATATGTTACATGATGAAATGTATGTATTATAATATACTATAAATAAGATTATGATGCTGTAAATAGATTTTAATGGAATTAAATAGAAATGTAAGGGTAAAATAAAAAATTCTATAAAATATATCCGGCTTTGTCACAAAATTCTATAAAATAAACACACAAACAAAAACACACAATCCAATCAATAAACGAATGAATGATTAACCGAAAAGCAAAAACAGAGAGAGAGAGAGTCGATGGACCCACGGACCTTTATTAGGGATGGTGATTGAGGAGGAGAAGATAAAAGGATTTAAAACGTTAGAAAGGAAGTGGAATGGTCTTAATTTTAGGGTCATAATGTATTTTCTAGATTTGATGAGTGATGAATTTTCATTTGAATGTTTTAATAGTAATTAAGGAAAATAATGTTTTCGAATGAGTGTGGGAATGATGAATGATTCATTAAAAAAGGGTTTGGAGGAATTTTATTAATTGGATGAGGTAAATTGAAAATAATGTTTTCGTATGAAATGGTGTGGGAATGATGAATGATTCATTAAGAAAAGGTTTGGAGGAATTTTATTAATTAGATGGGGTAAATTGAAGATTATTGTTTTCGTGTGAAACGGGGTGTGGGAACTATGAATGATTCATTAAGAAAGGGTTTGGAGGAATTTTATTAATTGGATGGGGTAAATTCTTGGAGTGAAAGTTTTAAAACGAATGTCATGGGATTAAATGGGTGTGAAGGGATTGTTGTCATAATATTTTTGACTGATTAGTAGGGGTATATAATAATCAAATGTTTATTTTTCTTGTTAAGAGACTTTTATATAGTAAAATAAAATAAAGTATAGATTAAATTAATAAAAATAGGATCATGAATTTATTTACATATATGTGGAAACATAATTTTCATATAATCAATATAGAGTACATAATATATTCTAACAATGGATTATATTTTGAATATCCTTTCATTTTTTATGTATTCCATCCTGATAATACTATGATTTTCATGGAATTGAATAGAAATGTAGGGGGTAAATTGAAAAAAATGGAAGGATACTCTTATCTTAATAATATTATGATATGATAATCAAATTTAACTATAAGTTGATATGTCACATGATGAAATGTATGTATTAGAATAAACTATGCATGAAATTAAAATATTGTAAATGGATTTTCATGGGATTGAATAGAAATGTATGACTATCCTATCAATATTATGATAACCAATTTTAAATATAAATTAATAAATATGTTACATGATGAAATGTATGTATTATAGTAAATTATAAATGAGATTAAGATGATGTAAATGGATTTTAATGAAATTGAATAGAAATGTAAGGGTAAAATGAAAAAATGATTGTCATTAAAGTGGTGTGAATGGACTGTAATGGGATTGAATGAATTGACAAGGGCAAAAAGGTCAAATGACAGGTTTTTGGTTTAAGAGACTTTTATATAGTAATAAATATAGATTATTAAATAAAAGGCGTAAAACATAGATGACCCGAAATCTAATATGATAATATATTTTTGATTTATATTTATGCATATGAAATGAATTTTTTCAAAAAATAATTATTACCTGGTTAAAAATAAGATCAAAAGTTAAAAAAAAATTTAACCCGAATTAATTATATTTTTTTTAATGAAAATTAATAATCAAATAAATATTAAATTTAAATTTATTTAAAGATATTTTATTAATTAAAATCTATTAAAATCGGATAAGATCTAAAATATATTTTTGTGAGATATAATCTATCATAATATAAATACATAAAATATTTATTGATGGATATATGTGTTTCTAAATTAATTTCAAGGGAAAAATTTGCTAAAATATTTGGTGAAACAAACTTTTTTTTATTTCATCCAAATGACTAGTTAAATATTTAATATACCGCCACAAAACACTAAATCTTAAAAGCAATAAGATAGTAAGATTAAATGTAAATCTAAACATACTGAATAATTTCAAGATCTATTAATTAAAATAATAGTAATAATAATAATAATTGCAACAGAGAAAAAAAATGTTCACATATTTTACCTGATGAATTGAAGTTGTTTTTATTTAAAAAATGAGGGTTCACGTTTGCTAGCTTTGTTCAAGAAAGAACCCTGCAAATAAACAGCTTCTGAGGTAAATCAAGCATATTACTGAAACATTCATTGGAATAAATAAATATGCAAAATAACATTAATCCAATCAAGCAAATAAGTTATCAAAGCAATAATCTAAAGTAGATAAATAAATAGAAAAATTTAGAGAGGTGAACTAAACTAGATTGGAGGATCTATATTGAGCAATCCAATTTTTATAGAGAGGTTGGAATTTTTATTTTTATAAATAATCACCCACCAACTAGTCCCCCTTTATCTTTAATTAAAAAACATATCCACCAAATTTTCAATTCCTATCTCATTAAATTAAATCCACAACCACCATTGATATTTCCTTATCACCACGTACTACCATTTCATTAAAGATAATTATCAAGTTGTAATCTAACCTTAACTAATTTTACTTAAATCACTAAATCTTTGATAAACATAAAACCACTAAATCTTAAAAATAATAAGATTGATATATATCTAATCAAACTAATGGATACAGTTGTCCTTTTAATTAATTTAAAAGGGTAAAATTGGCTAAAATGTTTCCCCTCCAACTCGTACTTTTTATAGTAGTATAGATATAGATATAGAAGTATAGAATAGATATATGGATATATGGATATAGATATGGATATGGATATAGATTTTCTTTAACAAAATTAGCTAAATATTTACCCTTCAACTCTTACTTTTTATATTCATATCGATTATAATATTAATAAAAAAATTTAAATTTTTATATTACATTGTATTATGTGAATTAAAAAAAATGTAAAATGCAATTTATAGGGTTAAATTTGAAGTACTAAATTTCACATATTATTTCAATTTATTTTAAATATAATTTAAAATAAAATTAATAATATAATTTTAGAAAAAATAATTTTATATTTGGAACTCAGATTACATATTATAAGATATAGATATTTTTGAAAAATTATTTAAATCAATTTTAATGTATGGATATATATTTTCAGATACTAAAAAATGAGAAAATTCAATTAATATTAATTTTTTTATGAAAATGAATTTATTTTTTCATAATTTATCAGTTTTTTAATTTCAATTTTAAATGTATTTTAATTTATCCATATGAAAAAATAAAATATATTATTTATTTTAAATCTTAATTTTCTCTTTAATTTAAATTTAAATCTATCCAATATATAACACTAAAAATATCTATGAAAATCTAATTATCACTTTGAATATACAGAATTTATTTATTTTCATTTAGTAGAAAAATATTTTATTATAATATATAATGTTATTTTTTATTTCTTGTATTTTGGATTAATAATATTTGCAAAAATTAATGGATTTGTGCACATAAAAATATCTAAATAAATTAAATATGAAAATGTGAAAACAAACTAAAAAATTACTTCTAATTGAGCATTATAATGATTATCAAACATACACATATGACTAAACATAAATGATTATTAACATACAGGATCAAATTTCATTTTATTAATAAAATAGATAATGAATTTTTATCATATTCGATAATCATGAAGTTCAAAATTATAATATCTAAGAAAATTGGAAAAAATAAAATTTAAGAAACTATTATTTGTATGAATAATGAATATTGATGTTCTCATTTTATTTATAAAAAAATGTAATTAAAACAACTAAAACCTAGCTGTTGATGGTGCTGAACAAAAATGAAACACACCTTACCTATAAATGAAATAAAAAATTAATTAAAATAATAGTAATAATAATAATAATTGCAACAGAGAAAAAAAATGTTCACATATTTAACCTGAGGAGTTGAAGTTGTTTTTGTTTAAAAAATGAGGGTTCACGTTTGCTAGCTTTGTTCAAGAAAGAACCCTGCAATACAAAAATAAACAGCTTCTGAGGCAAATCAAGCATATTATTGAAACATTCATTGGAATAAATAAATATGCAAAATAACATTAATCCAATCAAGCAAATAAGTTATCAAAGCAATAATCTAAAGTAGATAAATAAATAGAAAAATTTAGAGAGGGGCGAATTAAACCAGATTGGAGGATCTATATTGAGCAAGAGGTTGGAACTTTTGTTTTTATAAATAATCACCCACCAAATCGTCCCCCTTATCTTTAATTAAAAAACATATCCACCAAATTTTTAATTCCTACCTCATTAAATTAAATCCACAACCACCATCTGATATTTCCTCATCACCATGTACTACCATTTCATTAAAGATAATTATCAAGATGTAATCTAACCTTAACTAATTTTGCTTAAATCACTAAATCTTTGATAAACATAAAACCACTAAATCTTAAAAATAATAAGATTAATATATATCTAATCAAACTAATGGATATAGTTGTCATTTTAATTAATTTAAAGGGGTAAAATTGGCTAAAATGTTTCCCCTTCAACTCATACTTTTTATAATAGTATATAATATATAATATAATATATATATATATATATATATATATATATATATATATATATATATTTCATTCACATTTTAAATTTGAAAATAAAAATTATTATTATTATCTATATATATTATGAATATTAAAAATAAAATATTTTAAATTGATCATTAAAACTAATTTTTTTAGTTTCTTAAGATCCTACTTTTATCAATATGGATTTTGATAATTTAACATTATTATTATATTTATTAAATAAAATATAATAAAATCCGTCAAGATTTGTTAATTGATTAAATGAAAACTATTCATTTTTTTTATAAAATCAAATTTTATGGGATAAAATTTAATTTGTGAGATAAAATCTATCATATTTATAAATATAGATAATTTTTTTTTATAGATATAGTTGTATTTTTAATCAATTTCAAGGAGTGAAATCGAATAAAATGTTTCTCTTTTATCTTGTATTTTTTATAGTAGTATGGATATGGATGTAAATATTGATACAGACACAGATGAAAAAAAAAAATCATAGCTAAACAAATCTCACAACTTAACTAAACAAATCTCTCACACTTTTTTTGTTTTTGTTTTTGTTTTTGTTTTTGGGAAAATGAGAACGAATAGTCATAGCTAAACAAATCTCGGCCGTCCAAAATACATTAGCCACTCTCTCCCAAAAACCCCACGACTTCGTCCCAAAAACCCTAGCCCCCCCTTCCGCGCCACGTCGGGTTCGTCTTCGCGGACATCGTGATAGGATCAGGTAGATCGCTATCACTTCGTCTCTTTCATCGTCTCCCATCGTCGCCGGCGCCGCGGCGGCAGAAGGAACGCCCACGGACGAAGCGGAGCGGGCGGCGGCGCAGCCGCACTTCCTCCTCATATTTCCGCGCAAAGCCCTGTTTGTATAGGCTATACAAGGACGCCATGGAATTGGAGGGAGAGGAGGGTCTTCACATTGATATGTGGTTTGTTTTGACCTCTTTTGTAATTTTTTATTGTTCAAATCATTATATGCGTGTTTTGCTATATGTTTGTTTTAACTAGTCTTCTCTATTTGATGTGTATTCTATAGTTCTGTGGGTGATGGAAGTAATGCAATTCTTTTACCGGGGAAGAAAAAGAGTGACAGCAAGCACATGAGAAAGGTATTAGTCATGTGGGCGAAGTTCTTTTTTAAAAGCTCTTTTAAATCTCGAAGCGTTTGATTTAATTTTTTTTTTTTTTTGCCTTTGTAGGTTATCGACAAGAGGAAGTTGAAAAAAGAGCCTACTTTGAGCAAAAGCAAGCAGAGGAAGTTGAAGAAGATTCAGGTTCATGGCCTGCTTATTCTCCATTGAATGATGCATTTTGGATGTTTTTGTGGATTCTAAATTGAATTTTTGTGTTAAATATCAGGAGGAGAAGGAAAGAAGGCCTTACTTTCTAAAAGTATTCATATTTTAGAGTAAGTGTAATTACTTGTGTATTTCATTTGTGATTAAAGGACTTTGTTCAATGTTGGATTTCATCATCCATGAAGATTTTCTGATTGAGCTTTTACTTGTAATGATTTGACCCAGGAAGTGCAAGATTCAGGATGATGTGTATTCTCTCCTGAGGTCTTCGGGGACCATCGGTCAGGTCTGCAGTTGCTAATTGGTGTCGTATTTTGTTTATGCGGTTCAACAACTTATTGGATCTGGTTGAATTGTCCAATGCAGGCTGAAAGCATGCGAGAGAAACGGTGTAGGGCTATGCAGTTCTCCAAGGCAGGTTTGGAGGTGCCAGAAGATGCTCTTCCCTTTAAAAAGAAGAAGAGTAGACAAAATGCTACTCGCGGCAATGAAATCGCTGCGAGGTCAGATTCGGGTCAGAATCGTTTTGAGAACGAGTCTGGTGATTATGCTCCTCTACCATTGAAACTCATTGAAGATAATCACCCAAAGCCGAGTTGTTTGAGCTCACCAGATTTAGATGATGATTTAAATGTTGAGGTTCCAATTCGAGGAGATACCGCTTATGAGGACTCTGGAATATGCATGAGAGAAGATGTGGAAGTTCCTCCTCCTTGTAGTTCCGACAAATTAAAGAGCGTCAGATTGCAGGTTTGTTAGGGGTACATATGATATATGTGGCTGAACTTTTAATTCCATTTGATTTCATATGATGTCCATCTTCCTCATGGTTTTGGTTATAGTCATCTTATACATCTTTTTGGTTGTCTGTTTGAACCCACCTCATTTACTGCAACCTTTTTGTTTCATTTTGAATAAAAGGACTCATTAACTTGCTTTGTTACTTAATGAGCCATCATGGTTGTAAAATAAATTTTAGATTGCTCTTGTTTCACAATGAGGTTTCGTTTTCAAAATAAAAGTAGTAAATATAATTAAGATGGGGTGAAAATGAGATGAGAAGCAAGAATTGGGGAAACTAAAAATTTAAGCAGAGGAAAACGGTTAAAATAACCCCAATGTTATGCAGTTTTCTTTTTTAATTTTCAAGAATTATGTATCATATATTTGATTCTCTGATTGATATTTCCAAACTGCATTGTGTAATGTATAATTATTGAGCGTCTATATTGATTGTAAGGCAAGCCTTTCTAACACCTTTTGTGCCATCATATATGTTGCATACCATGTCTTAAACTATGTGGAGTTGAGTTGGTGATGCTTCTTTTACCATCATGATTGACTTGCATTGTTTAATGTATAAATTATTGAGCGTTTATATTGATTGTAAGGCAGGCCTTTCTAACACCTTTTATGCCATCATACATGTTGCATACCATGTCTTAAACTATGTGGAGTTGAGTTGGTGATGCTTCTTTTACCATCATGATTGACTTACATCGATAATATCCTGATCTGGTCCAGGATCCAGATATAGATGGTCCAAAAGTTGATATTCAGGGTACCACTAGTATTCTTGCAAATAACACAGAGGAGAGGCCTACAAGTACTCGGACAGTGGTGCATGTTTCAAGGCCAGATGAAGTTGAAAAGAAAAGGCTAGATCTCCCAATAGTAATGATGGAGCAGGAGATAATGGAAGCTATAAATGAACATTCTACTGTTATTATCTGTGGAGAAACAGGCTGTGGTAAAACTACTCAAGTTCCACAGGTTAGCTCCAATGAGAATATTTTTTCTCCTTTTTCATTAAACTTAATAGCTTTAAGCAGTTCATTCTTATATCCCATGGCAATATAAATCATGCTTTGTGGTTAAATGACTGTCACAGTTCCTTTATGAAGCTGGATTTGGTTCCAATCTTGGGGGATCTAGAAAAGGAATAATTGGTGTTACCCAACCACGTCGTGTTGCTGTCCTTGCCACTGCCAAAAGGGTGTCTTTTGAACTAGGCCTTCGTCTGGGGAGGGAGGTTGGGTTTCAAGTTAGGCATGACAAAAAGATAGGAATTGATTGCTCCATCAAATTTATGACAGATGGAATTCTGCTTCGTGAAGCACAGGTTCTTTCCTGGACTTGCATTTTTCTATTCATTTCATGTACAAGTCCATATGCCCATATAATTTTTTTCACTTATTTTGTAAGCTTCAAGTGCACCTGATTTGTTTCATCAGTTCAGTTCATATTATTCTTTTTATATATCTTTATTATCATATAGTGCCACTCATATTTATTTAAGAAAGGTGCCACATTCTTATTCTACATTTAATGGGTTGGATTGTAACAGAAATTGGTGAAATACTTTTCATTGGGTGAATAGTGATCTTTATTTTTCTTTTTATTCCAATTTAGTCCCTGCCTTTCACTTTTCAGTCTGGTTCTTCTATTTTATTATTTTCTTTTTTTGAATGATTAGGAAAAATTATTTGTAAAGGCAATTGTCCAACAAGCCTTTCTCTGTTCAGGCCCAGCTACATTTATGACACCGCATAACATCTGGACAATAATCCTCATTCATTGCACATTACATGCCCGAAATACAAACAAATATGAACAGCACATGTGAAAAATAATTAACAATTTGGCCTTATATCTAATTATAATTTAGATATCATGTTTGATATCTTATAATTTACAGTAGAATGAGATGACATGTAAACAAATATCTACGCGACGAGACAAACTTTATGAGATGACATGTTTGATACACTTGAGTGCTTATATTATTTTTTCTCATCTAGTATCCTAGTGTAGCCACTTCATTAACTTCTACAAGATGTGCATGTCCTAGAACTTTGTTTTATAGTTTCTAAACTGGAGTAAGAAATTCAAGGTTTTACTTTGTAACACTATTTACTAACAACATAGTTATCCAGACACTGAAAGGCTAGACAAGATAGAAGGGCACATATGCTGTATGTAGATCTCATTTACCATGAGGAGAGATGGGAGTTAAAATATTTTTTTCAACTTAAAAATTCTTCTCAGCATCAAATATTGAACAATGGAATGCAATATATCTAAAATGCTCCCAGATAACTTTGTACACTTTTTTCTTTCAACATCTTGTCTTTTCAGGCTTATTTCTTATATGAATTTAACATTTTAGATACAGTTATTCTATTTATAACCTTGTTGCATGTGTTATTTATCAGGATCATTATTTCTTTTTCTTTTCTTATGTCTAATTATAATTTAGAAACTCACATGCCTCTGATTGTATCTTTAGGTAATATTTTATTGTCCTTTGAGCATGCTACTGATTGCAATATCTTGGTACAGAGTGATTTCTTATTGAAGCGGTATTCTGTTATTATCCTGGATGAGGCTCATGAGAGGAGCTTGAATACAGACATACTTGTTGGGATGCTTTCCAGGATCATAGAAGTGCGAAAAGTGAGTATCCAATTTGTATATCAAAGTATTTCTTTTTTCTTTTTATGCAGTTTGTATTTGTGCTCACATGCTTGGATGACAGAAATTATGCTTAGAGCAGAAAGAGATGATGCTCTCAGGAGTACAGATTAACCCCGAGAATGTGATCACTCCATTAAAGCTTGTTCTAATGAGCGCTACATTGCGGGTTGAGGACTTTGTTTCACACAAGAAATTATTCTGTGAGCCCCCACCTGTTATAGAGGTGCCAACCAGACAATTTCCTGTGACCATCCACTTCTCAAAGAGGACCGATATAGTGGATTACATGGGTCAAGCTTATAAAAAAGTCATGTCCATCCACAAGAGGTTGCCTGCAGGTGGTATTTTAGTGTTTGTCACTGGACAAAGGGAGGTGGAAGACCTGTGCGGTAAACTACGTAAAGCTTCAAAGAAGCTTATCAATTCTGGTTCGAAGGGATTGAAAGATGAGGAAATTGAAAATGTAACTGAAATAGAAGATATAGCTGAAGCATTTGACCTTGATGATCATTCATCTGACAGGCAGATTGACAGATTTAGCTCTCATGATGAGGACCATGTTGACCAATTGAAAACATCCTATTCATCCAGCTCTGGGACAGAGAGTGAGCTAGAAATTGAAAGCGAAGATGAGGATACAAATCCTGCAATATTAGATGAAACTGGTACAAAAGCGGATTTTTTCAAAAATGCTGTGAGCCTTTCTTGTCTGAAGGCGTCCTTTAGTGCTCTGACAGGTAATCCGTCAACTTCAGAGTGCGGAGGAGATCAATCTCTCACTGTTACTGCATCTACTGAAGTAGGCACGAAGTGTACTCCTGTGTTTGTGAGGAAAAATGAAGTTAACTGTAATGGTGGGTTATACGTCTTGCCCCTATATGCTATGCTTCCTGCAGATGCGCAGCTTCGTGTGTTTGAAGATGTGCCTGAAGGACAAAGGCTTATTGTTGTTGCTACAAATGTGGCAGAGACCTCATTAACAATCCCTGGTATAAAATATGTGGTTGACACTGGTAGAGAAAAAGTCAAAAACTACAATCCCACCAATGGGATGGCTACCTTTGAAGTTCAATGGATAAGCAAAGCATCAGCTGCCCAGCGCTCTGGAAGAGCTGGAAGGACAGGGCCAGGGCACTGTTACCGTCTCTATTCTTCAGCAGTCTTCAACAATATATTTACGGAGTTCTCCTCTGCTGAAATATCCAAAATTCCTGTGGATGGGATCGTCCTTCTGTTGAAGTCCATCGGCATTGACAAGGTTGCTGAATATGATTTCTTTTCTTAACTGAATTTTATCATTTAATATACTTGAAAACTGACACTTCTTATCGATGCTTCTTTATTTCAGGTAGCAAACTTTCCTTTCCCAACTCCTCCCGAGACTGTTTCTTTGGTGGAAGCTGAGCGTTGCTTAAAGGCCCTCGAGGCATTGGATAGTCAAGAAAGGCTTACCCCTCTTGGGAAAGCAATGGCACAATATCCAATGAGTCCTCGTCATTCACGAATGCTCCTCACAGTTATTCAAATAATGAAGAAACAGCAGGGCTGTGACAGGGCAAACTTGGTTTTGGGATATACAGTTGCTGCAGCTGCAGCTTTGAGCTTTCCCAATCCTTTCATTATGCATTTTGAGGGAAGCCATGGAAAGACAGTTGACCAAGATAGGGAAGATAAAGGTGAATCTTTGGCCCACAAGAGAGATGTAGCTCATGAGAAAACTCTGGACCGTGAGGAAAAACTGAGGAAGAAAAAACTAAGAGAAACGGCCCGGGTGGCCCGAGCGAAATTTTGCAATCCCAGTAGTGATGCTTTGACAATAGCATACGCCCTTCAATTGTTTGAGCTCGCCAAGAATCCTGTAGATTTTTGCAATGAAAACTCATTGCACTTCAAAACAATGGATGAAATGTCCAAGTTGAGAAAGCAACTGCTTCAGCTAGTATGTCATCAGAGTGCTGTTGTTGGGATGCAGGAGTTCTCGTGGAGTGGTGGAAGCATTCATGATGTGGAATGTGCTTGGAGGATTCCTTCTGATAAGCATCCACTTCGAATGAATGAGGAAGAGATATTGGGACAAGCTATTTGTGCTGGATGGGCAGATAGGGTCGCAAAGCGCACTAGAAATGCTTCGGCGTCATCTGATAAAGAGAGAAAATCCAATGCAGTTCGATATCAAGCGTGTGCAGTGAATGAAACCGTATTCATTCACCGGGGGTCAGCGGTTTCTCAATCGGCGCCAGAGTTCCTCGTGTACAGTGAGCTTCTCCATGCAAAACGGCCATACATGCATGGGGTTACCAGTGTGAAATGTAGCTGGCTTGTCAAATATGCCAGTTCTCTCTGCACATTTTCAGCACCGCTTACAGACCCGAGGCCTTACTATGAACCTCTGAATGACCAAGTCTTATGCTGGGTCAGTCCGACTTTTGGACCACATCTCTGGCAGTTACCTTTGCATAGCATCCTGATTAAAAATGGTACACTTCGGGTGTCCACTTTTGCATGTGCTTTGCTCGAAGGTCAGGTCCTACCATGCTTAAGATCTGCTCAAAAATTTTTGGCTGCCCCACCGACGAGTATATTGAAGCCTGAGGCGTCTTGTCAAAGACGAGTTGGTGATCTTCTGAGTAGATTAAGGACCAGGTCAAGAACAATCGATAGCCGTGCCATGTTGAGGGAGGCCTGGAATGAGAATCCTCATATTCTAAATTCAGAGATTCGTCAATGGTTTCAGGAAAGATTTCATGATCAGTTTGAACAGTTTTGGGTGCAGATGCATGATGAGGTTCTTCTGGAGGGTCCAGAACTCTTCCCAAAGAGGGCAAAGAAAGAGCAGAAGAAGGCAAAATAGGTATTCATTCGTCATGGTCTCCAACATCATACCACATGAACCTGGTATGGTTGACTTGATTATGCAGAATAATTTTATGTTCATTTAATATTCATTTTATGCAACACTGATTAACTGCAGCCATTGATTTTTTGGCATCTCCTGTTTATTGAATGAAGAAGAAGAAAGCCATTCTGTTTTGTGTTTTTCATTCCTTTCTTAGACTTGTTATTTTTTGGTGTCACTGTACCCTCCACATTGCAAATGGATTTTATATAAAGATTGGAAAAAAAATGGTTCTTTTCAATTGAGAATATTTTCATTGTTTTATAATAATCTGTTGACAGACCCAAAGAAATGGTAGGAATTATGATTCGAGTTCCAGATATCAAAGTGTTGAATCAATCCCTCATTCAAGTAGAACACAGACATATTCTTGGACCTGAATTTTATTTTTCGATCTATTGAGGTGTCATCTCCAATTTCAAACATGTGAACTTGTTTTGATAAGGGAATAAGTGGTGGGATAAATAGATAAATGAAGGATAAGTAGTTAGAAAATTTATCATGTTTGTTATCATAAAAATCAGGATAAAATGCAATTTAATTGTCATTATTTTCTAATTTAAAATTTCCAAGCCGTTTGGTTCACCTACCAAAGTCCTACTTCCAGTTCTATTTCCTCACTATACCAATATATGATTCTGAAAAGAAAGAATGCTTAGTTTTGTTTGATCTTGAGTTCAATCATGCATTTATATGTACAGTCTATTATTTCCTGGTTTCCTGTATATGACTTAATATATACCGCATTAATGTCACGATTAGGGAGCATCACTATGCATTTGTTCATAACATAACAGCAGAAGGAACATAAACTTTTTGAGGTAATATTCCAGTAGGAAATTATTTGGTTCCCATAATTGTTTGTGTTTGCATGTATAAAAAATTTAGGGCCAATCTGATAACTCTGATCTTGAGAATTCTTCTTTTGAAGAATCCATTTATATTAGATTTTGTGGAATGAGAAATTTTATATGTAATGTCCAAGCATGAACACAAAAATGAAATACTTCAAACGTAATTGTCTTGAATGTTTTAACATAACGATAATGAGAATGAATACCAAACTGACATTTGGAGTCCACCCGAGCATAAACAAAAAAGCTAAGACAATTTTTTCAAATGAATCCAACCAAGGTGTGACATCAGTAACATCAACATCAACACCCCTTTAGCCATCATGTGGTATGGAAACTGAAAAGAAATCTGAGAATCAAATGCCAAAAGTTCACACTTATCCACCTTCCAGGCTTTAATAGAGAGCCTGGGATACCTTTTTCAAGGGGCTGCATATGAGCACAAAATATTGTTGTCACCAGTGATAATATACTGATGTATGCCATTTTGCTTCTTTCAAGAAAGAAAATTTGGAGTGAGGATTACATTTATTCACCCCTGATAGCTGGGATATATAACTATCTATGCACATTGCTGATGATTCACCTTAGATAAACTGAAAATAAGTGTGGATAAGAGATTCACCTTGATTTTTTAAATGATAATTATACTCTAGTATAATTGTTTGTGTTTGAGAATATATTTGGGAGATGTGTGTCTGGTATGATAGTTGTGAGATGTATGTAAGAATGTTGGTGAATTTTTTTTTAAATGGCATAGAAGAATTTGTATCCATTATTCCATTGGTATAATTATAACAATAATGATTCCCAAGCCCCAATTTCATAGGCCCCAAACCAGACCTCATGATGTGGCAATAGAGCATTGTCTATTATGCCCATAACTACCTCAACATGAATCCCTATGATTGTGGAGTATCATTTAATTTTGAAAATCATGTATTTATTCATCATTAATTGATTTCAAAAATCATACATCAATATTAATATTTTTGGAACTGATTTTGTTTATGAAGAACACATGGGCAGATCTGAAATTCTATTTTTGAGGTTTTGGAAGGTACGAAATGTTTTTTTTATATTTGGATCCACCTCAATGTCTCTCGGATCATGTTTGATATTATTAGATTCGTAATTGAATTGTGTTTTGTTTTTTGTTTTAAATGTTTGAACATGAATTTTTTTTATGTATTGAATATCATTTTTCACAGTTTGATTTGTTTTTATCTCAATATCTATATGTAACATTCCATATTGTTACATTTTTTAATGGGTAGTTTGTTTGATAAAACTGCTACATTGTTAACAATGTAAATAGTCACTTTTTAAATTTATATTATTTTTGTTACATTCATAAATGAAACAGTCAACCGCATACATGTATTGGTTTATATTTGTTACATTCATAATTGTAACAGTCAACTACATGTAAATTTTTTAACAAAAAATGTAACAGTCAATTAATTTTTTAAATCTGTTACTTTTGTTACATTCGTGAATGTAACAGTAGCCGTTTGAAGGATTTTGATAAAAAAACAATTTAGGTAAGTTTTGGTGTAATTTAGGTAAGATCTGGGTGTAATTGAAATTGAAAATTGAGTTATTAGATATGAATTTCAAAATTTAAATTTTGAAATACATAAATTTTGGTGTAAATATGAAAAATTAGTAACTGATTAGAGAAAAAAAAGGATTTGGGTTAATATGAGAGATTTTTAATGAATGACATATTTGTATTTTGCCTTTTTAACCTTTTGAAAAGTCAACAAGTCAACCAATGAGATGATGACACCTCATAGGGTTTGTGAGTGAGGCTTATATTTTGGGGCCTAGGTATCATGACTCTAATTATAAATAAGTCTTGATAAATAAATTTAATCCCATAATAATAATTAGAGCTTATGTTAATTTATCCAAACAAGTTATGAGGTTTATTTTTGCAAAACAAACACTTTATTTTGTCGATTCCCCCTTGTTTCTCCTCCTCCTCGGTTAACTAAATATAAAATTATTTTTATTAACATAAATGCAATTATTAATGTAGATTTATAGAATAAATTTATAAAACATAAATAAACATACTAGCATAATACACTGCATTTTGTGATCCGTTTGGGTGACGTATAAGTAGGGAATAAGGGGGAATAAAGGGGTAAGAAAGAAACTGTTTGTTTTGAAAAAAGAAAAACTCCAATAGCTATAGAATAAATTAGAATAAACTCATTCTTGAAGGTGTCGGAATTGCTTATCAATGTGAATTTATGTCAATAGATAAAAATAACTTTACGTGTCATTTAAAAAAAAATATTTTACCTAATAGTTTCACATATATTTAAAAAGTACATCATATTTATTATATTATATATACATATCTTATACTTATTCTCAAATACAAATGATTTATATTTAACATATAAAGAAAAAATTCAAATAACCCCCAGTAAACTGTTCGAAATCCATACAACCCTTTCACTTTTCTTGAAGTCTATATAACCTCCTGAAAACACTTATGTAAATCTAAATAACCATTGAGTTAAACTTCCGTTGAGAGATGAGAATTATTATATGAATATTATGTTTGGATAATTCTGAATGAAAATACAGTATACCAAAAATCCTCTACAATATGTTTAAAATACGGAAAGCCCTTTATAAATGATGATTTTACCCTCTGAATATATTATAAAACTCTAGCGAGGGGTAAAATTATCATTTATTAAGGTTTTTTGCAACATTAACACATTGTAGGGGTGTTTGATATACAGTGTTTTTAATCATGGTTAATCAAACATAATAGTCCTCATTGGTCAAAGAAAATTTAACTCAGAAGGCTATTTGGATTTACATATGTATTTCAAGGGGTTATATGGACTTCAGAAAATTTCAAGGGGTTATGTGGATTTTCCCTTTAAGTATAAGAGATTTTTAGATTTAAGTCTCTGTAAATATGCTTATTTAGGGATCAATCCCTCCTGTCTTCATATTTCTTTTTAAGTCCTAACTTCAAATGCCTATTTCGTTTTTAGTATATCCGCTAAACATTCGTTCATGTACCGTAGTGGCTTAGTTTATGAAAATATTTTTATTTTTAAGTCCTTATAAACTGTTATTTAGTGATCAGTTCATCTCTTCTTCATATTTCATTTTAAATCTCTAATTTCAAATTCTTTTTTTTATTAGTCCTTTAATAAAATGTCTATATGATATTGTAAGTATTTTGATATTTGAAATATATATACAAAAAATATCTTAAATCATCTTAAAAAACAACTTTATTTCAAAAGCTATTTTTCAATATGTGTTTTCAAACGTACCAGAAAAATGGTCCTCTTCTTCGTCGTGTGGGGTCCACTCAGTTTCAGATACTCTCCCAGTCCCACTGTTCGCTTTTTCGAGTTTATCGTCGATCTTAAATCAACGGTTGTTATCATCCAATGAGGACCAGGTAAATCTTATTCAAGATCTCACAGTATATTAGCATCGTGCCTCCACTAGCGCACTTGCTTTTCTTGTTATTTTGCAAATAACACCTCAACAGTTCTATTATATCTGAAGACACCCCACCTGTAACACTTTTTTTTAACCTTTCCTTTTAATTTGTTTATAAAAATACTAATATATTCTTGTTCTATTTTGTATTTAAAAAAAAAGTATTTTTAAATTTTAAGGTACACAAATACTCATATTTTCATGTACCAAATTTAACCATGTTTTGATGAAGTTTTTTAAGTTTACAATATAAGGGCATTCTAATTTTGCAAAAAAACATAAAATAAAATAAAGTGAACATAAAAATAAGTACATAAAATGCGGACTGCGTGTAATAAAACCCTATTCCTCCGTCCACCCCGGGTGGGCTAAAGGGTTTTTTTGCAGGGTTTTTTTTGCAAATATCCCGAATGGCCCCAAATATCAATCATTCAATTGAATGGAAGGGACTCTCCCCCTCACACGTGCAACCACTCGCAACATTTTCATGCACCTGCGGAGTGTCCTTTTTTTTTTCTCCCCATATAGCCCCCGTCCCCGCGAACGTCTCGGCCTGTTCTGTCTGAAACCGACAACACGAAATTTTTCAGTCACTCGTCTCTACACACACCTCTCTTTCTAGGGTTTCAAAATCCAACACTATCTCGGATTCAAGTATCTTCAAATCAAGGTATTGTTTCCGTTTTCGCACTTCTTTCACTGAAAATTTCTTCATCTTTACCCTCCGCAACCAATCATGTAATTCATTGGGTTCAATTTATACTTTCATGACATGGGTTTTGCTTGGTTTCCCTAAAAGAGGGCAAAAAATGCGAACTTGGGTTCAATTCACCAATTCAAGAACCAAAATTCCCTCTTTTATTGAATCAGAGACTGAAATTTGTGTGTTCTCTGTTAGATATGTGAGAGCTGCACAAGAAATGGAAGGTTGTGATTGCGTAGAGCCGCAGTGGCCCGCGGACGAGCTTCTGGTGAAGTACCAATACATATCGGAGTTCTTCATCGCCTTCGCTTACTTCTCGATCCCTCTCGAGCTCATCTACTTTGTAAAAAAGTCTGCTTTTTTCCCCTATCGATGGGTTCTGATGCAATTCGGGGCCTTCATCGTCCTCTGCGGCGCGACCCACTTCATAAGCCTCTGGACTTTCACAATGCACAGCCGAACCGTGGTTTTGGTGATGACGGTCGCAAAGGTGTCCACCGCGGTCGTCTCTTGCGCGACGGCTCTGACGCTCGTGCACATAATCCCCGATTTGTTGAGTGTGAAGATCAGGGAGACCTCATTGAAGAACAGGGCGGATGAGCTTGACAGGGAGTTGGGGCTCATAAGGACCCAAGAAGAGACCGGGCGGCATGTGAGGATGCTCACGCATGAGATTCGGAGCACATTGGATAGGCATACGATATTGAAAACTACGCTCGTTGAGCTCGGTAGGACTTTGGGTTTAGAGGAGTGCGCTCTGTGGATGCCGTCTCGGTCGGGCCTCAATTTGCATCTCTCGCACACGCTAAGACACCAAAAGCCTGTTGAGTCGATCGTTTCGATTAATCTCCCCATAGTGAATAAGGTGTTTAGTAGTAACCGTGCTTTGGGGATCCCTCATACGTGCCCATTGGCAAGGATTGGACCTGTTGTGGGGAGGTATGCGCCACCAGAGGTTGTGGCCGTGCGGGTTCCACTGTTGCATTTATCAAACTTCCAAATAAATGACTGGCCTGAGTTCTCGGCGAGGAGTTTTGCTGTGATGGTGTTGATGCTCCCGCTGGACAGTGCGAGGAAGTGGCATGAGCATGAATTTGAGCTTGTGGAGGTTGTTGCAGATCAGGTTTGTTGCAACCTATTCTTGGTTGATGTTCTTAAAAATGATACTGTTTGTGTTTCCTTGTAGTGTATTTCATTTCTTGGCTCTTTTGATATTGGTTGGGCTTGGGCTAGGCATTTTTTTGTGAAGCGTTGATGGTAATATGCATCAGTATGGATGGCATGCCCCATATGTTTTGACATATAATGGGGCATAATCTAACACTTAGACGTGTCTATGTTGATTTTTGAAAATGAGAATATATGCTATATTCTCTTAAAAAAAGAATATATGCTATATGAGAATCACTCTTATGACCTTAGCTATGTAATGAAGAAGCGAGTAAGTGACCGGGTAGCGTTTGATTGCGCGATTGCGCAGCGTTTGTGATTGCAGGAAGCTGGTTCTGCAATCGTGTAACCAAACAGTTTTACAATCGCAACTTCCTGTAAACAGATTTCAGATAAATAGTGTCCAAAAGCTGCGATTTAAGAAAGCTGGGGGAGGCAGCTTCTGCAGAATCAGTTTTAAACTCAGCGATAACAGAAAATCAGTTTTGCAATCGCATTACCAAATGCTACTGGTATCTTGATCTCTGTTTCAATTAGAGGGTGCTTCGGTTATTATGAATTATAAGGCTAGGGGCCTAAGGGACTCCCCATTGTGGAGGGGGAGGACCTAAATTGTGGTGAGCTTGGCCAAAAACACCCATGCCCTGCCCGGTCCGGATTGGATCGCAGGCTTGTAAATTATTTTCATCTCTCAAAAAAATAAAAAAAATTATAAGACTTTGATAGGAATGGTATTTGTTTCCTTGGTGAAATATGGAACATTAATATATTGAAAGCATACGTGTATCTACTTAGGTAACCAAGTATTTGAGACTTCAACGCGCATAGGGATTGCCATCAGGGTTGGATCATGTAATTTTTCATTTTAAAGTTTCATTCGTTTGAGAGCCTTAGGATTTAGTATATACCAAGATGATTAATTTTCTCTTCTTTTGTTATTTCTACGGTTGGCTTTTGATGTTCCTGAATTGAATTCAATCATTATTGTTGAATCTTAATGTCTAATGTTCTATGGTTTTCACATTTCCTTTGAAATCTTTGGGGTGCTAGTTGTTTATGATCTGGCCTTCTGTTTGGAAGTTGGTTTCTTATATTATTTCCCAAGACCTGATTTTGTCTTAACACCAGATATAATACAGTTTCATGTCAGGTGTTCCAAATACTTTTTATAAATTGCTACCTATGATACTTGGAATGAGCATTGGTACAATTTCATGTATTCATATAGCAAATCCTGGATCCCCTGTGGATGTTTTTGATAGAGTCAGATCAGATAATCGTGGACTTTATTTATGGAGAGTTGTGACCCATGCAAACTGAGAATTACATCTTTCTTTGTGGTTGTGATTGAATTATTGAAGAATAGGCTTGCCCATCTTTGTATCATATGGGGATTCAATCACCTAATAGCTCGATGATAAAAAAAAAAAAAACACTTTGATGTATGTATCATGAACCATGACTGCAGTAGACAGAATCACAGGATGATAATCTTGAACAACTAGAACGCTAGAAGTTTATGCTCCTATGTTCATCCAAGTCAATGTGGTGATTCTTTTCTAGTGCTTACGGGTGATAATCACCTATGAGCCCCTGATTCAGGACCTGTAACCTATGATTCTACTTAACAGTTGCAAATATATGACCATATCATGGTTTCTTTCAATATAAATATCTTTTACATTGTAAGACACATTTATTTTGCTTGCCATAGCTTTATTTATTCACAGCATTTCCAAGTTCAGTTGTTTTGTTATCCCAGAATCATATGATTTTCTAAGTTTTTGGGTTTTAATCCTTGTGTTGAATCTTGTCATGGCTTGCACTGTAAATGCTTCTGGTTTTCCTATCATTAACATTGTCTATGTTATTGACATCGCTGATTTTATTGGTTTTTGAGTTTCTCTATCCTTTTACATTTTCTTGGGTTCAGGTAGCTGTTGCACTTTCACATGCAGCAATACTGGAGGAGTCCATGAGAGCACGTGATTTGCTTATGGAGCAAAACGTGGCACTGGATTTAGCTCGAAGGGAGGCGGAAATGGCCATCCATGCTCGCAATGATTTTCTTGCGGTTATGAACCATGAGATGCGAACTCCCATGCATGCAATTATCGCGCATTCTTCTCTTCTTTTGGAAACCGAACTAACTCCTGAACAAAGGCTAATGATAGAAACAGTGTTGAAGAGCAGCAACCTCTTGGCGACACTTATAAATGACGTTTTAGGTCTATCGAGATTGGAGGATGGAAGCTTTGAATTGGAATACGGAACTTTCAATCTTCATACTGCTTTCAGAGAGGTATTTTTTTTTGCCCCAGTTTGTTTCGGGTATGAGCTAGTGGATAAGGAAAGAATAGGCTTAATCCTCAAACGAACATGTTTGTTTAGCATGGATGAACCTTAAAAGTTATTCCTTGTTAAGTTAGAATATTAACTCTATCTTGGATACTTGTACACTTATTTTTACCTATCTATCCAAAACTATAGTTATACTCTGATAAGACAAAAAAATTGTCCAAACCGATAAAAGGAATAGCCAAAAAAAAAAAAAAATCTAATTCTCCTCTTATCTCTGTATTACTATTTTATGCCCGGATAAGCTACCTGCGAATTAAATGAGGGGTTATATTTTTTCTCTCTCTTGATTGGAGACCTCTCTTCGCCTTCACCTGTCTTGTTATGAATTGGGTTTTTAATATTTGCTTCTTATCATTACAGGTCATTAATTTGATAAAGCCTATTACTGCAGTGAAGAAATTACCTGTAACATTGACATTGTCACCGGACTTACCAGTCTGCGCAGTTGGTGATGAAAAACGACTCACACAAATTATTCTGAATGTGACTGGAAATGCTGTGAAATTCACAACAGAGGGCTACATCTCAGTTTCAGCCTCTGTTGTGAAACCGGATTTGTTGTGGCGAAATGAAGACTTCTACCCAGTAGCTAGCGAAGGACACTTCTATCTGCATGTTCAGGTTCGATAATAGGATACATTTCATGATAAAATTCTCTGTGGTAGATTTGACCAAGAAATGTTGAATTTTTGTGTCACAGGTGAAGGATACAGGTTGTGGGATTAGTCCTCAAGACATGCCACATTTGTTTACCAAATTCGCACAGTCTAAAAGCGGACCGAATGGGAGCATTGGGGGCAATGGGCTTGGACTTGCCATCAGTAAGAGGTATTCCCTGGTGAAACTCTCCTATGGTCACTTGAAGCTGAAGCTAGGCACAATTATGCCATTGAACTCAAACCTAATTAATTGCCTCCCATGTTTTCACAGAGTTCTTGCAGGTGTGGGTCTGGTTTATATATGAAAATGTCATCCAATTCAGTCACATTAAACATTAAACTGAATCACATGTCCATCTTTTAAATGAGATTCAGTTTTCTTCGATAACGCTATAGCAGGTTTTAGGAAGCAAGACACTTTTAATGAACTTGTTGTGTCTGTCCCCATCATGTACAGTCGTACAGACATGAGAGTATGAGACATGACAAGACACGCATTGGACACATGTCAGACATGTCCCATACATGCCCAAATTGCAAAAAAATTTCAGACGTGTCCATTGGACACGATATTAATACGTGATGTGGACACAAATTTATGCAGCGCAGTGCCATGAATTTTTTTTTTCTTAATAAATAATAACTATTGCTCCCATGAAGTCAAATGATATTAAAATCTTAATATAATAGTTTACATATCATTGTAGTTATATCAACTCTTTATAGTTTATGATATATCCTGCTAAGATGAACTCATTTTATATATGAAAATGATTGTCCACTCATTTCTTTTCCCTGAACTACTGTTAATGTTTATCTCATTCAAAATGTGTTTGTCATCAACAACACTCACCATTCAAATAAATGCCCTCAGGTTTGTGAATCTTATGGAAGGCGACATCCGGGTGGACAGCGAGGGCGCAGGGAAGGGGTGTACTGCTATATTTGTTGTGAAACTGGGTAACTGCGAAGCTCCCAATGAATCCATTCTACATATTGCGCCCCCAGCTCGACTGATTCATAATTGAAGACTCGCTATCGATGAATCCGGTGATATTATATTGGTGGATGTGACGATATATTTGGAATCCAGTAATTTTGAATTGGAACCAATTTTGATATTGTTCATGCAGTATAGCGGGCAACTGCGGTACAGATGCCCTTGCTGTCTTGATTGTATTCATTTGCATTAATATATGAAGAACATGTCCAATACAGGTTAATATATTTTTTGCACAAATTGTGTTCATGGGAATATTTGTCATTCTTTGCCTTGGGCCATTTGAAACCAATTGTCAAGCTGATTTTGTTTTTGCAAAATCAGTTTTGAAATAATCTTTTCCAAATGGCTAGTTTGAACTTCGGTTTTTTGTTTTAGATTTTGTTTTTTATGTTTCACAAGTCAAACAAAATGGTTTTTGTGAAAAAGTTGGTTGAGATCAGCTTTCCCTAATCAATTGTTTAATTAATTTAGAACATAAGCTGTTTTTTCAAAATTGGTTCAAATATAAGGAGTTCCCAAATTGAATCATACAGGATGATGCCCAACATGAAAACCAGTGATTGGATGTGATTTGAAGTATCAATGTTAAATTTCATTTGATATTTACGTGAGACTAATGTTAAAATTTCAATGTAGTGTCAATGTTTGGCTGCAGATAAGAGACCCATAGAGGGATGTGATTTGTGAAGAATAGAGAGATGCTGAGAAAACTAAAATAAGGCAATTTAAGGTGGTTTGTGCACAATAAGATCAAGGGTGCATTTGGCAACCCAATTGAAGTTGTTTTTAACTTCTTTAAAAGCTAAAAGCTCCAAACAGATTACCAAACAAGCTCACTTAATTGAAAAGTTGTCATCATTATTATATAAAAAAAGGTGTCTCGAAAGCTATATATATTTCAACAAAACAGTTTCTGTTATCAGCACAAACATGATTATTTGATTAATTAAAAAAAATCATCATCATTACATCATAAAAAACGTGTATAAAGCTTAAAATTGTTTTTCCAACTGTGTTTCCAACGTATCAAAGCAATAATAACAGGGGAAAAAATCTCTTTCAATTTTTTTAAAATTATTTTTGTCTATTTCGGCAAAAAAAAATTTAAAAATAAGGCTCCGTTTAGATTCATGTTTGTAAAGATTCCATGGTAGAAATGTGAAATGGACCTAAACGGTTTTGCATTTTACGTGTTTTTTTATACAAATTTTTGGTCTTCTAAAATTTTTGATGGTTCAACGCACATGCAAACAGGTCCTAAAAGTACCATTGATACGTTGAGCTTGTTTTGCGCAACTCAAAAATAGTCCTCCAACTATCTGTACACTATTATTGGAGTGTATTGGAGTGTAATATATACTCTACTAGCATAGTATGGAAAATTTAAAATTTTTTCATTTTTTACAAAGAGAAAAAATGTCAGTTTTTAAATTATAGACTTCATTTTTTTATGATAATATGTAATTCAATGGCCAGGTTTACATTTTTTTGAAAGATAAAAGCGGCTGTGGACGTGACTATACACATTGACATATCATTTTTTTTGTTTTAAACCTGAAGAAAAATTTTAATTTTTTTCAAATTATTCTTATCTCATACGGATGTACCATGGAGAGCATTTAGCCCTGTTGTCTTCTCCCCCCAAAAAACAGAACTATTTTTTTAAAATTTGAGTATAATACACTGAAATCATTACAAAATGAAATATATATTTTAATGAATTTAATATGCACTTTTTAAGCTATAATTATAATGAAGATTGTAATTTGACATCCATGCTAATTTTGTTTCTCAAATCAAATTAATACAAACAAAAGTTAATGTATGTGTATGACAAGTAACAATACAGTGGTTTTTTTTTAATGGAAGGTAGATTATTTGCTACCCGATTTTATTATTGAATTCAAAATACAAACATAATAAGGAGAGTTGTTATCCTTACTAACCCATTCACTATTCCACCTCTATCAAAACTGATTCCCCCATTATTCCGCTTATTCTCCCTTTGTTCCGCGACCCAAACGGGTGGGAAGAAAATAAAAAACTGTACTGTATTTCTATTCTATCTTTCACTATTCTTGAACCAAAGGGAGGTTAGACAAAACGGATTTAAACTTGCTTGGCAGGCATCAATTAATAAACTCTTGCTTGGTAGCATAACAGAATTCAATGAATAAAAATTCTATAACAAGTTTTTTTTTTTTTACTTGGTCATGGTATAAGATACACATCTTTTGTCATTGTTTAGACATTGGATTAGAATAAAATATCTGACTAATCATATCTGTCTATCTATCTATCATCATGCAGAATAGTAATTCTGTCTTATTCCCGAAAAAGTACCCTTTCAATTCTCTTTTTCCCTCTTATTTTGAAGACCAACTGCTCTCTAACTCGATCTCCATCTGTAGTGCTCATCGGTTTTCTTTTTCTTTTTTCTTTTTAAATATAAACCCGTCCATTGAAATTCATAGTGCCATTGAGTACACTAGTAGATTTCTTTTTTTAAAAAAAGAGTTAATTTCTATATACTACGATAATGCAATATACACAATAATAGTGCACCATCACAAGTACATGTGGCTGGGAAGCGTTACCAAGCCTCAAGCAAAATGGACTGAGTGTATCAACGCCCCTCTTAAAACTCTTCCTATATATACATTGATATTTGGCAAAGACCAAAAAGACAAAGACCATTGAAAGGCCACATTGGTGGCTCATGTAGATGGTGTGGACATTTAGACAAAATAACCAAATATTTGTGAGAGTTGGCAGAGACAATGAAACTGTAACTGGAATGTCCGAAGACGATGTTAATAATATTTATAGATGAAATCATTGATCAACAGTACATACCCTATCTGTTGGAAGCCCAAGAAATCTGTCTTTATGGCTGAAGCTTTGTGTTCCTCTCCAAATGTTTCATATCCTCCATATCCTATTTATAGAAGCAAGTCATTGATCAATACTTCAAATGTTGGGTAAAAGGATCCATTTGATCCAGTAAAAGTACACACAGTAAATGATACGTGACTCTTAGAAAATTAAATTGTTTTCTAAATGTATTATAAAATTTAGTATGAGAAACACAAGCAAAAACTTCCGGATATCTGGATCTTGAAGATACTAAATGTATAGTATAGTTCAGCGACACGAATTTGTTTAGCTACGGGGGGAGGTATCCAACTGTGGAACTTTTCAAAACATTTGGAAAAAATTCAGAGTACTATGCGACTATGTTCATCATTGCCAGTGTAGACTGAACACATGTTAGACCAGATTACTTATTTATTAAAATGCCTCCTTTTTTATGATACCTGAATAACTATGCTTATTTTCCGGAATTTATATTGGTTACATGCAGTTTGTTTTGCATACCATTTTGCAATTCAAATGCAGTAATATTTATTTGAACTAGCTTTGCAGTTTGTACAAAATGTAATGAATTATATATTTCAAAAGCAAAAAAGTTACACACACAGTCAATCAGTAAAAAAAAAAAATTTCAACAGTAGTTTCTGTAGTTTCTGAAAAACGGACTTCATAGCAAGGCCTCTCGACAAGAACAACTTGTAACAACACTAGGTAGGGTATGCCTCGAGTTACCTTAAAAGGGTGGTTTCATCTGTTAAGAGGAAGAAGTTGCTCGGTCTCTCTTTTGGTCTGCCTCAAACTGCCGTAGGAGCTTCAGGGATTGGTAGTAGAGGTTGAGATCGATGCCATCCACATTCCTTCCAATGCGCGCTTGCAGGATTGCCTGTTTTTAAACCAGGGGTACAACAATGAAAGCCAAGCTCTTGGGGTAGAAAAAAAAATGTTATGAGGTGAAATGGGCATGTGAAGAGCATTTTTACTAACATCATTGTCTGGATGGATAAAGAGTTCGCCAATGAATTGGTAGATGGAGCCAACACGAAAGTTGAGGTCTCTCAAGTGTTTCGTGTCAATCTTCAGGCTGGCACCCCTGTCCAAGATGACGGCGATGGCGTTTTCTATACTGTACTTTTGTAACCTGGAAACCACCAATAGTAACTGATTGTTTTTCATTAATGAATTATGATCCAAGTATTCACACTTCGAAAACTAAGTTCCAGTTAGGAGTCCTGATGATAGGAGCAGATTTAACTAAGGAAAAAACCAAAAACCGAAAAGAAAAAAAAGAAAAAAAACTACCAAAACAAAGACCCATGTTCCAGCAGCTGGTTAATGAAAGATTATCAGAAATGCATATGAAGCTAAATACAAACTGTTTCAACATACATATGCTTGTGGTTAGCAAAGGATCATCGCACCAATTTTATATTTTTGTGAATGGACAAATTTGGGTATCATCATGCCTGTTTGCTTCATGCATTATACATTAGGCCTTAAACCACAAGATTTAAGGAAAGAGTTCCTGAAAAGAGAACATAGACTTAAAAAGGTAGGATGAATATACTAATCATGGATAATAGTTTGTGATGGTCTGATCTTGAACAGGAATCAATGATGAATCAAAGTTTACAAAACTCGTTCAGTGGGTCACAATATTTGTAATAGGCATAAGCGTGAATCTTCACCGCTAGATGGAGGATCAGTTAACATTGTGCTACACATATTATAGGCTATATATCTGGGGTAGACAAAGATGGTTCACATAGAATGAAGATCGATCTTACATTTTCCCAAAAAAGCATTAACATAATCATGCGTATAATATGTGATGGTTACTTTTATAGACTTCCACGAATCTTGTTGAGAAGTAACTTTATAATAACAAAGATCCCACATTTTGAATCCTCACACGCGTGATTTGAAGTTTCATATAGTCAACTGCACATGAAATCATATACAAAAAATCAAGAAGCTCACACAAGCATCTACAGACAAAAAGAGGAACAATCAATTTAATATTCATAAAAACTTCATGTGGATCATGGAATTACTTACTTCCCAGTAACCCGAAGTGAAGCCCCATGCTGATAGTATGGGGACGAGCTATCTAACTCTTGTAGAGTGACCAAAATGCCTGGTTTTATAGTAGAGGACGCCATCAAACTCCAAAATATGTACACCCTAATCCAATCTACACATCCATGAAAAGAGGAATCATGCAACATGTTGACATTGGGGAATTAGTTGCAAATTAGTTCTCCACAGCTACTAAAGATCTATAAGATGAAAGCTAATGAACATCCATAAAAAAAGGGATATCCTGTAGCACATCCACATTGCCAACAAACAGCATGTATATATGATTGCCATACCTTATCAAACTATGATCTAGAAGAAAAATAAACCAATCACTAAATTTTGGAGATGGATTAGTTATTTTAAGATGATCAAAGGATTAGGAGCATGAAAATACATAGACCGAAAAAAGACACAAAATGATCGAAGTAATCTAGCCATATTTCAATGGCAACAATTGTCTATTCCAATACAAGCGGGTTTATGTGGAGAATACATGAAAGTCTATTTCTTCCCTTCTTATATCATGGGTCAATGAAATTCTCTGTCTGGAGTCTCCTTTGACAATTATGGGCAACGCTGGTTCGAGTAGTTTGGTTTTGAGGGTTGCCTATGATTGGGTTGTTCATTTATTATAGATTTTTTTTGTCGATTGTCTTATTCTTCTTGTTTTAAACTATTGTAATTTGTATTGAGATCCTTCGTCTTCTTTTGTTGAGGGGCTTTCAATCATAGATAGCACCTACCTCTTCTTTCAAAAAGAGGAATAAGAGCATGACTTTCAATTAAAGAGGATCAAATCATATTATCATTATTTACCTGTGTATGTATATACATGTATGTATTTATATATGTAAGATGGCCTCTGACTCATAGCAAGGGGCAATAACCTTCATGCATAGACACAAATATACAATAAAACTCAAAACTGCCAAAATCTGATAGATCTACCCTAAGTGGGAAGTAAATTTACCATATATCTGACATTGTCTGAGAGAACATGTAAATGTGCAGAAGATCATGGTTGCAAAAAAATATTACACTCCCCCCCTCCCTCCCAAATGCCAATATATAATTGCTACATTATAACCAAACCCAACTTTGAAAAATGTTAGAGACAATCAATCCTGCAATCACTATGCAGTCCCAATACATTTTGATTTTTTTAAAGGTATACACTTGTCAAATGAATTACATACATTTGCAAAATGAAATTCATACTCAAATGAATTAAATGCATACCTTTTTGAATTTTATTTAATCGAGTATATTTTTTTCTTTTCATTATCTCCGGTTGAAGAAATTCTTTGTTTCTTTTTTTTCTGGAACCATAGAAACAAAGAATTTTTTTTCTGAATCCCGGATTCCATCTATCGCCGCGAAACAAGCACCAAACGCAAAGAACCCAATCTAGTGTCTTTTTAATTGTTAAGTTTGATTTGATATATTCACTTTAGTGAGATCTCAATCAGACTAAAACAAAACATCAATGCATTCACAATGCCACAAGATACGGGAAAGCTGGAGAGAGGAGGAAGAAAACTTACAGTGAGTTTTTAAGGTGGGGTTTCACTTCTTTCTTGGAGGGCTTCAGGTTCTCTTTTCGTTTGGTTTTTTGTTTTTTGTTTTTTTTTTTTCTATAAAGCGGAGAATAAAGAGAGCACCGTAGGACTGATGCATTCATATCTTTTCATTAGTCCGTTTTGCAGTTTATATATAACAGCATAATATATCACAATATTGATTTTATCATAATGTACAGAGAAAAAAAATTATATTTAAAATATATATATATATATATACAGCGGTGATACACAGACCCCAAATCACAAGCCCCATTCATAAGCCCCATGAGGTGTCATCACCTTATTGGTTGGGTTGTTGACTTTGAAAAAGTACGAAATGACAAAATACAGATATGCCCTTTATTAAAAATATATCTCATTAATCCAAATCTTTTTTTTTTCTATTCAGTTATTAATTTTTCATATGAATTACGGTTACACTAAAATTTACCTATTTTAAAATTTAAAATTTGAAATCCTTATTTAGAAATTGAATTTTTTATTTCAGTTACACTAAAATTTCCTAAATTAGAACCGTTACATTTATGGTTTTTAAACTACACAAAACTGTTACATTCATGGTTTTGAAACTACATAGCGCAGAACTGTTACATTTAAGGTTTTGAAACTACACATAACTGTTACATTTATGATTTTAAGACTACACAGAACTGTTACATTTATGGTTTTGAGATTACACAGAATTGTTATATTTATGAGACTACACTGAACTGTTACATTTATGGTTTTGAGACTAAACAAAACTGTTACATTTATGGTTGTTAGATGGTTTTAAGATTACACAAAACTGTTACATTTGTTAGTTGTTGTGTAATGCTATATATATGCTGGATCTTAATTTTAGTAATTGTAATAGATGTATACATGTAAGCACATTTAAAGAAATTCAAATTAGTAAAACTAACTATTAGAAAATGAACAGCTCAGAATGTAACAGTGTTTCTTACATGACCAATTGGTACATGTATTCAGTTTTCTGTTTAGATATATAAATGTAATAGAATTGAAAAATACTACATTTAAGAGAACATATTACATGTTAGCACATTCAAAAGACATCCACAAATGTAACACCATCAATGACACATTATTTAACTCAACATCCACAAATGTAACACTATCAATGACATATTAATTAACTCCACATCAACAAATGTAACACTATCAATGTCACAAATTACATGTAAGCACATCAAAAAAAAATTCAAATTTAACTCACTGATATTATGAATGTAACAGTTTACGTAAATGTAACAGTATTTTGACTATCAATGAAACAGTTATGTTAACAAATAGTGAATATAACAGTCTTGATTATCTCACATTGCAATATATGTAACACATATTCAAAAGAAATCTACAAATGTTAACACATTCAAAACACAGAGGAACCTATCTTGAAGTCAGCGTAGATGATGAGAGGGAGCTCCTGGTCCGCCTTCCTTCTTCGGGTAGGAGATCCTGTTCAGCTCCTCCGCCCCGAACGCTGCCTTGTAGAACTTCACCGTCTCGTCAGCCTTCCCTTCCGCCACCATCAGTCGAGTCTTCACCGACACCACAGCAGCTCTCGCTGCCGCAGCGACTCCGCTCTCAACCGCCGCCACATCACTTGTCGCAAAAAACGAGAGTGAAAGAAAGAAAAAGAAGCTCTGAAAATCCTAACAGAAAAAATGAAGAGAAGAAGCACAGAGAAGGAGTGAGAGGACCGACTGAGAAGGTGTATTTATAGAGGTGGTACTGGAGAATTAATGTAAATAACAAGTGAATAGTATTTGGGATTCATGATTTTATAAGATGCAAAGAAGAAAAAATACAGTGATTAATAAAATCTCCATGATCTTCGGATTAAATCAAAACAGACTTTTTTTTATTGGAGGTGGTTATCAATTAAAGGGTATAATAGAAATACATACTTGCCACCTCATGGGGCCTATTTGGGGCTTGTGAAATTGGGGAATGAGAATCATTATTGATATACATAATATCTATACTCTATATTCTAAAGCACTACAATAGTGCCAAAAGTTTTCATCTAAGGTGTTTTTTTTTTATAAAAAACACATTTAATTGTTCATTCATTCGTAAATGCCCAAAACCATGTTATCGTGGAACATTTTATTCGGCCATTCGCAGATAAGCCCTCATATCCCTCTTATTTATATACAAGTCCCTAAAAAAATCGGCCAAATTTGTCATTTTTCTGTGGTTATTTATAGATAGGTCCACAGATCCGGGCATTTCCAGATACACCCCTAGATCCCTCTTATTTATAAACAGATCCATAAAAAATTGGTCACATTTGTATTATTCTGTGGTTATTTGTAGATAGGCGCCCAGGTCCCTCATATTTATTATTAGGTCCATAACAACTCTTTTTGAGAGATCTTTCAAGTTTCATCTTTAGTTTGAACCAGTTTTATAATTAGACCCCCATCTATGTTACAAAGAAATGCCTCACTCAGATTTTAAGATTTATAATGAAATCTTTCGTATCAAAACATGAATTGCCAAATTTTAAATCAGTTATTTCACGAAAGAAGTGTATCCAATTGTTTTTTAATCTCTCTTTTTTTTATGGATTCTAACTATGGATAAAAAGATTTAAATCGGTTAATTGATTATTAGTATTATAAATATTATGAAATATTTATTATTAAATATTATGACTGCGTTATTGTTTGAGAAGTTTGATAAAACATAATTAGTTCCACGCGAAAGAGCTTACCTCGAAGAATGATGAGAAAACATATTACATAACAAAATGGAATTTTATTAATGTTATTAAGAAATTTTGTAGAAATATAACAGGAAATGCTATTAGATACTTTATTATTCATGCTATTAAGAAATTATGTAGGGACATGATAAGAAATGATATTATATAACTTATTATATAAATACATTTTATTTGATATGCATTGGAAATCATGGTAATTAATATTTTAATGACTATAATTCGATAAATAAGATAATTAAATTTAAGTGATAATATGTCAAATATATAATTTTATAATAAATTTGGAAATTAGAATATCGATTTATTTTTAAAAATTTTATTACACATTCGTTATTAAAGTCTTTGAAATACATTCCTTAAAAATAAAATATCTATTTCTATAAATTAATGCTCTTGAGACAACATATGTTTGGACACATAAAATTTTTTCTTCACTTCCGATGTTAATGGGTAAAAATTATGTTTTAATTACCTATAGGCCGAGGATAATATGTATGTATAAATTTTCTTAATGTGACTTATGAATTCAAATGTTTTGTTTAATTCATTAATTCATATAAAAAATAATATTATTTACCTGTACTTTTGAGAATTTGATATCCTCATATACTTTGAAGTATAAGAAATATAAAGTTCATTTATCATGTTAGAAATACATTTTATTAACTCGCGCGAATGCGCATACAATAAAACTAGTAATAATAATTCAACGGAAAAATATATGATTTTATATATGTATATCTAAAAAACAGTGTGGACGGATTGCACAGGGTTGAATATATCATTTTCCTTTTATTTATTTATCAATTTATTTATTATTGCTAATATAATTTTACAAGTATATAGAGGTAGACACATGTAGTAGTAAATGGTGTGATACACTAGTCCGTTTTGCAATAATTGAGTTATATTATTTAAAATCATATAACATAGTATATACTTTACTATTTAGTCTATTTTAATATATAATTCAAACAAAAATTTAAAAATATATTTATTTAATTTGTATGAATATATATTTTATAATGTATTTCATTAAATATTTTTTTTTTCAAATTTAAAACATGTGCCGGATTGCAAATAGGGTTGATCGCATGAAGGAAAATAATTGGATAAAATTAAATTTTATGCTTAACCATAATTTGTCACATAGAGAGATCTTTTGCTTCATTCTCCATTTTCTTGTCCTATTAGAAAGGAGTGAATTTGAGAAAAACCGAAACAATTAAGAAAAGTAGTTGAAGAGAGAATGATTTCTTTTTGGTTAATTTCCCTATACAAACACATCTTAAGTAATGTGATTGCTTTTTCTTAATGTTGTATACTTTGTATTGTCATCAAATATTATCCACACAGTTTCATTTTTATCATCACCAGTATATAATTTTTCATATAAAAAATATATGAATAATGAATGCATATTTATATGAATGTACATGAATGCCTATATCTTTTTTAAGGTGTGTTTGTGCATAATTTCGTTACTTTCAATTAAATTCTCATATGTAGGAAAATGAAATTTTTTTTTTCACGCTTTATAATAAAACAAAATAGAAAAGAAAAAATGATGAAAATATTTTTCCTTCTATTGTTTCACATAAACACTAAATTTTTCATTTTCCCTGGGGAATCTATTAATTTGATGTGTTTTGCCTCCAAAGCTTTTTATAAATATTAAAGCTTTTATATATAAACATTAATTTCCCTTCAAGATCACAACCAAAAAAATACAAGCCTGAAGCACAATGCAAAGATGCTAGATTCTAGAATTTAATAGAAACTCAAAAGAGTCCTCCCTCTGAGGCCAACTTCATAATCTTTCTGTTTTTCTGGCACATCATATAATCTGGTATGTGTGATTTTAACAATTGACCGTTCAAATAACCTTCAAACAATGAATCCTTTCCATGACCGTTCAAATGGACCTATGAATCCATTCGAATGATCAATGTGTGGCTGCATATAGTTTAAACCCCAACCACACATGCAAGACTGCATATTACTCTGAAACATTGCTTCATTCCTGTGACAAGTTTTTGGAGTGAAACAAAATTCCATCAATTCCTCCTTAAACCGAAATCAATCAGAATTCAACATGACACATTGATGGCTGATTCGATAAATATTAGTTTACCACTGCATGATCAAAAACCTTCTAAATCACATCCATTACAGCAGTTAAAAATAAAATTAAGGCAGCTACAGATAAACAAACACTGATGAGTCTGCAACAGTTTAGCCTGTGTCTGTCTCAGTACAGTAAAAAAACATAAAAGCAACGAAATCCAAAAATTGTCCATCCTCATGTTGTCTCACTTCTTGGATTTCTTGGTAACAACCCTACAAAACATCAGAACAGTGTTGATCATTATGCCTGCATCACTTTTATTCAGTTCATCTGAAATGTGACAGAAAAGAATTTGCTTACTCGGTTGGTTGGGGTTCCGGTGCAGGTGCTGCTGCTGGTGCGCGCTCTCCGGGTCCCTGTGTGTTCAAGATGTAAGAAACATCACTCAAAATGGTAAAAGACAAGTTCACTAGCAAAAGAATTTGTGGTAACTATAAATTATTCATTTATGCTCCACTCTACCATTACTAACTTGGCAAAAATGAAAACCTCAAATGGACTATAAAGAAAATGGGCCATCCCCTAGAAAATTGATAAAGAATTGTTAATATTAAAAACTAATTCGCAAAAGGCGTTAATACACTCAAGTTATTCCTTCCGTCCTAACTCAATATATAAAATCTCTAACAGAGTATATACTCAACTATGTGAATATATTCTCTATTAAAGAAAAGGTAAAAATGTATGCCTTCAATTCATCTGAGTGCATATACTTCACTGGTTGTGAAAGTATGTACTACATTAGACAAGTGTACATCTCAAAAGGTGTTGGGACTGCATAAGTGACTGCAGGAATTACAAGTGTAAGATTTTCCTTCGGAGCAAACTCATTAAACATGGAATCCAGATTGGAAAGGCTGCCTACAAGACACGAATTATTGGATGAAAAGCATGGCAGCAAAGTGTAATATGGAAGTAAATTGTTGAAGAAAGCAAACAGCATAAGTCTCACCTGGGCCAAACGCTCCTCTCTCCTTGCGATCTTCCTCTCTCTGCTAGCCTTGCTCTTCGCCCTCTTCGCCTCAAATTGGTCAGATAGGGTCTTCTCCCTAGCCTTCTCAGCTTTCGATTTGTGAATGCTCTCCATGAGCACCCTCTTGTTCTTGAAGACATTACCCTTAACCTTCATGTACATGTCATGGTACATGTGCTTGTCAATCTTTTTCGATTCCCTGTACTTGCGGAGCAGACGCCTCAGGACACGCATCCTCCTCATCCACAGAACCTTGGTGGGCAGCCTCGCCTCTCTTGTACCCTTGCGCTTACCTATTCCATGCCAGAAAATCTTGAGAACCAGACTGCAATGATATTTGAACATAACGTGTAAAAAGTGCTTGGCATGTTACCATATCCAGAGTGACGGCCCTTCCTCTTCGCTTCCATAGCTCGCCTTGCACGAGACCGAGAGTGGATCTTCATAGGTTTCCTGATGATGAAACCATCCTTCACAAGCTTTCTTATGTTTTGGCCTATATCATGCATAAAAGAATCATTAGCATAACACATGGAAAGCTTCATTCCAAATTGAAAGAGGCAAAGCTACCAAATAAACAAAGGAGCTATCATGAGAAAAATCCAGTCAATACACCACGGTAAAATAGAATATGAGCAAAAGATAACAAATCATCATTAGCATAACACATGGAGAGCTTCATTCCAAATTGAAAGAAGCAAAGCTACCAAATAAACAAAGGAGCTATCATGAGAAAATAGCCAGTCAATACAAATAGAATATGAGCAAAAGATAACAAATTATCATTAGTTGGTTTACAAGTCAAATCAAGTTCATAACTTTCGATCTTCATAATGGGAAAAAACTACAAGAAAAATAAGAACAAAAAACAAAAAGCAAGCAACCACATACAATAAATTGATTGATGCTATAAAAAACTGCAATTCATTGATACACATCTTTCCCCATTGGTGCACATAGTTAGAGAAAAATCACCCAATCTTGAAAAGGGCCAAAACTTTACAACAACATGGACACATGTTTAAACAGACTCTCGTGCACATCTCACATAGACATTCAAATGACCATGATGATATCACATCTAATACACGAGACAGGACAAAGTACATGTGAGAAAGTAGTTATAGAACATATAGTTAAATGCTGCACCAAGAAGAGGAAGAATGACATAAATATGTATCATGAAAGATCACAACCACTGAATAGGGAAATCACAACTAAAAGTTCAAAAAAGAGGTTACCTGTAAAGACATGGACTAATGTAGAAGAAAACATGTTCTTGGGCCAAAAGAACATCAGTTGATGACTATTTATAAACAAAATGTTTGAACTCTGAAGTGTTGTGAAAATGATGACGACATGGTCAAAAGAAGCACACTGTAAGCTCCTGGAATTAGAAAAATGGTGGGGATACAAACATGTGCAAGGGACAACCTTTAACATGAACAAAATTGTCCAGGGAAGGAGATTTCATATAGCACAGAGAAGGGAAACAACAAGAATTTGATGAAAATTCATCCAGAAAAAAATATAATCCGTGTACTATGCTCATGAACTTTGCAAGGTAGAGGAGTGCAGGGTATTAGTAGAAGGATTCTGATAAATGATGACAGAGTCACATAGTAAAATGGTAATCGATATGTGCACATGGATAAAGAGATACATATGACTCAGATCCATGCTCGACCTTAATCATGCATGCCTCCAGTAACCAGTAATGCAGAAAGCACATTTCTCCAAAAAGTAAATACCAAAGACATCTTTTAGTGACATATATGCAAACATTATCCACTTAATTCACAGTTAGTATATAGAAAATACAATATAGAACAGTGTAAAGTAATCTTCTACCAAAATTAATTTGATTACTTTATATAAAAAGCAATGGAACCACAGGACTTTGTTAGCAGTGTATAACAGATTGCCAGTGGAGGAAGTTCAGCAATTCAGATGAAAAATAATACTGATCCAAACAATTCAGCATCACCAAGAGGAGAGTTACCCAAATAGAGAATATGATTATAAAAAGATTGACTATCTAGTAAAGCTAAAGAAAATAGATATATGCAGATGTTATTTAGGGCTGACATCAACAAGGAGAATGTTAAGGCTTCCATGTCTTTCCCCATAAATTGGAATAATAAGCACAACTAACCATCAAAATGCAATATTTTAGTGACAAAACATATTTTGTGCGCAACAGAAATCTATGTCATGGTTGAAGTAAGTTCACGCGATTAAAAAAAAACCAATGCATAGGAACTAATAAGTTCTTCATGTACACAACATGAATTACAGTACAGGATTGAATCAGAAATTCCTTGGTTAGCTCACCTGACAATATGATAGTCACCGAAATCATCAATTCACTTTCCAAATGAAGCATTAAGAGAAGACGAAATACATATAAAAAAATGAAAGATGGGCCATCAATAGAGGAAAACAATTATCTCCAAAACAACCAGTTATCTCACCGAAACAAAATCAAGATTAGCAAATACTGTTCCACTTTTAATTTAAAGTCGAATAAAACCAATCAATCAGTGATTCTCCAGGGATCCAAACATATCTTACACTACAACTTCTACAGATTCAGATCAAAATGAAAGGAGAGACAATCGAAAGACGCGATCAGAATAGAAGGTGCAGATTAAGAACAGAAAGCGTAAAACCTAGAGTGAAAGAGAGAGGGATTACGAGAGTTGGCCATGGAGATCTCGTTGACCTCATTGGGGTCGAGCCAGACCTTCCCCTTCCCGCACTTGAGGACGCTCGAGGCGAGCCTCTTCTGCAACTTCAGTGAAACCATCTTCGCCTCTCTCTCTCTCTCTGTCTTTGAGCGGCCGTAGAAGAGAAGGAGAGATGGCGAGGTGGTGTCTTTTATATCCAAAGAAGAGTTTTCTAGGGTTTGGATTGAGATTCAGATCAGATTGTTCGTCACCGTCCATCAGATGGACTTCTATTGTTTATGATTGATGGGGCCAAAATGGGCCGTCGATGAATGTTACACTCGTATCCGTTTTCAGCCCAAAGGCAGCAGCCCACATTATTTTTAATTTTATTTTAATAATTTACATTATCGAAAGAGGAGGTATACCCAAAAATATATATTTTAATGGATTTCATTGACTCAATCATACACAATCATACAAAGGGTACAAAATTTTCTAATTAATAAGATAGTGAGTGTAGATAGCTATGATTGTGAATGAGTTTATAAAGTAAGTTGAGTCTAATTGGTCTTGAAATGCTAAAACCCAAAAATATTTTTTGAGAAAATGATACGCTAGGCCCCTTTCCAGTCTCATCTGTCATCTTCGCACATTTTGATTTTTTTAAAAATAAATATATATAGTTAATTAATTATATTTTTTTTAAGAAAATGAAGTATATAATCATACAAATTAGATGCAAGTATTTATATATTTTTTGTAATAAAGTATATATTGAAAAATATTTATTGCGTATGATAATTTCGTACATTGTATTAATGATGTAACTAATGTAAATGAAACTATAAAATAATTGAGTATATCAATGTACTTATAATTTAGTTAGTTGATATAGTGAATTTATATATTCCTTCTCGGGTGCTGGTATCTCCACCACACATGCCAACCTCTTTAAGATAATAATAAAAATTCAATGTTTTTTTTAGGGAAAAATCCATATAACTCTCTGAAATCTTGCTTAAATCCATATAATCCCTGCAATCATCATATATCCATATAACCCCCTGTAATTAAACCTAAAATTCATATAACCCCCTCCGTTTGCATTTTGTCAGCTAAACGGCGAAATTGGAAAAATTCATATAACCCCCTGTAATCTAGTCTAAATGCATATAACCCCTGCAATCTTCGTATATTCATATAACCCCCTGTAATCTTCATATATCCATACAACCCCCTTTAATTTTTAAAAAATACATATAACCCCATGACCTGGAAAAAATATTTCTAAAAATTCAAAAATAAAAAAATAATTTTTTTATATTAATAATAGATTAAATTTTTTTATTTATTCCTATTTTTTTTATTCATAATTTTTGAATTATAAATGACATGTGATTTCATAACCAGTACTCCGACACATTAATAATAGAGTAAATTAATATTTACATGCATTAACATCTAATAGATTGTAAACCTTTATTTTGCTATATTTTCTATTATTCTCATTGGGAAACGTAAAATTGATATTTTTTTTGTTTGATTCACCTTGAATAAAATAAGAATAAATAGTAGATAAGAGATGGATAAGAGTTTATGACTTTTTAAATGACAACTATACCCCTGCATAAATTATTTATATTTGGGAATAAGTATGAGAGATGCATGTGTGATATGATAAATGTGACAGTTTTTGAAAAAAAAAATTTTAAATTCAAAAATGTCAAGAGAAATTTTTTTTTATTTTTGGATTTTTAAAAATATTTTTTTCAGATTACAAGGGGTCATATGGATTTTTCTCAATTTCGTGATTAACTCGGCTGACGGAAGGCGAACGGAGGGGGTTATATAAATTTTAGGTATGATTACAGGGGGTTATATGGATATATGAAGATTGCATGAGGTTATATGGATTTAGGCAAGATTCCAGGGTGATATATGGATTTTTCCTTTTTTTTTAAGCATTATCCCCGCCATCCCTAATCCTCTCATAGCGTCTATCAGGACACGACAACGGGACAGGGATGAGGACGATGAAGGAGGGCATGTCAGTGACCCATGAAGGGGAGAAAGAGAAAGAGAAAGAAGGAGGAGAGAGTGAGTGGAGGAGGGTGCAAAGGGGAGGGCGGGGATGTGGTAGCCTGAGTGGTAGTGGTATGGTGGTTATGGTGGTGTGCAGTGGCGGAGGAGCGCAAATGGGAGGGTGGTGATGTGGTGGTTATGGTGGTGTGCGGTAGTGGAGGATGGAAGGGAGGAGAACCGGATGGGAGTGGGAGATATTTTTCAAGTTAGGATAATGAGCAATATTACTCTCAACCTATTTTACGATCTCAAATGCAGTCTCAATATTTCATTAGCCCCCTTTACTCATAGTAACGAAATATATAATTTACATTTTATAGTAAATACATACCTCATTAGAAGAAATATTTGATTTAAAAAAAATGGATGGGTTATGTTTGGGAATGAAAACGAGGCTAAGGCTCTGTTTACAAATGGGTTTCGAGAGCTTTCGGATTTATGGGAAGTTAAATTATCCAAATTGGTTCTCAAATAGAAAAAAGTGGTAGCTTAATTAAAAGTTGAAGACATATTTTATGAAAAAATGTTCAAAAGCTAGTTTTTTTTCCATAATCTGTGGAGAGACAACTATCTAAAAACTTAATAACAAACCTAATATAAAAAAATTTAACTCTCAAACTCATTTTCAAACACAACGATAAAAACAACTTCAAAAAGCACATTCTAAAAACTGGTTCAGTGGTACCTTTTAGATTGTAGATTATATGGAACTTTATAAAATTTTTGCTTTGGACAAAATACCCTCAATCTACATCAAGAATAAAAATTGTGCCCTTTCATATACAACATACAAGAAATTTTTCACTTCCATATATAGTTTATTTTGATAATCATTTACGATTGTTTATTTACCTATTTACTATTTATCAGAAAAAATAATATTCATAATATATAAGTTATAATCTATATTATACAGGGGTATGGATCTATAACAACAAGAGAATTTTCAATCAATGCTGGCCAGGGGTACTAGCATTTTCATATTGAATATAATTTTGTTCTTCAAACTTTAATATCCTCCCATTTGGTTTTAATCTTTCAAATTATAATTTTATTTCATTGAAAATGTAATCCTATTTGTTAGTCTTTAATCAAAACCATAATTTTATTAGACTATCTCTAGATGGGTTAAGTTGGAGATGCCGAAATGAACCTATAACGGGTAACTTTGATTATTTCATTCAATCCATTATAGGATTGAAGTAATTTAGATTGAATGTTCTTTGGGTTGTTCAAATAAATTCATTCTTCCATTACATGGTTTAATGAATTCAATTCAATTCATAATTGCCAAAATTAATTATGGGGTATTAAATTATTTTGTTAGTTCACTTTCCTTTTAATAAATAAGTAATAGATATTGATATGAATAACACAACATAAACAAAGTGTTCATAGGATATTGAATTACGCAAAAGAGCTTATTCTAAATAATATATAAGGTAATATGTGATAAATTTTTATATAATTTAATTGAGATATATTTAATGAATATGTTTAATTTTGAATGATTAAAATTTCAATATGCTGATATGATTTACTTAAAGTTGATTTTGAAATCTTAAAATATATTTTTTATTTATCTAAATCTGATTTTAAATATTAAAATATAAATTTTGAATAAATATGATATAATTAGTTGTTAAATTAATAAGAGGGTAAAAACGAAAATGAAAAATCCTAACATACATTGCTAACTCTACAAGGGAGTGAATGAGAGAGGGCCCATAAGGCCCAGAACGCGTTGTGGTTCAAAGCCCACAAAAATCTAGATCAAATGGGCTTATAACAACACTTGTTTAAACCACTCGGCAGGCCGGTTTGGGACCAAAATAATTTAGGGGCCATTTGGATAGTGACATAAGTTATTCAGAGTCTTATGACTATTCCATGAATATATTACTATTCCAGTGAAATAGATGATTTTCTGTTTGGTTGTATTTTCTAGTATTCTCATATTATTCTAGGTGTGTTGTTTGGTTGATAAAGAATATATTTACAGATAAAATGTGAATAAAGTGTTAATAAGACTTTTTACCTTTAATAACTACCCCCACTTATATGATTTAAATATTCATGTATAAAATCCAAAATTGTTTTTCACCTGACTTGTACCTAATGCCAAACCTGTGTAATATGTGATTTAGTGTAAAATCCTTCCAGTTACTTTTTTGGATTTTTTTGTTGTTTATAAACTATGATGCTCAATGTATGCATATATTTGAAACTATGATTTATTTTTCTGAATGTCAACACAGCATATACAACTAAAACCTCTTGAAAAGATGAATAAAATATGTAGGTGGAATTGTGTGGTGAAGGAATCCCTGATAAGAAACAACAGAGTATGGATCGATCTTTTGCCCAGGGAAGATGAAATTCTTCTCTGTTGCGGTAATGGAGGTAGGACAGGTAGGTGACGGATGCTTTCACATTTACAATCGAGAGATGAGGGAAATAAACACTTGATACAATGGAGAACCTCTTTTTTAGCTATCATTGTTAACAGGGGCAGGCGAAAAAGGTGATGTGACTTGTGAGTCCTATATATTCTATCAATGGAATAGTGTATCCTAAGGTTTGTTGAAATGTCTATCCCTCTTTATATCAACCCATTCTGTTATCTAGATTCTCTCTTATACCTCTCATCCAAACATCAATTTTACTCTTATTCCAGGATATACCACACTATACGGCTCTTATGCCCTCATCCAAACAGGGAGTGTTAATGCATTGAAGCACCTAGTATCAATAGTATACCAACCTTGTTTACAACCAAAATGTTATGGAATTCAAATATCTTCGCGGAAGCGGAGGCTATTCGGATTGGCCTCCAGTTCGCTCGCGCCAGAGGACTTTGTAAAATATGTGTATGTTCTGACTCGCAATATTTGATTAACCATCTTCGGAGTCACCTGTCTGGTCCGCGGCATCTACAGGTTTGCTTCCAAGATGTCTACAGTCTCTCGGATGATCCAGATATGGTAGTTTTCTGTAAAGTACCGCGTCAAGCAATAGTAGGATCTGACGCTTTGGCCAGTTTTGTGCCGGAGGTCATGTTCGTCAGGATCAACATAATTCCTTAGTGACACTCATATACGTTTTGTTCTTCAAAACACTATACAAAGTGTTGAATTTTACCCCTCTCTCCGTTTGAAACGGGGATAAGTTTTATTATAGAGTATACATTTATCCAAGCATCAGTGAATATAAATAAGAATAAAGTGATTTTGTGTTTGGTTGTGCTTTGAATTATTCTCGTTGTTAAACGTAAGGATAAATGTTTTGTTGTTTCGATAAAATATGAATAAAGCCAAGATTTATAAAAGATAAAAAAGTAATGATAGTTGATCTGACATGTGATTTATAAGAGATGATGACAGTTGATTTAACAGTGAACCCACATATTCTTTGAGTGGAATAACTTATGATAACTTTAATTTTAGATATTGATTGAAATCTATATACCACTTTACCACTTTAATTCCGGAGATTGATTGGAATCTATATACCATTTTATCAGGATTTATTTTAACATACTTTATTAGGGGTTATCCGGGATAAACAAATACTTGAAAATTCTTATCCGGGCTTATCCGGGATCTTATACCAGAAACAAACAAGGGCAAATATGCTAATTGAGATATCCAGATTGTCTTGGACACCCAGAACATAGATGATGTAAATGGTGTAAATCTTGATATGCTAATATTAGACCATTAAGGCCTTTCCAACAAAAATAAATAAAAAAAATAAAAATTTCAATATCAAAAAAATTATAATATATAATTTTAAATTGAGCATTGAAACACTTAGTCCCTTTCACATTTGGTTTGCATTTTAAATGTGGTTCCTTTTTTTTCGTTTTCTCAAAAAAATATAATAGTGTATTAAAATATGCATCACTTTTTGTAACAGTATGTACAGTGTAGTGTGTATTTAAAAAAAATTTGAAAATCGAAACTCAACGTGTCAAGTTCCTAAAAATTACAATATATCATTTTGAATTTAGGGAAACTTTCAAATAAACCCCTAATTTTTTCTAAAGTTCATATAACCCCCTAAAAACACCTATATAAATCCAAATACTCTACTGAGTTAAACTTTCATTAACCAATGATGAATATTATGCGAATATTTTCATTTGATTAACCTTGATTGAAAACACAGTATACATAAAACCCCTATAATGTGTTAAAAATGTGAAAAACTATTTATAAATAACGATTTTGTCATTTCAAAAAGATTATAAAACCCTTTTCAAGAGGGTAATATAATCATTTATAGAAGATTTTTCACATTTTTAACATATATTGTAGTTTGTTTTTGGTATAATGTACTTTCATTTAGGACTAATCAAACATAATATTCCTCATTTGTGAACGAAAATTTTGTTAAGACTGTGTCACTTTTAAAGGTCAAATATCGCGTTTTATTTATTTTAATAGTTCGGGCATTCAGTTTCAAATCAAATTGCATATTTGTGGTTCTGGTGTTCACTTGGGCTTACATGGAAGTTTTTGTAGCATTTTGAGGTCTTTTAGAAATTATGCAGTTTCGATTGGTATTTGGATTTAATTTTGTTAATGACCAAGATGAAGTAGTAAAAATCTAGTTTTATCATGAGATGTTCAGTATTAAGTTAGCTTTCATACAAAAGTGGAATTAGATCAACTGGATTCATGTATCAAAAGTTATGGGTGTTTTTCCAATTATACCCTGGGGATATGAAATCCAGGCAGCAGCCCTGTATGATGTTTAGCCTAGATTTCGAAATAGCTGAAGAGGTTATTTGATCTGGGTGTAAACATGAAAGCTGTAGATAATCTTCTTAGCTTTCCAATGCCACTGGAATCATGCAATTCCGAGCTGTATTGAGGAAGTTATGGCCTTTTAAGTGAAGGCTGTACAGAGGTTTTAGTCCGAGGACAGCTCGGACATTCAGTCCGACCTTGCCCATTAAATCCCCTCTATATGTTACGACTTCAGCCCTCTCTCACCCTCTCATAGAGCTCTCTCTCCCTCTATTTGGTCTCTCTTTTTCCCCCCTTTGTGTGTGTAAAGGAGGAGAGGAAGTTGAAGGAGATCAAGGTGAAGAGGAAAATCAAGGGAAGGAGCCTTGTGTTTGCTTGATCTCTATCTTTCAAGCTCTCTCTTTGATCCCTCTTTGTGTTGGGTCAGCTAGGGATGGTGGTGAAGATGAGGTGCTTGTGTTTATGCAACAACAAGAAGAAGTGGAAGAGAGAAAGGTGTGTGAGCTTGTGTTTATTGTTGGTTGTTGTTGTTGTTTCTCTCCCTCTCTAAATCAGCCCCCCCCCATGTGTTTGGTTTTATGCATCTATGAAGGGTGTATGTGAGATGGCTGATTTGGTGGTGGTTGTGGCTGTGCTATGTGGCATGTGTGATGGTGGTTGTTTGTGGTGATGGTGGTGGAACTCCTTATGTGCACCATCTCCTCTTCTTCCCAAGGTATATTCACTTCCCCTTTGTGCCTTGTATGTGTTTGTGTTTATGCTTGTATGAGTGTGTATTATTGAATTTTGGTGCTGTTGGAAGAGTGTAATGTGTAATTGCTACTGCACATGAGATGGTTGCATTAATGCATGAATGGGGTGGTTTTATGTTGTAAGGCAGATTTTCTGTCTCTTTAAGATCCTTGTGTTTGAGGTATTTGGAGGCATATTTTGAGGCTTGTGTCTTCATTTCATATGATCATCTATGTGTCTAGATGCTATATATCAAATTTGGTGTCATTTGGTTACCTGTATTGAAAGATATAGCCTAATGTTCATGGTCTGTCCGGATTCGCGCAGAAATTAACCAGTTTCGGAAAATAATTTATTTCGGGCATTTAGGGATCTTATCAAGTTATTATGTCTTCATGGAATATGATCCTAACATATCATAGAATGTGTGTGATTTATTTCAGTATTTTTGGATGTGTATTTTGTGCTGTGGAGACTAATGTTTGGGGCTGGTTGTAGTAGATGGTCTAATCTTGTATAAATATGTGTCAAAGAGTTATTATGCATGGTGTGGGCAATACCAGGAGTTGATGTCTTCATGAAAAAGGCTTGTATATGTGTCGAGATGATTTATATTTAATGGAGCATCATTGGTTGTTCTTGCAGATCTCGTAGACCGGACGCGAGGCGATCCAAGTACTAGTGAGTGGTTCGATCCACCCCTTTTGGGAAGCGCTCGATGCATGTAGTCATGCATCGCGTATCCCTGGGGCCTTATAACTATATTCAATCTTTATTTCTAAAAGAGTATTGCTATACTAAATCGATATTGTGCTAGTTAACCTGTATATTTAGTTTATATGTGATATTATCTCGATGCGTAGTCATACTTAGCACTATTGATCACTAATTGATTCGTATGCTTCATTTATTACTGTCTTGTGGAATGCAGGCTAGTCTATGACTTGTGTTGTTTGACTTCCATTCTATTCATTAGTTCTATGTGAGAGGTTTGGAAGCCTAGAGTGAACTGTATTTTTGCTTGTATATTCAATTAATTGAACTCGTATATGTGTATATGTGAATGCACATGGTTTAATCACAGGTTATTTGGACATGTGGTCCATATATCTCTTTTATGACAGAATTCTTCTTGTTGGATTGTATAAAGTGTGCATATATGTGTATATATATGGTTTAATCACAGGTTATTTGGACATGTGGTCCATATACCTCTTTTATGATAGAGTTTCTCTTGTAATAATTGTGTGTGTGTTTAATTAGTCAGGCATAACTGTGATAGACATATGTGCGATCCATGGTTAGGATCATATTTTATTTTACTATGCAAATGTAGCAGGTTATCTACCCTGCATCCATGCGATGCTCTCATATAAGAATTCAGAAGAATTCATTTATTGTATTCGTTAACCGATATCTATGATAGTATGTTTGGTCTATCTGTAATAGGCGTGTGGATGACCCATCTTTAGGGTCTTGCCATCGTATTGTTAAGTGCGAGAACTTAACTGTTTTTCCTCACGTCCGAGTGATGCATCTGTATAGCAATTCAAGAGAATTCATTAGCATTGTTATTTGCTAGATGATTATAGTTGATCCTTGAGGATCGTATTGTGAGCATGGAATGCTTCTCCCTTACCTCGTATCCGCGTTGAAGCTACCCGGCGTTGGAGCTATCCTGGATTCTGCTCCTACATCATAGGAGGCCCAATGTGTATTTCGATACCCTTGTGGCTTCGTACCTATCTTGGAAGGCCGTCAGGAAGAGGGCTACCCGGGAGAGGGCTACCGGAAGGTTAAGGGAGTTAGCGGGTTGATTTCCTTTCTAATAGTCCCATGTCACCCTAGGGGTGAAGATGGGGACGAGGTTGGAGTGCTTCCTCCCGCATCGTCGTGCGTCGAAGTTTCCGAGCGTTGAATGCTTCTCCCCTACCTCGTATCCGCGTTGAAGCTACCCGGTGTTGAAGCTATCCTGGACTATGCCTCCACATCGTAGGATGCCCAAGGTGTATTTTAACACTGTTTTGGCATCGGACCTACCATGGATGGTTGCTAGGAAGAGGGCTACCCGGGAGAGGGCTACCGGAAGGTTAAAGGAGTTAGCGAGTTGGCTTCTGATTTCAATAGTCCCATTTCACCCCCTAGAGGTGAGGGTTAGGGTAAGTTTGGGTCACGTTGTCGCGTGACATTTATATTGGGAATGCCCAAAGTATAATACATCTGCTGAATGGTGTGAGGCATTGCGATTAGACTTAAGGTACTATGTTATCTAATAATGATATTCATTATGGTTAACCGTTTGGTTCCTCTCCAAGAGTTCTAAGAGATTCCCCCCTACGGGTCGAGGGTTAGGGTGAGGTGAGATCGCGCCTTCACGTGACATTTATATATGTTGAGTTTCATCCCATATTCTTTTTTCTTAGAAAGAAAAACAAAGATGATGAACTAATATCATATGATTATTATAGAGCTTGGATCCTTGCCACTCACTGAGCTTGTAGCTCACCCCTCGTGTGTTATTTTTTTCACCAGGGATTGGGTTGGCGTGGAGCTAGAGCATCTATCTGGCGTGGTTCGTGCGTGGAGTGTCCCATCTTTCAGTTGGCGAGTGCGAGGCTGTCAGCAATCCTATTTTCTTGTATATGTATTAGTAATCGTGCGTGTTGCACATATGGCTGTATTGGACTAGACTTGGACTCTCACAGGACAGTGTTTGTGTATTCAGGTCTGTAATAATGTTTTTGATTTACAGACTTATTTATACTTTATACTTCCGCATTTTTTTTATTGGCTATCGCTTCCATGTAGCCTTGTTACCTTATTCGATCCTTGTCAGTTTTTGTGTGATTGGTATGTTCTCGGGGCGTAACAAAGATGGTATCAGAGCCTGGTCCTGTCAAAGCCTAAGTCTAGTCGTGTAGATGAGTCGTAGGATTTCTATCCAATTACTCTGATCTTAGTTCTCCGCCTTAGGTTGCTGACATGCCTCCTCACTTCCGTTGACGTGGTCGTGATTGCTCTTGTGCTCCGTGAGATTGCCGACTTGGTCGGCGGAGTAGGGTCAGTTGTTGGGTCCCCTGTTGTGGGACCAAGGCCTAGATAGGAGTCTAGACTTAGCATTCCATATTGATAGACTTATATTGACCGTTTGCGTATGGATCACGCTTCGATTAGGGAATTTATTCCCCTGCATCGGTATTGCTTGTAACTACGGAGTCCGCGTATGCCGCTGACTTCTAGTGTTTGAGTGTAAGGTGTGTGCCATCACTTTAATGTGATGTCTTCTTTCATTCTTTTCCTCTCTCGGGGTTAAGGGGCCTTGCGGGGTCATCGTTGAGACCCGAGCTAGGGTGCTCCGTGTTCCTTGTTTGGTTGTCGGGATATCCTATATCGGGACCTCATGGTGCCCTCCCAAGGGGTTCTTTTCCCCAGTTAGGGAATATATTTAAAACATTTGTTTGATGATTGCCTTTCCCTCTCACTTGGAAAGTGCTGTAGCGAGTGGTGATGCGTACGATCGAGATTGGGTGCGTCCTTTAGCAGTTTGGTGGGCGATTTCTTATGGACTGGGTTCCATAGCCACATCTGGGGTCGCTTCGACATATCATCGTGCGTTGAAGCTACCCGGTAGAGGCCAGAGCTCCGTGAGGTGCTCCCAGGTACTATCCAGGACGCTTGTTGGTGTGCCCATATGGCAGAGATAGTGGGTATGGGAGGTTACCAGGAAGAGGCCACACCGGGAGAGGGCTACCGGATGATGTCGAGAGCGTGGACTCCCCGCGATGAATCTGCCCATTGAGTGCAGGATGATGGAGTTCCAATTGTTGTAGTTGGGCGATCTGTCAGTGGCGGCATGTGGAGCACAGTTGTTGATACTGTCACATTTTACCCCCACATTGGTCGTAAATGAACAGACGTGATGCAAGCGTTCATGATGGGACTTAACTGCCGTATCTGGTAGATGACGTCGCATAGGCATTGTCGGGGTTCAACGACCTCCTATTGCGCGTCTTACGGATTAAGTGCGGTTGTGTAGCTTACCCAGCGTGTCAGGGTCATCATGAGCGCCAGGCTGAGGATCATCAAGATGCCGAGGAGAAGAAATTGGACTTAATAGTTCGAAGAGTTGTTCTAATCTCCCCTTGGGGGGGGAGGGGTTGAAGATAAAGTACCCCTTATCGCGAATTGATGATCTGGTTGACCAGCTCTGGGAGCGAGTGTCTTCTCTTAGATCGATCCTCGCAGGGTACCACCAATTGGAGATCCGGGAGTTGGACGTCCTATAGATGGCATTTCGTGACCGTTTTGGGCATTACGAGTCTTAAGTACTGTCGTCAAGGTTAACGAATGTGTCGAATGCCTTTAAGGATCTCATAAGTTTTATTGGATCTCCTTGGACTAATTTAAGGTAGTCTTCATCGAGGTTGCTAATGGCGTGATGTAAAGGCGACATGGGTGATTTTGTTTCTCCATGTGGCATGCCTCAAGCAAAGTTTGAGAATCATCATCGCTCGGGAATCGGCATTTTTGTTGAGTAGGGTTTCTTCTTCTGTTGGTGTTGGTGGTGCTGGTGGTGTCAGAGAATTGGAGCAGCAGAAAGGTTGTTATGAATGGAGATTCTGAAGGCTGATGGCCTCTCTTGTTTTTATTAAGGCTAAAATGCATTTGGGTGAAGTTTTAAATACCTTCTGAAGTTTGAAAATTTATAGAAATACACCTGTCATTATATTATAAAAGTAATTTAAAATTATTATTTTATATTTAACTCTTTAAATATATAAAAAAATCAATTTATTAATTTTAGATATGTTGTATGAATATTAACATATACAATAATTAATTCTTTAAATGAATCTGAATACAATTTTTTAGAATTAAATCACATAACAACTAATTAAAAGATAAAATAACCCTAAAATAAAAGATAAAATACGGTAAATATTTAATTAAAACAGTAAAATCGTATGTTTACCCCCATTAATGAAAAAATCAAATGGCAGGGAGTGTGACTGATTTGAGGAAGTGTTTCCGCGTATTTAAAAAAAATTCAGGGGGGGGGGGGGGGGGGGGAGTTACCGCATTTACCCTTTTATTAAAGTGAATCAATTGGCCGTCGCGAAACCCGTGGTCACGTGGTCTGTCATTAAATGCACGCATTTTTTTTTTGGCCTCTTCCACCGCGCATTAACAGAATTCCTATGTACCGGTGATTCGGTTCTCATAAATTCTTACATGATATATTTATGAATGAATGTAGAGGAGCATCTTCAAACACCTTCCTATGTCAATTTAATTTTTTTTTATATCTCTATCTATATACAGGTAGAGTCAAATCTTTTAAAACCTAATCAATTTTTTTTAAAGAAAATTTATACCTCATATAACTTGACGAAACAATTACAAGTGATCTGAAAGCGGACAAGTAAAGAGAGGGTAAAACAAACATAAGTTTACACAGCTCAGGTTTGCTAATGGAGTACATAGTAAATAAAATAAACTACTCAAATGAAGCCAGACGAACTAGTCCATCGATGTCAATGAAGAATTCCACATCGAACAATCAGTTCTCAATCCCTGAGCATTATCCCTCGATACAGAGTTGGTCCCCTTCCCAGCCCACACTGCTTGCCCCTGCTAGTAAACACTCCCATTGCTTGATCATAGTGAGCGCCATTTGACTAAGGTTTTCAAAACAGAAGGTTTGATTATGAAAATCTAATCAAATTGTCTCCTTAAACTTAACACTCTCCGTGGGTGGGAGAGTCTACATCCAAAAAAGACTATATTGTCCTTTTATTATTCTTTCATTTTTTTTGTTTCTTTATATGGGTATAATAAGTATTTCCCCACATGAATTTTTTATTCATTATATATCCAAGACCGACTCTGGGTGTAGGCCTAGGAGGCGGCCTAGGGCCTCAACCAGGGAAGGGCCCCCGAAATCCAAATGCCTACAGCAGTTGTATATTTTTGTTATGGGTCTCAGTCTAGCCCACTGTGAAATTTGGTTAATTATTTTTAACACATATAAGAGCCTTAAATGAAAAAAATGTAAATAATTACAACCATTTAAATATAATTTTATTCATCCAATGGTAATAATTCTTTCTACATAACTAATTTTTTAGATTAATGACTCTCTTTCTCTTATAATCTTATCATGTCATTTTTTTAGGGTTACCAATCTACATCTTTCTCCCTCTCTCTCTATCTCTCTTTGTCTGTCTCACTCTTTCAACCATTCCAAATTATAAAAAAAATCAAAATTTAAATTTAAATGTTTTGCAATAATGTCGATCGATCTCCACTTTAAGACACTTAGCCCCTTCTTGAATTTAGTTTTGCTTTTTTTTCTTTTTGTTTTTGGTTATATTTTTTATAATTATATTCAAATATTCTTGTTAATTGGAGATGAAATTAAAAAGGTAGGCATGACAATCTTATATTTTCATATGGCAAATTGATTTTTAAACAAGAAATTTTTTTTTTTTTTGTGATAGGGCCCCATTTTAAAAGTTTGCTTAGGGCTCCTCTCAAACTTTCAAATCTCAGGGCCGGCCCAGTATATATCATTTTTATTTATTTTTCATGTTTTAAATTTTTTTTATTTTACTTTTAATTAATTTTTATTTATTATTAATAATTTTTATTTAAATGATCTTCAAGTCAATATTTGATAAATTTTAAAATATGATTTTATTCATTTGATATTTGAAAAGTTCTATAATTTATAAATATGACTTGGGGTATTTGATCATTTTGAATGAAGATGGATAATAATGATGATGCTTTTGGAATGACGAAAAGATAAAAAAAAATGACTCCTTACATGTTATAGACAATCTCTCTCCACAATGTAGAAAATTAAAAAAAGATTTTTGAATATGCTCTAAAATTCTAAACAGAATTTTTTTGAATGCTTTTTATGCAAACTCAACCTAAATAAAAATTGAGATCCAACACGAGGAGGCTGAGAATGCATACCAAATTAAATCGTTCTTAAATAAAAATTGGGAGAGAACCTCAAAAATATTGCTTTAATTTAATTGAAGGTTTGTGGTTATATTTTTTTTTGTATGTGAGAGTAAGACAAGTAGTTTGGGGTAAATGTGGAGATAGTATAGAATAATTTATTATGTTTTTATAAAAAAATAATAATAGAGATAAAGTGGGTACAATTGTGTTGAATTTAAATTAAAAATAGATATTTTTTTGTTTCAAATAAAGAGTAGAACAAGTTTTATCTTTTTCTATTTTATTTTGATAAATGCAAATAAGGACAAAAGTAATATATGTTTGTAGGAAGACTTAAACTTAAATTTTTATCTTATTATTAAACTAACTTGACTCACACTTGCGTTGAGATAGGATTATAATAGCTAGAAATCCTATTTATCCACATTCTTAATAATATACCTTAAAAAGTTTTACAAAAAAATAATTCCTCAAAACGACTTAAACTGTACACGAATGTCGTTATGACATAATGATTATGTGGTAAAAGAAAACGTTATATAACAATTTATCCATGTACATATATAATGAAAAATAGATATTTCTTTTTGGTTAAATTCTCACGTCAAAGGATGTGTGATTAAATTTTATGATATGATTTTCTCTTTCGTTTGATTCACGACTTTAAAACTTGATATTAACATGTAAGAGTTATATTAACATATACATATAGGTTGACGTTACAAAAAGTCATAATTTATAAAACCATCACTCACTTGAAGTGATAGTTAACTTAAAAACCACACATGTACATTGTACAACTAAATTAGTTTTTTTTTTTTTTTTTTTTTTGGACAACTAAATTAGTTTTTACTCGGCCTACGTGATGTTTTCTAACAGGATCCCATGGGATCTTGTGTGTCAAAGCAAGAAAACATACTCAGAATTCACACCAATTCCGAGTAATATGGTACTCTTATAAATATAAATAAGATTTAATAGGTCTTTGTAAAATCTCCAACGAAGGATTTACAAGTGTAAAATATATGAAAAAATCCATATAACCACTGTAATCTGCTTGATATGTACATGATCCATTGGCTTTTCAATATATCCATATAACTTCCTGGAAACACACTCATAAATCCAAAAAAACCCTTCTGTCATTCAATTTAACCATCTGTTAATGAGTTAATCTCACATGCAAACTATCGATTTTACTCCCATGTGTATAACATTAAACCCACGGCCCGACTCCCTCTTCATATATTTTTGTCTGTGAACAAACAAAACAGTTCAAGTGATAATAAAAGACAATCTAATCTTTATAACCCCCTCGTCGAATCCAAATCTCCCACACTCATCACTCGAAAGGGGGTTTCACACTCATCCAAATCCCCCCCCACCCACCATGGATCCAAAGAAGGTCAGCACATACAAAGACGTGTGATAGCGGACAGTGTTGCATTGATTCATCCATCCAGCGTGAAACCATGTGCGCGCATTCAAGGGTTGTGAAATGTCTATGACTACTTATGCGATGCAAGGATTACTAGAAAGGGAAGGACTAGTTTACATGGACAATTCAAGATAGACGTCATCGGGGTCGGACCGAAGATGCTCTGCTTGAATTTCCAATCGTCCCACTTCGTGTTACCAAGCTCGGACACCGGATATGAGCGCACTTACTCTGCAATGAGGACTGCTGCAACGTTTGTTGATATTCATAGTAAAATCGCACCCAAAAAAATGTGAAATCACATTAAACTTGTATGGAACGGCGGGTAGAGCGGAGGACAGAGAGAGGGTCGAGGAGGAGGGGGAGAGGAGTATGTCAAGGTAGGCGCGGGAGGCAAGGAGACCACTATCGGAATATGTAGAGAAGGTGATCAGAAGCACGAGGGATGCCAGATGGAGGTTTTCGAGAAAACATTGAGAGCTAGAGATGGGAGGTCTCTCACAGGTGGGGAAGCAGTGAATTAAGGAGAAGATGGATTCATTAAAAGGGTAAAATTATAATTTACATGGGGATATTTGGATTTTTTTCTAGTTCACATGAACTTAATAGTATTATTTCATATTGCATAGGTTAATATAGCATAATATTGTAAGAATATTCTAATTCTGTCAGAGATTAGTTAACTCAAGTGTCTAATTTGAATTTGGTTGAGTTTTTAGGGGGTTATTTGTATCCTAACAAAAGATAGGGTTTATATACATTTTTTCCTAAAATATGTAAACGTACAAAAATCTATCTAATATATTATATTATTCATTTCAACAGGACTGATAAGAGTGAAGTTCCTGAATGAAAAATCCAAAGTTTTATTTCCCTGGAGAGATGGGTCCCACCGTATTTATAATTATTTATACGTTACCCAAAAAAAAGGTCAATGCATGTGGTAGTTCCCTGTTGGGTGTACTCTCCTGGGGTTCATCAAATGAGGACCGTCGGATCTACCCACGAAAGGACGTCGGTTGTTCATCAGGTAGAAACCGTACGTGCTGGAAAGACCGGTTTGTAAAGAATGGAATTTATGATGACATGTCGTTACCCACTTTATCACCGTTTCTGTTTGGTTGCAAAAATGGATAGGCGGACAGGCGCTTTTTAAAAAATTGAAAAGTTAAAATCGTGCATTCAAACATGAAAACTTTTTGTAAAATCGAAAGTTAAATTTTTTTTAATTTTTTTTTCTTAAAATATGTGTTTTCAAAAGTTTAAAAATAACGTTTTTTTTGTCGAAATCGATATTTTGAATTTAAAAATAAATTTCTCTGTCAAATATTAAACTCATTTCAAATATTGATTCATGAATTAAAAAAAAAACATTATAAAAAAATCAATGTCTAAAATCATCTTAAAAAGTAGCTTTATTCCAAAAGCTACTTTTCAATCTGTGTTTTCAAACGGACGTGAAAGTAAATTTATTTGGTTTTCTGGTAGATTATTTGGGATCAAATCCATTATTTTAAATATAAATTCTATTATTATTAACCACTAAATTGAGTGTAAATCTCTTGTTATGAATAGTTGTGATAGGATCATAGATTCTCAGTCTAGTTTAATTTGATTCTTTCCTAGTCTGTTTTGATTTAAATGAGTGAGAAGAACTCTGGATAAACTCTTAAAAGGAAGCTAATGGTACATGACCATAAGAAAAGGACACATTCTTTCTTACAACCTCACTGATGTACTATTCTATCATGGTATATAAATTTTTTGAGGTGGAATAGTTGTTTTGGGATGAGAAACAACTTTGACAGAAATGTTATGCGGTTGTTTTTAAGGCCACACACTATTCGAATCTATGAAGTGTGTGTGTGTAAATTTATACATTTTATTAAAAACTGAAATGTACATATTTTAATAAAATCAAATACTGCATTAATTGATTTCATAAACTAAATTAAGTTACTTGATCTCTCAAAATGACTACAAAAGCATATGATCACGTCAGTTTTGGTTTGATCGTAAGTTTCTTTTTATAATAAGAGTGTCCCTTCCAATTCTAAACATAATATACATTATTCCCTTTTGTTCTAAAATGATAAAAACAGTAAAACACAAAAGCAAGTGTTTCATTTGAATTGGAATTTTAATATGAGTTGATACACTCAATAAGCTTCATAGCCCCATTTGCATATTAGAAATGATTCCCCAACCACTTATACACAGTGAGATATTTATTGCGTTATCGCATTGTATAAGCACTATCCTATGTAATTTTTTTTCTATTTTTCAACCAAAAAAATTTGTTGTTTATATTTCACTTTTTATAATAAAATATATTTTAACAATGTATATATATATTTTAAAACAAGGAAAGTTGACGACTGCATATCATTTTCCTTTCAATATTTTATGGTAAGACCCTTTCTTTGCCTTCATGTCCATAAATGCTGGTTACGGACCCAGTGTTCTCAAGGTACATGCTTTCTGAGTTGGGCTGGTGTCCCCATCGGCCCAGGATAAAACGGGCCTCCATTTAGATTGTCTACAGGCTTTCGCATAAAAGGAAAAAGATACATCCAACCGCCATTGCAGTCTCAATCATAATTCATACTATTTTTCTTTTTTTTTTAAAAAAAAATCATACACTTACATATTGTGCTATGATAATGTAGTGGGCTGCAAACGGGGCTGTGTCAGCGCTTCACATAAAATGATAAGGAAAATTTTACAAGTCCATTTTACATATAAAACACAAACAGAATATGTTTTCATTTTTTTAAAAACCATATATTTTAATTTATATAAAATGTGAAATATATACTCAAATCAATATAATGATATTATTTATAAAAAATATAATTTTTTTTAATGAAATATACATCTCGATACAGTGAGTGAAAATAGATAACAAAGTATATAAGACTTCATTTGAGACTTTAGAAAGACTGAGTGTAACATAGCTTGAAAAGAATAATGTCATGACTCGTGGACAATTATTTCTTCTTACTTTTGCCGCATTCAATAATCTCATGGACAATTTTATATATACTCCTTGTTTGAGGTAGTGCATGTAAGCTCCAAATAAACATATATGACTTGGAGGTGAATTTTAGAGCTAGGTGTATTAAAGCTCTATAATATTTTATACAATATTTTATACACTCGGTCCTTCTCGCAACTAGTTTTGAATTACAGCCTGTACATAATTTAATATTTTTTGAATTACATGTTGGATTAATTAATTACATTTTTCTATAATAAATGAAAATATGAATTGAATATATATAATTTTATGTTTTTCATCATAAAATATATAGTCACATAGAGGAGTATTTGATGTGTTAAGGTAATTTTGTAAATTCATTAGTTATGTGACTACTATAAATAACCCTTTGGAGATACATATTAAATGATATATATACTTTTACAGAAAAAAACAAAAACAAAAAAACAAATGAAGTATACTCAAATGAATTGATTACATACTTTTTATATTTTTTGTCACCTTGTATATAGTAGGTTAGCCTAGAATGATACCCTAGATAAAAGAATAATGTTATGTACATCCCTTTTTCAACTCTAATTACAGTCTACACGTGTTTTGAATTTTTTAAAAATAATTTTATCTTATTTAATGAGGTATATATGTTTTTATAAAAAATAAAACATATATTCTAATGAATTGTACAAATGCATTTATAGAAAATGTAAAAAATTTCTATCGATACATATACATAATTAATATAATGTGAGTATTTGTTTCATTAATTTTCCATCGACTGGGATTAGGGTTGGAAAAAATGGAATTGGGCTGGAAAAAAAACTTGTGTGTAACAATAACACAATAAAATTTAGACATAACCTTAAACAATAGTGACACTTGAAATGCAAAATCTATCAAAATAGTGTAATTCATGGCGATATTTATATATCATATCAGTTTATTTTATTTCTTTAATTACACGTAAGAAAACTAAAAACACATCTATTTATGATGGATCATTCCAAGGATGTGTTTGAATATGTGTTTGAACATTGGTGACCCTAAATTGAACTCCGAATTGTAAAGTCATGCTTCTTACAAGTCAGTGAACATTGTGTGATTGTGATGTGTGGGATCATTATATTCACCGCCCTTCCTATATCAAATGTGTTCCATACATTCTCTATCATTTGAAAAATAGGTGAACTAATTTTGATCGAACTGCTCTCACAATTTAGCAATCATAATTCTTATATTTGAAAATAGATAACCTGCAAATCTCTTTTCAAAACAATAATATTATATGTGGCACAAGCTCCAATGATAATTTCATCAATTGGGACTGGGATATATATTGGAGTAATATACCTATGTTAATAGATTGAAATAAATTTACATGTCATTAAAAAGATTATTTCACAAGAAATCCTTATTAACATGTCAGATTTAATTTGTTGATAGAAGTTATAAATCTTATTCACATTTTATTCATGACTTATTTTTAGTTTAATAAAGATGAATCAAACACAAATATGTTAGAAATTTTTTTTTGATGGGCCTACATAGATCATATTATTAGGTATTGATGACTGTCAAATAAAGAATGAGTGGTGTTGATTATACCTATTCAGTTGTGATTTAATTTTTATAAGGGTTAAATACACATCTTTTATGCACGTTCAATTACACGTGTATTAAATGAGTACAGATTCAATTGTTATGTATAGAGAGACCTATTAAAGATCTATTTGTAATTCCAGTCCTTATGATGATAAAGACGGAATTTGGATTATCTATATACATGGTTGAGGTCTCCACTCAAAATCCTAATTTCTTTTTCTTATACCCATCCCATCATTGTGTGAGAGATGGCAAAAGAGAGAGTGACTTAGCGGTGAAAGACCTACCATCATATTTTCAAAGTAATGGCGACATATATGCATATTATTGATTTTTCGTCATTGATCTGCATGAGATTGTATGTAACATTATCCTAACATAAATGCACATCTAATCAATAAGGGTGCAATGGGGTCGGTTCTGTTCGGTTAGGTTTTTTGACAAGTTCAAATTGAACCAAACTAAAATGACATGTAAATAAAAAATTGAACTGAACTGTAAGTGAATTGAAAACCCCAAACCGAAACTGAATTGAATCGATTATTGTTTGACTAAACCGAACTGAACTGTTAAAAATTCATGGGTTGCACCCTACTAATCAGCACTTGTGGGGGAGGGCTGACTCGCTAGCTTAAGTTGGCATTGTTGGCAAGAAGACAGTTATAATGGATGTACATACAGTAATAATGCACTGGACCCACGAAGCGAAGGTTCATTAGTTAACTGAAGATGCGCACTCCGGTCCCTCCACCCACCACCCTCAGTCGCATCCCCACCTTGTGCGGTAAACAATGGATGGGCAATTTCTCTTTACAGTTTTTTCAAATTATTATTATAATTATTATTATGATTATTATTATTACTACGTATGCCTTTTAAAAAACGCTTTAAAATTATACTACCATCAATACCCCTAAAAAGGATAATTACCCATGAATACATATTTAAAGAATGTATTTATATAGAATATAAGTATTTTAAGTTTTATAAAAATACCCTTAAAAAAGCACATACATAATGGATTAACGGGTATGGTTAGAAATAGTAATTCACCGATCGCATTTGGAGAGGGACATAAATATTATGGGGTAGATAACTATTTTAGTATAAATAATTAATAAGTTATTTTTTTTTGTTGATTATGTGTTTAGTTATTCTCGTCAAAAATATAATAATAATGTTTTTTATGCTTGATTGACTATTGATAAATTGTGGAGAAAATGTGAATAAAATGTGGATAAAGATTTATAAATGATGAAAAATAATTTGACATAAGATGAAAAATAATTTGATATGTGGACCTATTGATTAAGAGGTAATGACAAATAATTTGACATGTGTGTCCCTTTATATTAGTGAAATATTTTAGGTGTATGAAATAACATAATTCTAGAAGAGACTTAGAATACTAATATCAACTTATTCTCACTTATTCTGACGTAACTACACTCATATATTCTTTACAAACAGACATGTTTTTGGGTTTATCTCCCTTGTTCCCCTCCTATTTCTTTTACCCATACAGAGCACCAGGGTATTTGAAAAAATGAGATTTTTTTTTCATGTGTGTGTGTTTAAAGGAACTTTAGTGTATGTGAAGAACATTTAAAGAGTTGATCATAAAAGACCGGTTTGGTGAATCTGGCATAAAATGAGAATTCTTCATTTTCAAAAATTCAGTTCTGTTTTATTCTATAGAATATCCAGGAATGAACACAGGAATTGAAGATTCCAAATGTAATTTTTATGAGTGTTTCAGCAGAATGAGAATAAAAATGAATGCCAAATTGACTATAAATATTAAAAAATCTTGGGATATCTCTTGTGCTACTGTGAAGAGGTTTGCTTTATAAGGAATAAATTATCAGTTGAGGAGTAGGGCTTTGTGCTTTTTCCTTGTATGACCGGGAGACAAAGTAAATATCTATTTCACTTTTATCTCCTTGGTGGTTTGTTTCTGGTGTTTTTTTGTTCTCCTCTTAGCATTCCTTTTCTTTACAATAAAATTAAAATTAAGGGCGCCTGTCTTTTTTTTTTTTATAAAAAAAACAACAACAAACAATAATAAATATTATATTGTTATGGGTAGTAGTAACAGTCCATCAGACTTTGTGGTAGTTTGGATTAGTTGCCGAATTGCAGAACAAGTTGACAGGCATTCTAACAATCCCACCATATAAAGGTGACTTTCAACCACTGTTGACTTTGGGAACAAAGTGTATAGTTTATAAAAGCAAAATCTTTATATGTCAACGATGAAAACAGAGTGAATTTTGATTGGATCTCTCAGGAGATCACTGTGTTAAAATCAGAGGATCTCATCCCCAATGTTTGTATCTGTTTTTCTTTGTGTATATATGTTAATTGATAGTTTTTAGATTAAAAACAAATATGAATAATTTCTCAATAATTAACAATCTGTTAATCAAGGAATGGGGTATGAGAATGGCATGGGCTACTCGTTTTCACGTGAGCGAAACTATCTTGAAAATCACGGAATAGGAGAATAGGGTGCGAGTTTGGGTAGATCCCTTATCTACCCAACTCTGCACTTGTTTTTTCTTTGTAGTGTTGATGAGGGTCATTCACCCCACTCCCCTTATTTTTTTCCCTTTGTTTTTTTTTTGCTCATTTTCATCATCTCTCTATAACCCCAATTTTAGACATCATCTCCTTGTAACCATATTTCAGATCTCTCTCCAATGTCTCTAATACCACGTATATCTCAACCTTCCTCTCATTGGTTAAATTAAATAATGTCGAAACACTCTTTAAGTGTTTAAGATTTTTATAACTATTCCATTAAAATTTAACCTTTTTTTAGGCTTTTGGATTATTATAAAATATCATTTGTCAATGTTTGTAGCTTTTAATAAAATAATGTACAAAATTTAAACAAGTTAATTTTTTTTTGTAAATATGTATCAATTTCCACTTTAAAAATTCATCTAAGACCTAATAAAAGAATAAATTCGTAGCACCTACCTTGTATAAATAAGACTGCACAGCACCTACCCTGTACAAATAAGACTGCACAAAACACCAGCCCGATCATTTTCCATTCTAAAATTACTGATCCCACTTTAGGAAACAAGGCGTGCCTCTCCTCTTTTTAATAAAACGCCAAGATAGTCAGGCACCCTACAATTTGACTCACCCAATAATAATAATTTTTTTTAAAAATCAAATCAAACCCACCCAAACCAAATCCACATTACCCACATCCTCTTTCAATATCATCATCCCACTCATCAGTCGAGTCAGCACCCCCCCTCCCCCCTATAGATACCCTCTCAAAATCCCTCTCAATAAAATCACTCCCACATCTCTCCAACCACTCCCACACATTCAAATTAAAATCTCCATTTCTCCATCTAAACCTCTATAAATCCCCAAATTCAGAAATCCCAAACAAGCAATTCTAGATAGAGAAAGAAAGAATTATATATATATATATATAGAAAACATGGATACCGTCAATGGCGCGAGGAACTACGCGTTGAGCGGGAAGCTGATGCTGGGGACCATCCTCGTCCTCTTCACCATCGTCCTCGCCATCCTCTGCTTCCACCTCTACGCCCGCTGGCTCCTCCTCCGCCGCCTCCGCCACCGCCGCCGTCAACTCCTCCTCCGCCGCCGCCGTCTCCATCCGCCCTCCTCCGCCGCTCCCTCCAGCGGCCTCGACACCTCCATCCTCGCCTCCCTCCCCGTCTTCGTCTACTCCTCAAAAGGGGGCGACGCCGCCGCCGCCGTCATCGAGTGCTCGGTCTGCCTGAGCGAGTTCGAGGCGGGCGAGAAGGGGCGGAGGCTCCCGGGCTGCGAGCACGCCTTCCACACCGACTGCATCGACGCCTGGTTCGGATCGCACGACACGTGTCCGCTTTGCCGGTCCACCGTCGACGCTCCTCCGCCTCCCGAGGCGGTCGTGGTGTCGATCGAGGATCCGGCGCCGCCGCCTCCGTTTGCTGGTGACGTGGCTTCGTCGTCGGTGGGGAGTCGGATTATGTCGTTGAAGAGGATTTTGAGTTTGAGAGGCGGTGTTTTTTGCGGGAACAACAGTATCAGTTGTTCGGGTGAGGTGGATCTCGAAAGGCGAGACGGAGACGGAGGAGATCAACGCGTGTGAGACGGTGCGCTCGCACGTGCGGGATGGTTCTAGGGAGGGATGGTGTTGGGGGGATCTCCGGATGACAGGCTGTGTGGGTTGATTGATTGATTTTTTTAAAATTAGTATCTTAAGTTTTTCAGCACTCATTATTCATGCACTATTCTTCTTTATTTGTTGAACGAGGATAACGCGCTTTGAATAATGTGATAGAATGACAGTCTAATGTATTTATGGTCGTTCGATTTTATTATTTTTAAATACATAATTTAATTGAATTCTAAAAAAAAAAATTTAGAATTTAAGTGAATCATAAATTTAATTTTAAAATTTTATAAAACATTTTAATAATAACAAAGTGAGAAAGAACGAATAATCACGAACGCATTGAACAATCAAATTGTCCGATGTACGTCGGACCCAACTTGAACACTTTGTTTGAATGTCAACATTGTTATTTAACCCGAGGATATGGATGATATTTGAATGGATAGAACTATAAAATCACGGTTAAGTTGGGATGTTTAAAAGAAAACGTAAAAAGAGAAGGAATTTAAAAGATATTTTGAATTGTTGCGTTAATTTTTATTTTTTTCAAGTAGAATTTCTTTTGATTTGACTTCACTTTAGATTCCGTTTAGAATTTAGTATAACTCACATTAACATACCACCAATCAGGTGACACTATTTACACCAACCAAAGGGGGCTTCAATCATTAGGGATCATATTGCTTAGTTAAAGGGTCAGTCCGTTGGTGAGTTTACCTTCCAAACTGATTAATATCCTTTGTTAACTCAATTACAAAACTCAATCACAAAACGATAAATCTTATTAAATAAAAAAATCTAAATCCCGTTTGGGTTCATGCCCATTATAGAGAAAAGCCAAACCATGTGAGGTAGAGAAGTATTATTTTCAAAGCTATCACGGACAAAAATGACCTGTTAATATCATTTTCGCAGCCCCTCAGAGACACGAGAAAAGCGTTTGATTTTGTGTGGATGCATTTAAAAACCTGTGATCCTTCAACACAGTGCGTTGATTCTCTGCCAGTAAATGCACACAGGATGAGTCCTGATAGGCAGTGTTTGTTTGGACCGAATACCGGGTAGAATCTCAACTAGCACCACTTTCAATTGAATGAAGATTTTTTTGGTGAACTTACTTTTATATCTAAATAATTTTGATAGTGAGGGTGGTTGAAAATCTTGTAGTTGTCTCCCTATCTAACATCTTTTGATATCTTTAGCTGCTTTTAAATGTCATAATCTGGAATTCAATCGGTCTGGACCGCAGAATAACGTTATCCTGACCAAACTATTTACAGTACAAAGGGCTTTGTTACACCCAGAAGTCAAACACCCTGTATATTCTGTTGCGTTATTATCAACTCATGATCAATCACCAGAAAAATAAAAAAAAAGTATTTATATATACTTATAAAGTTTTAAGATACTCGTGTTGTATCGTAAAAATGATTATGATTGCATGAATTGATGCAGAACGGGTGACCGACGCGTTCCAGGAGCGATGAATCCGAAAAGGTCCATTTTAAGATTTTTAAATATTTACAGAAAAAACGGCTAGAATTGCCCAAATTTTTTTACTGGAGGTAGATATCGAGGAGATCTTCAAGAGTTGTCGCTACGCCACAACAAGTCCTTTTTTTCCCAATTTTTCGGTCCTCAAAATGACATTTTTGTTATTTTTAATAACTTTTTAGATTTAGTATATCTCCTTCATAATAATTTGGATTTGATCGAAATCAAATCCCAAGATCTTTCAAGATCCCCTAGAATTAGTTATAACAAATTTTTATTTATTTATTTTTTAGTAAATTTTTTCCTATTATAAAATGGAGGTTTGTAATATAGGGTTTTCAACTTTTTATTAATATATTTTTGAGTTTTAATATTCTCTTTGAGAATTGTGATTGGTTGAAGAATCTCAATAATTGTTGGATCTTTATTTTAATTTTTCACTGCGTTATGAATGTTTAAATATAGTATTCTTAAATAAAAATTGTTAAACTAGAGATTATATGTAAGTGAGCTAATACAAAAAAATGTGATGCGCTAAGCAGTCCACCTATTTTTTTCTGATTAGGTGCAGGAATCACGATTCATTACTTTGAGGATGCTATTATAATCTATTTACAATCCTCTTACATAGCTCATTAATGGTTTTATTCACAGTAACAAGGTATGTGCCACCAGATACGGAATCAAGAATTAAAACGAGAGAGAGAGGGGTCAAACAAAAGATTTAGAGTATAGAGATGATCACTTTATATCTTCATAATGTAACATATCAATTTAATTAACTCCTGTGTGGGTTTCAATTTCATCAAGATTAGTCGTAGATTAGATATATATAATATGGTTGCAAAAATAATTAAATCACTACAATACTTTGTTTTCATCTATTATCATTCTTAAATATTTTTCTTATAAAAAATGAATTATCTATCAATCTGACCATTTGCCTGGCAAATACTTGCTTTTGCTTTGATGATAACGACAAATATTTTTAAGTGAATGATCATGCACAATCATGTGACAGGTTTTTTTTCATTTCTTTTATAAGAATAATTTTACGTCCAATTTTTAATTAAATCTTTGCTATTACTGCACAATGATAACAATAGGACATCGTGTGGTGTTGATTACACGTGTGAACCTTAAAAATCAGAATCTTCAAATACCGGTTTGGATAAATAATTAAGTTATTATAAGTTTCATGACTATTTTAATATAAATAATAATTTTTTATTTATTTGTATATGTTTTGAATTAATCTTGTTGCAAAGCATAATAATAAAAAATTTGTTTGTTGGAAAAAATGTGAATAAGGTGTGAATAAGTATTTATAAAAAGTGAAAAAATGATGACAGTTGATTTATAAGTAGTGATGACAGTGATTTGACAGTGGACTTACATATTCTTTCGAATTGAATAATATGAGATAACTTAATTTTAGGAGTTTAATGTAATCCATATAGCACTTTATACATGTTAATTCTGACATACAAATAATCTTTTATACCATTGTGCATTTATTCTGCCATTGTCCGGTGGCGTCCAGATTTTGGACTTTACTTGCTAACACCTCTGGCAAACCATTGCGGTTTAATTCACTAGAGGAACTATGGGAGGCGGCACGTCGTATGAGAAAGAAGAACGACTGGAGCAAAGTGGGGCGGGTGTGGCTATCGGTTATTCCGGCGGGCGTATGGACGATATGGAGTTCGAGAAATGCGGTTATCTTCAAGGGGAGGGCCTTTTATTTTGAAAACTTGTGAGAGACGACGATACAAAGCATCAGAACTGGGGCACTTGCATGGACGGAGTCTCAAGCATTTACATAGATGAAAATGCATTCCGTATCACTGAGTAGTTGGGTCATACGGGGAAAAAGTCGAAGTCTTTTCTACCTACCCTGTGGACGCAATTGGGTTGATACGGGCTGCATTTCCGGGCACCATGAGGATGTGTATTTTCCTTTTGTTTTTGTTTTTGCTTTATTTTCTGATTTTCTACTCTTCTCATCTTATTCAGTCACGTTCTTTCTTATTATGGGAATAGAAAATGACTATATTTTCCTAAAAACAAAACCTTCCAAACACTCATTTTGAGATGATTATGACTAATTCTCACTTATTTCAGACTTATTATCGGACATGGTGGTATATGATTATGGGCTGTTTGGATTAGGTGTAAAAAAATAAGGTAGGTTGCTTGAATTAGTTGTATTTAATGTACCTTGCATAACATTTTCTTTCTTTAAATGTTTAAATTAAAATTGAAAATTCAAGTTTTAAATTCTAATCTAAATTTTCAAATTTGACAATTGTTATAAATCTAAAAAGAGCAAACAAACGGACAATGTGAATAATGAAGGGTACACGTTCACATGCTTTGCCTTGTTTTAGTTTTGAAATTTGAATTTGAACTCAAATTTAGAATTTGAATTTAAATTTTTTGTAGGACCATTGCACGCCACGGCTCATGGTTGCTGATTGCAATGGAAAATGTTACACGTGGGCAATGCGCCAATGCCAATGCCATTTGCTATCTAAACAAGTTTTAATTTTTTAGAAACACAAACTATGATATACATGAATGTAAAAACTAAAGTGAAAATTCAAACATTTAGATCATTATACAAACTCACATATCTCAAAAGATAAAAAACTCAAAATTATATTGATAAAAAAATAAAAACCCTAGATTATAAGTCTCCCCCTTTTATACTAATAACAAAAATTGTTATAACTAAATCTATAGGATCCTAGGAGATCCTTGTAATTGATAGAGATCAAATAGAAGTTGTTATGATAAAAATATATCAAATCTAATATATTACTAAAATAATAAATACTCTATTTTGATGGTCTAAAGATAAAAAATAGAAAAATAAGAGTCCTCGATATCTAGCTCCAGTAAAAATTTCATGCGATTCCTAGTTCGGTGCGCTTTTGATTTCTGTTAGCTTGTTTTTCTGTAATTACTTGGAAATCTCGAAAGTGGACATTTTCGGGTTCATAGTTTTAGGAACGTGTCGGCCACCTGTTTTGCATCAATATGTTTTTATATTTTTTTTATAATAGTGTATATACTGATGTAATATGATTAGGTGATTTCATATTGTATTTGAATGACATGATAATTGGAATTGGGATTGTGAAAAAAATTAGCATATGAATGCACATTAATTATTGCACAAGAGGGTCTCATACTACAAAATTTGAGCTTTGGATCACATGATTAATTGTATGTCTTGCATATTGTCGCTCGATTGGCGTTTCTCTGTTAAAAACTCATGGAGTTTATTTTTTCTCCACCCTTTGCGCTGTTCAACAACAGAGGGGAGAGTGATAGTTCCGTACAGAGCTTTTATTATCATAAACATCTCATGTTCTAGGATGGTCACACAATCAGAATTCTTGTGCCCCTTTTGCGAGTAATTAATTATCACGATATATGTAACTATTTTAGTATATACAAATAAATCATTTTATATGTTTTTTTTATAGTTATTTTAGTAAAAAAAATATACTAATGAAAATTTTCTTGTTGGATTGATCGAACTATGTTTAATTTTGATTGGACAATCTGATTGTTCAACTCTTATGTGACCATTAATTTTAAAATTTCATTAAATGCTAATTTTAATTCTAAATTTAAATTTCAGAATTTCATTTAGGAAACTAAACTAGTTCCATATGGGTCCAGAAGAGTTTTTATTTATCCTCTTCCACTACTAGTATACCTTCAACCAGGGCAATGTTTTTCAGTATAACCTGTATAAAACCAAATCAAATTGTAAAGTATAGCATCCAAATACAAAACCAACCTACGAATTTTATTACCCATGCGAAGACAATAGAAGAAGGCTCTCATCTTCATGATCAGCTTCAAACCAACTTCCCTCCCACCCAAAAATTGAAAAACAAATCTCAAAAACCCAAAAATTAGATTTCAAATCTAATCAGACCAGCTTCGATAAGTCCTGTCAGTATCGGACCACCTAATTTATTAATCAAATTGGACAATCAATTGTTCGGTACATGTTTTATTTTGTTATTAGATCCACTCAGCTATTGGATAAGGCATAAATTCCTAAATACTATCAGTATCCAATAGAAGAGTGGGGCATGTACCCAACAAACAATTGACTGTGTAATTCGATTAATAAGTTGTGTATAGTTCGATATTGAAAGGATTGACAGAAATCAGTCCTAACTGGATCCAGATTCCAAAGAACCATTTTATCTACCACCACCACCTTCAAAAATCATCAGGCCTGTAAGCCATGACAGGCAACAACCCAGGAATATAAGGCACGCCCGTCTTCGGCAACCACCTTGTCCCCTGTATAAAACGCTCCACGGTGAACCCCTGCGCGTTCTCCCAGGAAACCTTCTTCACCCCCCTCCACTTCACCCTCCCGTCACCCCCGCCCCGGGTCCCCGGTTATCAAACTCCGCGTAAAAGCACGTGTTGAGCGCGAAATCCCCAAACCAAGGCTGCCAACCCTCCGGCCTCACCAAATCGTCTATCTGCGATTGCATCACAAACGTCCTCGAGTACTCCTTCCACGGCCTCCCCAGATACGTCGGTAACCTCTTCCGCGAAGGATAGTAGTCCTTGTCCGCCACGATCGTGCAGTTATGGAGGATCAGGGCCGTCGGTTCTCTCTTGTCTTTCCTTCCTTGGGCGGTGATGGTGTTCTGTTGGTTTTCGAGGGGTTTTCGGGCGACGATGCGGCAGTTCTGGAAGATGACGGGGGAGTTGCCGAAGATGAAGTCGATGGTGCCTGAGACGAGGCAGTCGCGGTAGAACTGGCGGTTGGTGTGCGCGTAGAGGGTGTCTTGGTAGCCGTCGATCTGGCAGTTGTGGAAGACTGACATGTCGGACTGGACGCGGAGGGCCACTGCTTGGTGTTTCGATGGCCCTGCTGAGTTCTCGAAGCCTATGTTCTTCGCGATGAACCCGTCTCCCACCACCGCTGTTGTTTGACACGGTGTTGAGTCAGTGTAGATTGTAACAACAGTTACAAAGTTCGGTATGACATGCCCTTGCATTAAAGGTTACGTTGACACAATATACAATGTTTTAAAAAATCTTCTCATTGAACATTGGTTTAATAGTTAGGCTAATTGTATTTGAATCTTGACATAATAAATAATTATGATCAAATTAATAAATTTTAAAAAAATATGTAATATTTTTAAAAAGTCTCTTTGCATAACTATTTAGTCGTAAATTATAAATTTTAAAGTTTTTATTTAACATCATTTCATGAAGCATAACATGATTTTATTATATAAATTCTAAATATTTTTAATAAAAAAATTATATCTTAATAAATAATTAATTACATTTTTTTGTGAATAAAGAACTGGCCTATTTAATAAACTTGTAACCGATTCTAAAAACTGCATGTTCAACCGGTTGGTTAATTAACAATTTTTATACTATTGGGATTTGATGGTAAATAATCGAACATAAGTTCAAGGTAGGTAAAGATTTTACCAGTTAATTTGTTGGGACAGATTAGGTTTTAAAACACTGGCAATATGTTATATTCATAAATCATATGTGATACGATAAACATACATACATGGATAACTAAACAATAATATAGATTTTTAGTCATTAAATATGAGATACACATGCAAAAGATATCTATATGGGGTGTGAAGTCAGCTGCAACAATTAACATCAGATTTTTTAAAATTAGTAATAATTTGATAAATCTCATTTAAATTAAATGGATATCAAACAATTCCATGTATGCTCAGTTGATAAGTATTTGGGACTGTATTGTCAATGCCAATCTAGATAAACGATGCATAGAGATTAAATTACTGATTGGGGCACTCACCTACTGTGGCGGTCTTGAACGTAGGTGTGCCATCGATGAAGTTCTTGTTCCCGGTGATCTTGGTCTTGGTGGGTCCATCTCCGACGAACATGACGTTGGTCATGCTGCGTTTGATCTCCACATACTCCTTGTACACGCCGGCCTTGATGTACACAACGAAGGTTCTGTTCCCATTCTTCGGGATCACCCCCAACGCTTCATTGATCGTCTTGAACCGCCCTGACCCGTCTTTCGCGACCACCACGTCCGGCTTGGTCGTCGGCGCGACGAGAAGTCTCCGCCGGCCCATTGACACCCAGGACGGGAACTCCCCGTCTCCCTCCTCCTCCTCCTCCTCCTCCTCTTCGTCGGAGAGGAGGCGGCGGCGATTCAAGAAGGGAATCTTTAGGTCACCGAGGATGTCGGAGAGGCCTCTCACGATGGCGAGGGTGTTGCTGCTGAGCTCCATCCCGGTCTTCATGGCCTTGCGCATTGACTCCTCGGCGTCGCCCGTCGTGTTCTCGAACCCGTCGAGGCACGTCTCCTGGTACGTGATCGATGCGCTTAGCCACACGCTGAGGTCCTCCATGAGCCGGTCGAGCTTTGTGAGGTCGAAGCCGCCGAGTTTCTCGATCGACCCCTTGAGGTCGTCGATCGCGTAGTCCATGAGCTCCCTGCAGTTCTCCAAGGCCTGAACCGTCCACGGATCCTGTTATCAGGAAATATCTAAACTTAGATTATTTGACTGTATAAATAGCTTATGCGTAAGTATTTGAAATTCTTTTCCTCCTACCCCTCTAGTTATCCATCCTACTTTGAATTTTCTCTCTCTCGGTAGAATGGATAAGTGAGAAAGGAGAGGTAGAGATCTAGAGAGAGGAAAAGAGAAAGAGAAATAACGCAGCGAAAAACTAAAATAAAGATCCAACAAGCGTTGAGATCATTCAACAAATCACAATTCTCAAAGAGAATACTAAAACTCAGAAATATATTCATAAAAGTTGAAAATCCTATATTATAAGCCTCCCTTTTATAATAGGGAAAAACTTACTAAAAATAGCAAAAACTAAAGTTTGTTATAACTAACTCTAGGGGATCTTAGAAGATCGTGGGATTTGATTTCGGTCAAATCTGAATTATTATGAAGGAGATACGCTAAATCTAAAAAGTTACTAAAAATAGCAAAAATGCCATTTTGAGGGCCGAAAAATGGGAAAAATACGGACGTGTTGTGGCGTAGCGACAACTCTTGAAGATCTCTTCGACATCTACCTCCAGTAAAAATTTCAGCCAATTCCGAGTTCGGGGCGTCATTTATTTCTACTAGCCGGTTTTTCTGTAAATAATTGAAAATCTTCAAATGGACCCCTTTCGGGTTCATCGCCCCCGAAACGCGTCCGCCACCCGTTCTGCATCAGAAGAAGAGAGAAAAAGAGAGGGTGCAGGGTTGACGGTGGGTGGAGAGGGCAACGGGCATCAGAGAAAGTGATGTCAAGGAAGGAGGGGGGGAGAAAGAGAGATACCGAAGGAGAGCGAGAGATTAAATAAAAGAGAGAAAGGGCGACAATGTCGCTTCGGAGGGAGATGGTGAACGTCTTCCACCGTTCTCTTCCTCCCACCACTCTCTCTCTCTTTCATTCTCACTTTATCCCACCGCCTTCCTCTCCCGGACACCTATGTCCACCGCAGCTATCCTCCTTACCCCCTGCTCTATTGTCTCCATTTTCTCTCTTTTTTAATTTTTTAAGGGGGCGGGATTACAGCTTAAGGCTTAGTTTGACATAAGGATAAAAGTTTGGAATAAAAAAATGATGATAAAACATAAACAATTGTCCACATTTTGAAATAAAAAATGAGGATAATTTGTTCTGAGTAAAATGTGAAACAGACTTTGTTCTAATTTTTTATCCTTATTTTTTAAAATTGGGATAACATTTATCACTACCATTCTAAAAAAAAAAAAAAAAAGAATGTAATCTATCAAATAATATTAATACCTATCCCCTAATTTTAAAATTGGGATAATATCTAATAATATTTTAAAATTGGGATAACATATTTGATATATATTTTTTAAAAATTAAAGTTATTCCATATTTGATCAAAATGTAAGATTGAGGATAAGAACAAAAAAATTGAAGATAATAAAAAAACATTACGAAATGAAAATCTGGATAAAAATAGTAATTTTTTTTATCCCTATAAATTAAACTAAGTTATCTTAAAAATTTATTCATTTATCAAGCTACGTCTAAGGGTGCATGTAACCATTCTCTGTTTAAAAATGTAGTCTCTAATGTTTTCTTCTCTCTCTCCCTTTCACCTGCTTAAGCTTCTGGAGAACGGAGGAGTGGTTGGCGGCATCGCGGATGCGATCGAGGGCGACTTTGAAGGAGAGCTTCACAAGGTCCTTCGGGTCGGTGGTGTTAGACCCCGCGACGGCGGTGAGGCTGCTCTCGCAGGCCTCCTTGTAGTCGGTGGGCTGACAGATGGCCTGGATGGCCTTGACGGACATCGATGGGCCATCAGAGGAGCCCTTGGAGTGGTGGTTGTGGGACACACCGACGACGACGGCGATGACAATGACGACGAGGATGACGGCGGAGGCGCTGAGGAGGGCAATGCGTTTGTTCTTCTTGGGCGGCCGGGGCTGGTCGGAGACCTGGCCGTACCCGGTCTTTGATGACTGCATAGCTAGTGAATTAAAGGTTGGATGTCTCTTTGTGTTTGATGTTGTGAAGAGCCACCTGAAAATGGAGATGTGGAGTGGAGAGGGGTGGGGATTGAGGGGGTGGTGGTTATGTAAATTAAAGTTTGGGAGGAGGAGGGGTTGGTTTAGTCCGGGATGAAAGGGGAGCCATGACAAAATAGGTGGTCGTTGATGGCGGGTCAGGGTTTTTGTTTTTAATTTTTATTTTTATGGTTGACCTGTGTCTCTTTCTCTTTTTGTATTTCAATGGAAGATGAGAGAAGCACGTGTTCGGATTGCTATATTTGGGTTCCTTCGGGATTGTCCTAATATCATGCAAAAAAGATGGGTCTTTTGGTGTACTCTTCTAATGGGCCTTATATACACACAATGGCGCTTTTACATTCATTTTGGATAAAATGCGTTTGGACCCTTGAAGTTTTCTAAACCTGGAGAAATACCTTTTATAGTTCAAAAATATACAATTACACCCACTGCAATTTAATTTTCTATTAAGATAAGATAAAAATAAGATTTTACCTTTTTAATTAAATCTTTATCATGTTTTCACTTTTGTTTTGGTGGGTTATTTTCACCTTTTAATTAATTATTATGTAACTTAATTCTCACAAAAATGCATTCAGATGTATTTAAAGAATTAATTATTGTATAAACTAATATTCATAAAACACATATATAATTAATTGATTGATTTTTCTATTGATATTTAGATAGTTAATGGCAAAACATTAATTTAAATTATTTTTGTCACATCTTAATGAAAAAATATAATGACAAGGTGTGTAACTGCATGTTTTTAAACTTTAAACAGTGTTTCTGCAGGTTTCAAAAATTTCAAGGGGTCCAAATGCATTTTACCCTTCATTTTTTTATGTTTTTTTACGGTTCAACATGGTAGTTTTTTACATCTCGTTTAAAATCCATTCATTCCATCGAAACATATGATGTATATGTTTCCTTAAATATTTTTTTTACATTTACTAATAGTAGATTTGTTCAACTCGCAATGAAGTGATAGACACTTTCTATCAATGTGTATATCTTATTAGATAATGTATATAATTTTAAAAGAAATGAAAACATATGTGGTCTGAGTTGTAGACTGTAAAAATGACTGAGTCTAACATTTTTCTTCTCATAATAATTACTATCATGAATAATTTTTAAAAATTTAGGTGATGTTTGGCAACGGCGGAAAGCGGATTTTAATTGCTTATTGTTAAGTGCAGAAAGAGGAAGGATGATAATCTTTAAGAGTTTAGGAAAAAAAGCGTTTGGTTCAATGAAAAATATTAAGCAGTATTTTAAATAAATGTGTTTGAAAAATAACAAATAAAACCAACAAACAAAAAACTAGTACGATTTTTCAATGCTAATAAAAATAAATGAGATGAAATCTCAATAACTTAGAATTATATTAGATTAGAAGAAGAGATGAAAAAAGAGAAGTGGATAAGTTAAAAAAAATGAAATAATTAAAAATAAAATAAAATCCCAATAAAATGGAGAATAAAACAATTTTTTTTGGGAGATTTTGGTTTTGGGCCCTCGGCAACCGCTTTGGTTGCTTAACCCATGGGCCGGCCATGATTTATTGCCATTGGGATGAGTTTGAATTATTTGATCAACAATAATGATTTTTATGCCCCAATTGGTAAACCCATCTCAATCCCCATGAGGTGGCAAGATGAAAATCCCCAATATACCCTTCCATGTAATTTGTGCATTATATATCATAACAGATCCCTTGATTTACGAGGTTGATAAGATTGGATTTGATATGGATAAAATGCAAATACCAAATACATACTCTTTTATGGACCCTGTGTGAAGGTAAACGAAGGGAAGGGAAGATCAAAGTTCTCCTTTATGGACCCTGTGTGAAGGTGAACGAAGGGAAGGGAAGATAAAAAAATTAATCTGTAAAGAATTCTTTTAAGAATGTACACCTCCCACTCTCACGACCCACGGTGGAAAGACCACAAACCGGAGCACGGTGCACCCATCCGAGTCCATCATCACTTCCCAAACCATCACTTGGTGATGGTTCATCGAAATCCCAGGTGAACCGTAATTGAATCATCGTTTTTTTTTTGTAATTGAGTTTTAGGGTTCATCATCATATGATCCCAGCCAGCATTTCTTGATCATTCTCTTTGAATTTGAGTGAACGCAAGTATTATCATATTTGAATGATTTTTAATTCTTTTTTACATTTTTAGGGGGGTCTCACGTTTATATCCTTTTGGTTTAAAGAACTTTAGTCCAAGATTATCTTTTTATCGGGGAATGTAAATGTATTGTTTTTTTTATCGCAAAAAAAAAACAGAATGACACGCATGGAATTGTTAGATGATGATTTCTTCTCATTTGAATACAAATGTAAAGCTTGGCAAGGTTGAGCTCTCGTATGTTCCTTTCAGGATGAAAAAATTGAGTATTTGGAGTTTGAATATGTAGTGATAGCAGAGAAGCAAAAGGTAACAGTGATGTGTATCTGAATAATGAATAATTCAGATACATATCCAATGTATCTGAATTTTATATACATATTGTATTTAGGTACGATTTGTATAATCGTTTATATTGTTGTTTATGTGTATAATTATGCATATTGAATCCTTCAGCATATCTTAGTCTTGTCTGATCATTTTTTAACTAATATACATTTGTCTAAAGTAAATTTTTTAATGACGATTTCAGATACACGTAATGTGTATCTGAATAATTTATTCAGCCCAATGTATTATATGTTATGTTTGTTATCATGATTTGATTAATGTGTATCTGAATAATATTTAATTATTTTTGTTATGTATATTTAAAGAAATTTATTAATCATATAATTTTTGTAAATCACTTTTTTCAAATACAAAAATGAACAATATGCATAAGATACCTTTGACGATTGCATGTGTATCTGAAATTTTTTAGATATATGAAAAACTAATATAAGACTGTATCTAAATTTGTAAATGTATTTGAAAAAACTAATATATTCATCTGTATATGAAATTCTAATATATTCATATGTATTTGTAGCTGTATCTGAAAAAAAGTTGAAGTAGAAGTCAGAGGAGGTGGAGGCTGAAGGAGGGGTCGAAAGGTAGTCAATCCACCTCTCATACGATAGAAGGCGACGAAATGAATCCAATGGTGGTGATGCCAGTTGTTGGAGATGAGGAGGTTGACCAAAATGAATTTTTTGAAGTGGTGGATGTTTTAAGAGAGTAAAAAAGAAATATTTCACAGAAGATTGTTGAAGGGCTTTGAGATCCCTATTAATGAGGAATTGTTTTTATGATAGTGAAAAATTCAAATATAAAGGAAGGGTAATATTGTCTTTGCTCTTTTTATCTTTTTAAAAAGTCAAACAGGAAACCAATGAGGTAATGACACATATTGAGGCTTCTCAATGGGGCTTAAATTTTGGGGTCCATGTAGCAAGACCCTTTGATCAATAAGGGGTTTGGTGGTGTTTTAGGATTAATTTGGTATTCTGTTTTAAGTATTGAGTGTTGGATTTCCAATGGATAATGTATCTGGTCAAATATAATTCATGGGACTGGTTATGCTTAGCATTAATATGCAGCTAGCATGTCGGGCAATCATTTTTTTAAAATCTTATAGGAATGTATATGTATGCTTGTTTGATGAAATTATATATTTTTTTATTTTCTATTTTCTGTGTGAGAAATTGTGTGTAATATAATTTATGAGAATGTGTATTTTATTTTCATAAAAATAAAATTACACAAAACTCCACATAAAAAAAAGGTTTTAAAAGGGATACTATGTAAGAATGTCCATAACATTATTTCTAGTTCATTGGTACCTTTTAGATATCACCTCCAATGGACATTCTAGATATTGTTTGATTTTGAGTTTCTTGAAATAGATATGCCCAAAATTTTGCTCAAAATAAGATCTCGACGTTCAATACAAATTACATTATCTAAATCGTTTTTGAAATAAGGTTGAATTGAATCTTTTTTTATTTGATAACAAATCAAGATCCTTGATTTTATTTATTTATTTATATCGGACTCGAATTCAAGACCTACTCTTAAGACAGCAAATAAATTCTGAACCGTTGTGCTATGGTCACTGAAGAAGACATGATGAATTTACTTTCTAAAGTTTTATGTGGTGCATATGATTTGTGAGTGATTTTGTGCATCTAAAATCCTTAGACATGAAATAAGGCATTTGAGGGACGAGGACTTTATCGGTGCTCCGCATATCATGAGAACGCTAGTCACTTCGAGATTCATCTTGCAAGAATGCAATGGAAGCAAAATTTATTCCCCACAATATAGAAGATCTGGGTATTCTTTAATTTCAAAGTTAGCACACGCATGGTTGTTGCCATGTTTTTTCATTGTTTGATCAGTTTAGATGCATGGGGTTGTACGCAATAGTCACAAAGTCTTCAAGATGAGTAAAAAAAGGTCCTCTCCTTTTCTGGTCGCTTTTCGCCTAACTATCTTAGACCAAACAAATTAACAATGCACTCTCATATTCCCTGTTGCCTGGCAACTATTATATTTACCTTAAAAACACACAGACATCAACTTTTGGGGTTTTTTTTAAAAGATGTTATATATTGACTTTTAATACATAGAAATGGATAACTTAGAACTGATTATCTGAGAAGTGAGAACTAATTTTCTAGAAGCAGAATCAACTCCATGTAGTTTCCTAACCCAGTCCTAGGTGTAAATTAAACAAATTAAATATCACAATTTTGTCTTTATACGGTGACAACATTTTATTAAGGCATCAATGTGACATTCACATGCATGTCCATGATTGCCAACACATGAGATAAATCTAGGATATTTCTATTCACACTACAGCCTTACTATCTATATTAGAGACAAAACACTAGCCAAAACCATGACTTCAAATACATGAGATCCCAAAGAAATTGTTTATGGCTTCCCATTTTATTGAACCCTCTACAATAACAAAAGAACATGTTAGCTAGGCCAAGAACACAAACCAGAGGACCTATTAAACCTCAAAAACAAAGACCCCCCCCCCCCCCCCCACTACACCAATCCACCCAAATAAGTCACTCCGGTCTGTGGCAACCAATTGTCCCCCAAAATGAAACTAGAAACAGTGAAGTTGCTTACATCAGAGACATTCATGACATGATACCCAGGCCAAGTAACTCTGCCACTAGTGCCCGATCCCGGCCCTGTGTTGTTGAACTCCCCATAGTACAATGTGCTCAACGCGAAGTCCCCGTTCCATGGCAACCACCCGGCGGGATCGACCAGCCCATCCAAGAAGGATTCCATGATCACGGTTCTTGAATACGTCTTCCAAGGTCGACCAAGATACGTTTTCGTAGGACCACCGCCCGATGCGAGCTCTGGTGTTGTCTTTATCAAGCAGCCTTGCATCGATATCCCGGTATTCTGATTCGGGTCGAGCCTACCTTGCGCGGTGATCGTGTTCGATTGGCCTAGTATAGGAAGTCTAGCGTAGATGTTGCAGTTCTGGAAGACAACAGCGGCGTTTCCGAATATGAAGTCTACCGTTCCGTAGATGTCGCATTCTCTGAAGAATTGTCTGAGTGAGTGGGTGTATAAGGTGTCTTGGTATCCTTCAAAACTGCAACTGTAGAAGGCGGAGAGGTCTGCGCCCGTCCGGAGTGCGACCGCTTGGTTTTTTATCGCTCCGGCCGTGTTTCGGATGGTTATGTTGGTCGCTACGAAACCTTGCCCAACCACAGCTGCACGAAGTCAACAATGTACATTTTTAGTTAGTTCTTTCGAAGAAATGGAAGTATATCTTTGGTTAGCGTTTCGAAAAGAGTTTCAACAACGGTTGAACATTTTGTTTCTAAGACCAAGAAAAATCAATTTTAGTTAAAAAAAAAACCACTCTTATAAAAATATATCAGATTGAGTACTAAAACAAAAGGTTAAGGATTTTATCTTAGTCATGTGGAAAAAAATTTAACAAGTAAAAAAGTTCAATAGAAAAATCAAACACGATAAGTCCCAACAAAGGGTAGGTAGACTATAAAATTTGAAAACTATTTTAACTATTTTCAAGTGAAAAGTTCATTGTCAAACTCGTTTTCAGACGCTACGTAGAAGAGGTCCATGATACTCACAGACAGTCGCGGAATTGAAGGTGGTCCAGCCATCGCCGACGCTGCGATTGCCGGTGATGATGGTCTGGTTGATCCCATCCCCAACCACCATGACATACTTCTTGTGCTTCGTCACCGTCACGTACTCCTCGTAAACCCCCGCCGTGACATAGATCAAGAAGTACCCATCATTGACGCTCGTGTCATTTGGCGCCGCGTTCAAAGCGTCGGTGATGGTAGTGAAGTTTCCGGTCCCGTCTTGGCTCACGATGACAACATCGCTTACGGCGACGCTGTCGGACGTCTGGAGGAGGGTCCGCCCGCTCCGTGACTCGTAAACCTTCCGATGCGCGTGGGACATCCTCGCCGCGAGCTTCCCATCCTGCAAGAGTTCCGCGCGCACGTCGCGCCCCTTGTGGAAGTGCCCGCGTGCGCCTCCACCTGCGCCGCGCGTCCTCTTGGGGACCCACGCGCGCGTGAAGAGGGAGAGACCCACGCTGTAAAGCTTGGTCCCGTTCGAGAGTGGGACGGAGAGGCCGTTCTTGACACGCCATGCGGAGGAGGTATCTATTATCAAGAATAAAGAGTTTGACTGAGTTGTAATAGATAAAAATCAAATATCAACAGAATAATTTAGGCTGTTTTTGCATGTGCCGTTGAAACACAGTTATTCTTAATTAAAATCTCGCCTTCCAAGTTCAGTTTTTTAAAAGAGTTATTTTGTTTGTTTTTCAATTGTTAGATTTTTTAATCTGAAAATATGAGGATTGAAAAACTAAATACTAAAAATGTGTTTGACAATTAACTACATTTTAAACGCAAAATCTTTTCAATTGCAAATCCAAATGAAATCTTAATTAACAAACTTTGCTGAGATTTGAGTGGTTTATCAACCTTGGAGGCCGTCCATGCAGGTTTGTTGGTTGGTGATGACCGCGGCAAGCAGGGCCTGAACCTCGTCGGCCTGCGAGTCGGGGAGGGTCTGCGTCGGATTGAGGGACGCGCGCGCGCTCGAGAGGTAGTCGATGTTGAGGCCCGAGAGGAGCTGGCAGTCCTGCAGGGCGCGCGTGGCGGTGGGGGTGAGGGAGGAGGCGCGTGTAAGGTAGGAGTTGACGAGGGAGGAGAAGCGGAGGGCGGCAGAGAGGGAGCGGGTGATGGTGAGGCGGCCGAAGTCGTAGAGGTTGGCGGAGGAGTTGCCGGGGAGGACGGAGGAGCGGCAGAAGGAGGGGTAGGGGGTGGGGTTGCAGGCGGTGGATGGTGCGACGGGGGTGGTGGGTGGGACGTCAGCGGCGGCGGTGGTTCCGATGGATGAGAAGGCGGAGATCATGAGGAGGAGACAGAGGAGAGAGGAGGGAGTGGAAGCAGCCATTATGAAAGCTTGTTGAGTTAATATGGAGAGGGAGGTGTGTGTTATATATAGTGACATTGTGTGTCGTGTTATGTTTGACAATTTGGCTTTGATTGTTCGTTCTCATTTGCATGGTTTTTCAGTAATCGTCCATTTAAATGGTCCTTAGTTACGTACATCGTGAGCTGGCACATGCATGTTGATTTTTATTTCAAATATTCCGAATCAGGGAGTAAAAAAAGGGGGGAGAAACCGAGTCGATTAGGTTCTTTTTGACAAAGACAGATTGACCATGTATAACACGTCCAATGGAATGATAATGTCTAAAATTCATTTATTATATTCCAGGAGAACAACAAAGATGGTTCTTACTTAATATAAAAACAGTTTTTCACTGCAATCCCTTGCATTCTTATTTATTAACAACCCTCCCCCCTCCCCCAAACCAAAGGGCCGTGTTAGTTCCAAGGCATATTGGACAATTAGATTGCCCAACATGTCCACAGTGATATGATTGTATCACTTCAAGATAAATAAAATTAATAATAATTTTCTTAAAAAAGGATGAGAATTTAATTGAATCATATTTTAATTTTTAAATCTGATGTCAATCATAATTTTTATCTTGAGGTGATACGATCGGACAGACACGGATGTGTTGAACAATTTAATTGTCCAACATGTATTGGATCTAATCGGTCCCCCCCCCCCCCCCAATGCTATGAGATGAGGAAAGATGGGAAGACAATATGTACCAAGACAAACTCTACACGAAGGTGTATTGGTTCGTTGGGCGCCACTCGGGGATATTTCTTTTCTATCTTGCTGCAATAGTGCGGAGTCCACTACCCATGTTATGAACATAACGAGTGCCCGATCGCTAGATAGGTATGGCGTTTTTGAGTGCGACAATGAGTAAGTCTGTTAATTATTCAAAAAAATATGTATCTGTAATAAAATTTATGTCTTAAAATTTCAGATCAGATATAGATATTATGGTATCCGTTCCAAAAAATATTATCTGTAATATTACTATATTATTCTTTATTATATAAATATATTTATATTTTTAGGATTAATATTTTTTTTTTCTTTTTTCTTTTAACCATGTAATGTTTTGTGTTTTTACTTATAATTTTATGTTTTATATTATAATTTTGGTGGTAATTATTGAATTTTTTTACATATTTTAGATATATGAATTTTTGGATATTTGAATCATCTCCATATTCATTTATATTTTTCAAATATTTTGGATAATTATTCGAATCCGAATGATTGGATTGAATACATATACTTATTTTAAATGTTCATCAGATATCTCATACGGATTCGAATATGGGTTTATCTGATCCATATCTGCTTCATTGACTGGCTTAACAACGGCCTTGACAACCATTTTTCTTCCCTCGACGATTTGTGGGAGGTTAGGAGGAAGCTTGCTCTGCTCATGGATATAAGTCCACTTAGGTTAAAGTGCTTCGTTCCGGCAACTATCTGTACAATGTGTACTTTAAAATGTGTGGGAGATGATTGAACGCTTGATTAAAGATTGGGGCGTACATTGTGCTGGCACCATGAGGGTTAATTGTATAAGGAAGCTCGAGGAGTAGTTTTTTTTTTTTTTTTTTTGGGTGTTTGGATTTGGGGATCATTGGTAGATCCCCTCTACCCTGTCCCCGGGTTCGGGCTTCATGGTCCCTGTTTCTTTCTTGTTTTTCTTGAATTTTATTTGTTTATTTGGGGTTATTTTAGCAATGAAATTAAAGCCGAGTATCTATATTTCTTTAAAATAAAAGTACTATTATCAATATAAAAATGTAGCAACCTCCTTTTCCATGCAAAAAAATATTGCCTTTGCTTGAGGAGGAGAAAAGGAATGTAGCATAACAGTGCCCAAAAAAAATCACATGAGAAAGAATGCATACCATACTATGTGCAAACCAATCCACCAAAGCATTTCTGCCATAAGGGAAGGTTGTTTCAAAAGGCAGGCCGCCTCAGTCACAAAACCGCCTACTTAGACCGACTTCTATCATGTAAAGCTAACAACATTAATATTGTAAAGAGAAATAACTGCTTGTTTTAATCTAGATATGGGTAACCACCACCAAGTGTGGGGTGAACCACCACCTCTGGATACTTGCTTCTTCTACCCTCTTGTGTGTTCTTGTTGCTTCCAGCTTCCAGTGGGACTCCTCTCCCTCACATAGTCACATAGGATATTATTGCTGTTTAAGGGAGCGCTGATACACTCCATTTGTTTTGCAATTTTGTCTGTAGCATCATACACTATATATTCCGCTATTATAGTGTATATAGGGTTTTGTCATATATAGTGTATGGAGAAAAAAATTATATCTTAGTATATATTTAATTAATTTTGTATAACAGTATACCAATAATTCAATGTGTTATAGATTATGTGTTATGTCATAATGTATTACACGTGTAATCCTACTTGTAATTGTATATAAAAGGGATTAAATCCTAAAAATGAAATACAATGATTTTCATTATTTCATTATCTGATTGAAACACAATGAATGTATAATTTAAAAGAAAAAAAAATCAATATAGATCGCACAAGGGACTATAGAGGGGCTGAATATATCATTTATCTTTGCTGAGGACATCGTACATATCAATGTAAATATTTGTAACCATTAAAAAAAATGTAAATACTTGAAAACAGTTATGAAGTTCTTTGGGTTCCTACTCGGATCATTTAGCCACTAAATGTTCCTACTCTCGGTTCATCTGGAGCTGCCTACTTCGCGATCTCTGCATCCAAAAGCCACTCCCTCGGGCGCTTTCGCAGCTTCCTCACTGGTTAAAGAACCTCAATCTTAATCCGACTATTGGCACTATCTTTAAGTCCATATTCACCACTACATTATGGGCAGTCTGGGAGGAGCGGAACTCCCGAATATTCAGAGGAAAAGCTGTCCCCAAAAGCAGGGTCCTCCGATATATCAAATCGGACATCCGCCTCCGCTTCAAAAAAACCATACTCAAAGCAGCGCCAACCCCGGATATCCTACAGATTGCAGAAAACTTCGAAATCATCATCACAGAACCAATCAAATCCCAATGCAAAGTTCTTTGGGTTCTCCCGACTCCAGGTTGGATTAAATCGAACTCGGATGGTTCTTTGTCAGAAGATCGTGGAGGCTATGGAGCCCTTCTCAGGGACTCCACTTCTAACCTTATAGTTGGGGTGGCTGGAAGATCTCCTCTCCCCTCAATCAATCTTTTGGAGCTAAAAGGCATACAAGAAGGTTTATTGTTGAGTATTCAGCATGGTTACAATCGTGTTTGGTTTGAGAGTGACTCAACAACGGCTATTGCTTGGATGAAAGGGAGGGGTCGACAACCATGGACTGCTTTGAGACTATTGAGGAAGATTTCACCAGGTATTCTATGCTTGGAAGAATGGAAGATTACTTATATATTTCGAGAATGGAACAACCCGGCAGACATTCTGGCGTCCACGAGGCGGACCATGGGGGAGCACCTCATATCGCCTCTTCAAGTATGGCAGGAACTGGAAGTGGCAATAAACTCAGACAAAGCAGGCACACAGTACTCCCGACAGAAGTTGGCCTCCAATATCTAACTCGAAATGGTTTTCATTTTGATGTAAATCTCTTTTTGTATCCACAGTTAGTCAGCTTCTTAAAAGGTAAGGGATAAGGCCCAACAGATTGTAGGGTGGTCTTGGCCTTGGTCATCTTACCCTGTCTGGCTTTAACTTACACCTTTTTAGAGAGCTAACAATGTAAACTTTGTACATTCTTCTAAGTACAGCAATACAAAAATTATCAATTACCAATCAAAAAAAAAAAAAAAAAACAGTTATGAAGAATTATGTAGCTCATGTTTAAAAAATTGGATCGAACCAGTAAGTAATTACAATAAATTAGGCTTTTGATGACAGGTGAAAACGGTCACTGAAACCTTTATGTCTGTCACGAAAAACCTATAGTGGTACTCGGACATGCGTCGCGGTTGGACCAGTCACCATAAGTTTTCGTGACATTTAAAGCCTGTTGGTCACCGTACGTGGCATATGGCGACAGACACACCCGTCATCATAGGTCAACAATAGGTGACGGACACAAATAGATATTGTCATTGATTGACATTCAGTGACAGACGGTACATAAGTTTCAATGACGGTTGACACTTAACTGTCACCATAGGCAATATATGGTGACATCACAAAACAGGGTTTTGATGACAAGACATTCTAAAATTTAAAAATATAATTAATATATTACTCCTTAAAACCCATTACTAAAAAAGAACTCATAAATCTATATAAAACCGGCTACGAGGTCTTTGAACCAGTCAGTTTTTTTAAACTATAAATACTGTCATTTACCCAAAGAATTCTAAGGTGATCAATGTTTTACGAAGACTTAAAAACACTGGAAATATTTTTTCTAAAAAAAAAAAAAACCAGTGGAAATATTTCCTAAAAGAAAAAATAAGCCTAGTTCCGTGTCTCTAGTTTTTAACAGTTTTGAATTTTTTAAAAACATATACTCGTCTAATAAAATATATGCTATTACAAAAATGAAGTATATACTTAGATAAATCAATACATTTTTTATTATTTTTAAAAACAAAAAAAATCCAAATAATCTCTCATTAAATTGCACAAAATTCATATAACCCCATGACATTTCTTGAAGTCTATATAACGGTTATATTATAACCTCATGAAAATACTTACATAAATTCAAATAGCCTCCGAATTAAACTTCCATTGACAGACGAGAAATATTCTACGAATACTATGCGTGGTTAACCCTAATTGAAAACACAATATACCAAAAACCCCATAAAATGCGATATAGTGCGAAAAATATTTTGTAAATAATGATTTTAAACGTCTGAATAAATTATAAAACCCTATCTATAGGAGCAAAATTATCATTTACAGAAGATTTTTCTAATGTTTAACATATTGTAGGGAGTTTTTGGTATACTGTGTTTTTAGTCAGGATTAATCAAACAAAATATTCGCTAAATATTCCTCATTTGTTAACAAAAATTTAACTCATGGGCTATTTGAATTTACATAAGTATTTTCAGAGGGTTATATGAACTTGAGGAAAAATCAGGGGTAGGTGTTTCAGGGGTTATATGAATTTCGGGTAGTTTACAAAGAGTTATATGGATTTTTACCTTTTTAAAAATATATAAATTGAGCATACACTGTAATAATAAAGTATATACTACACTGATATATTATCTAATCCACTAGTGTAGTCTCCAAACAGCGGACATGGTTTCAAACAAGACTGTATCAAAGGCTCTTTCTAAATTTTCTCTTCTTTTTATATTTTTATTAATTATTATTTTTATAATTATCTCATGATAACATCACAACTCATTTGCAATTAACTAGATGTTTAATAGATACATTTAGCCTCATTAATTAGTTTTCTTAATGAACTGTTCAATTTTTAAACATGAGAATTAACATCTGATGCAGACATTATAGCCGTACAATATATGAACGACTGAGATCAAATGGAACACAAGAAGAAAAGACATCTATGAATCGGAAGCACCGTGACTTCAAACGGCCATAACATTTAAACCGTAGATCAGAATCGCTATTATAATATGTTTACGTGTTCGTATCGACGAGCCCTACAGGAATAGTGGCAATGCCATTACGCCATTTTTCGGAGCGTTCTGAGATCGTCTTGGAGATCAAATCATTTATTAGGATTTTATGCATTTGTTAGGATTTACTATATTTATATTTGAATTCCAAATCATTATTTAAATTCAAATTTGAATTTTAGTTAGGATTAGATAAATACTAGTTTTTTTCCACGCACAATGTGCGTGTAAATAAAAAAATATTTTAAAAAACATGTCCAGAACTAACACCTTCAATTTTTTAAATCCATTTACATATGATATAAAATATAAATGATATAATAAATTTTTTAATAATGGTTAATAAATCATCCGTAAAAATTAAAAAATTTATTAGGAGTAAATATATAAAATTATGTTATACAATTCAAAACACTTTTGGTTAATAATATAAATAGATAGATGAAGATCAATTATGATCTCTATAATCAAGGATTACATATATATTTGTTTTCGTTGTGTGCTTTAAAAAAATTGATATATCATATATTCTTAATATTTTGAGTATCCTATAATTAACTATAAATAAAAATATATTTTAAGATATAATGTAAAATCATTAAAAATATATATATAAATATATTATAAAATGATAATAAGTAAGTTACAATTTAAAAATAATCCATTATAATATCATAGTTGAATGAGATTTAGTGGATATGATGTTATGCTATTTAAAATTTATGTATATTCTATACTTATCTCAATCAAATCTAAAAATAATAATAATAATAATAAATGATGATACTACTATTCATTAGATTTGAAAAAAATCTCATATTATCTTTTTTTTTTGGTAAATTCAGAAATGAAAGTAGTAAATTTGTTAGTAATATAGATAGATTTGTTTGTTAGTTTACAGATTTAAATAATTAGTTGAGATCCTAGTTTGTTAAGATTCTCTTTTATAAATAAGCTTGTAAATCAATTGGAAAAAGGGGATTATTGAATTTTGAAGTTTATTTTATTTATCTATTGTATTTTGTTAGGAGTACTAACATTTACATAGAACCATCAAATATCTGGTATAACGTGATCCCATGCTGCATCAACATCCAAATTTTCACATATGAACTCCAATTGATCTCTGAATGAATGACTCGTAGAACCTGGACGAGTTGCTCCAGATATTGCTACCACAATTTAATTCATTATATATTTTAAAGTGCAAGTTGCAATTGTTGACCGGTGAAGATTACCGTCCCGTTCATATGCATTTTTTGTTTGTATTGAAACAAGTTGTATAATTTGCCGTGTATCTATGGCTTGATCTAAGTAGTTCTGGATGCATTATCTGTCTTCAGCAGCATTATTTATTGGCCTTGAACATATTGAGAACAAAATTAGGCGCAAACAGAAGAGAGAGATTGGAATAATAGAAGTGAAGTCAAAAGTCCATATGAGGATGGATTTTCTTTGTGGGATTGAACCCGAATTAGGTGCAACTAGATTGGAAGAAAACAGAGAAATGGAGATGGAGGTGAAATTAATTCTTCAGAGATTTATGTGTCGGTGGCCACCTGAGTTGTTTCCAAGCAGGCTGGCTATGGCTGGATTACACACATCTTTAATTCTTTCATAACCATGATGCGTTTACATTGTATTAGGCTTGGTGGATGGTATTATTAATGTTTGAAACAGAGATTTTTTTTTTTTGATCTCCACTTGGTTTTGATTAAAATTTGTAGTTATATATTTAGGAAAAGTTGGGCTGTGTTGAAGCTGACCTAACCCTTCTAACCAGAATATTGGACAGGTTTAAACAAAGTTTTATCGAACAGATATCCAATCCAAACTCAAGACCAGAATATGAGAAAATCAGAATGTAACTCGAGTTGGGTTTGAATTGAAGGGCCATTCGAAACATGATGAGCTGATTGGTAAATTTAAAATTTCTATTTGTAATTAATTTTATAAGATAAAATCTGATTCATACATTATTTTTTTTAATTTAAAATCTATTGCATTTTTTGTGACTGTTGTGATGTTTAACCAAATCTTAACAAATTTTAAATGTAATTCGAAAATGGGCTGAGTTCGACCTTCTCATGTTTGAGGGTCATTGGATTTGGTTTAGATTAAATTCAGATTAAGCTTCAAACCGACTCATCAACCTCTATAAGTACACTCCAAGGATGCGTGTGGGGACTAGAATTTCAAAGACATTATTTTTATTGATGTATGTTGATCTCAACTTAAGTCAAGGCCAGGCAAACCCTACTCCTTTGAAAAATTGAACCTTAGCTTGTCTGTGAGAGGGAAATAGATGGGGGTCAGATTTGATTGAAGAATTAATGGATTTGTCTGGTTTCATATGAGTCAAGGTCAACCTTCAACAAAATACGCATATGATTAAATGCTACACATGCTGTTACAAGTTAGGCTCTAATGTGAAGTCCCCCCAAACAATGTTGTATATATTAGGCGATCAGACATAATATCCTATACAAATTTAGTTTACATATTGCATGACCTCGAACATTAGTAAGTGTTTATTAATTTTGTTGATTTTCTTAATTAATTAATATTTTATTTATTAGTTTTTATTTACAATATCTATTTTGTAGGTAGAGATAGATTAGAAACAACCTTTTTCAAGGGCATGGATATTTTATTTTGCAACATGGAACTCTAACATAACGTAATTGAATATTGATTGAAATAATGTAATGAAATGTTGAGATTCTCTTATGAAAATTTTGATTATATTTGAAGTAGTGATTGTACATGTTGTAATTACAATTTTGCAGTTATATAAGTTATTGAAGTGTTGATCTATCACTAAATGTTGACAAAAGGTGATTGACATTGTGCCACCCATTAAATTTTATCGATTTACGGTGACGGCTGTGCATGTGATCATATACAGCCTATGGTGACAGGCAAATGTCAAACGTCATTGTAACATGTAGATCGCCTGTCACTAAATATCAATAAATGGTAACAGACATTTGTGTCTTGTCACCTATTATTCACTTACGATGACATTCACATCTGTCATCATATGCTACATACAGTGACGAACATGCTTTGACCGTCACAAGCACCTATGGTGACTAATAAAAACCTACGATGACTGGTGCAACCATAACGGACGGCTGACTGTCACAATAGACATTTCATAACAGACATAAGGGTTTTGGTGACGGTTTACGCCCATCACTGAAACCCCGTTTTGTTGTGCATGCCGATTTCTCACTTAGGATTTAAACTTTATTGGATTTATTGTTATTGATGCATCTAGGTTGTATATAAAAGTGAATGGATCCAATGAATTTTTATGTGGTGTGTATAAATTTTTACAAGGCTCATGGATGTGGTACATATGATTTTTTTTTCAGAATATGATGATTGGGAGGCTCTTAAGGGAACAAATTTGAAGTGAATTCTCAAGGGTTTAGAAAATAAATTTAATATGTAATTTCAATTCTGTCAGTATACTTTTACCAAGAAAATTTGCCTGGGTAATTATATTCATCAGATTTTTCTCACTGCTTTTACCAAGGAAAATGTAAACATTTACCAAGGAAATACTTTGTCGGTGATTCATAAGTTTTACCAACAAAGTTTAATATCAGGGCCGACTCTGGGCAAAAGCCACAAAAGCAATTGCCTTGGGCTCCTAATCAGGGAGGGGCCCCAATAACCGTATGATCGATGAAATTAAATAAATAAACGATTAGATGTGCTACTTTTACTTGTCAATTAGTTTATCTCAACCCACAATCTTTCCTAAAATCAAACCTAAAATTACTCCCCTCTTTAAATCTCTCCAACCACAATGATAATATCTCCTTTTCACTATATCTTTCCCTCCCTAGTCTCTCTTGTTGTTTAAAATAAATAGTGTTAAATATTTTTATGATCTTGTAACTTTTTCATATCATTAAAATTTAATTTATTTTGTTGCTTATAGGGTTTTAAATTATTATAAAATATTGTATATCTATTTTATAATATTATCATGGCTTAAAATAAAATGATGTATAAGATTAAATAAATTATATGTTTTAAAATATACATGGGGCCCTATTTTAAAAATTCGCCTAGAGCCCATTAAAAAAAATCAATTTTCAGGAATATTAGCATATTTCGTCGGTAAAGGTGATTTTCACCGAGTAAATATTTTTTCATCGGGGTTTGTTAACTCATCGGGTTGAAAAGTGAGATCCAAGTTAGTAGGTCAGTTGCTTCCACACGGACCCCTCACACACACACCGAAAAAAAAGTTGACTCATTTGGTCAAATTATATTTACAGTGGGGTTTGCATCAACATTAATACTAATGATCAAAATACACCTACGAGTATCATATTTGTTGAAGGGCAGGGATAGACCCACTACCCTACTTAATTTCCCCACTACCTATAATTACAAAAATGCCATTATTTTTTTAATTTTTTGTCTCCCTTTCCCACTATCCAGTTCGACAGCATTCAGTCGAAGTATTCTTCACTGGGACGAAAGAGGTTCGTCGAATTGTCTGAATAAGTGTCGACAAAGGCCCAGTCGAAGTGTGTTTCACTAGGACGACAGAGACTCATCGATCTGTCTGAGCAAGTGTCGACATTGATGTGTCGAACCCTTTAAAACAATAATTTTCTTTTAAAAATCAATCAATTATATAATCATTTAAGTCCTTATGAAAAATAAAAATGTCATTTAAGTTATTTAAGTCTCTTTAAAAATCATTCATATATATATATATATATATATATATATATATATATATATATATATAGGGAACCGATTAGGTGCGGCGAACAGCGGGTGCGGCAGCGATCATGGGTCCATTGCATCGGACGGTCGGGTGCGATTCACATCGACCGTCGGATACGGTGGATCCATGATCGGACGGCCCACGTCGCGGCCGCACCCGCCATTCGCCGCACCTAATCGTTTCACTATATATAAGAAACAAAAATATCAAACAAATAGTTATTTGAATCAAATAAACAGTAAACATTTCATATAGACAAAAAATATTATTTTCTTTTCTAAACAAGTGGAGTATTTTCTAAACAAAGTCCACTTGTTTAGAAAAGAAAATAATGTTATTTTTCTATATGAAATGTTTAATGTTTATTTGGTTCAAATAATTCTTTGTTTGATATTTTTGTTTCTTATACTTAAATAAATATATATGTGAATGATTTTAAAAAAGACTTAAATAACTTAAATTACATTTTTGTTTTTCATAAGGACTTAAATGATTGTATAATTGATTGATTCTTAGAAGAAAGTTGTTGTTTTAAAGGGTTCGACACATCCATGTCGACACTTGCTTAGATAGATCGACGGGTCTTTGTCGTCTTAGTGAAACACACTTCGACTAGACTTCTGTCGACACTTATTCAGACAGTTTGACGGACCTCTGTCGTCCCAGTGAAGAACACTTCGACTGGATGCTGTCGAACTGGGTAGTGAAAAAGGGAGACGAAAAAATAAAATAAATAATGACATTTTCGTAATTTTAGGTAGTGAAAAATAGTAACTCAGGTAGTAGGAATAGCTTTTCCCTTTGTTGAAAGGACACTAGTTTTTGAATTTTGAAAACCACAATAAAACTAGAAATAAATAGAGTTGGAAAATTCTAACAAAAATGAGCTTTTGAAAAAATAGATTCTACTCTGCTCTGGTGCAATGGTTCACTAATGGTTTACTAAAAAATACGATGATTCTTGACCTTTTTCAAGTAGCATTTCAAGTGAGAAGATTTTAACGAACACCCATAAATTTTGAGAAACAATAGATCTCCTTCATCTATTTTTTATTTTGATATTGGGCTCAGATTGAGGGTGCGTTTGGTTGCGTGATTGCGCAGTGTTTGTGATTGCAAGAAGCTGCGTTTAAAATCGCGCAACAAAACAGTTTTGCAATCGCAATTTTAAATCCAATGATTACAGACAAATAATGTTCAAAAATTATAATTTTAAAAAATTGGGAAAGTGAGCTTACTGCAAAATCAGTTTTACAATCGCACAACCAAATACACCCCGAGTATAAATTCGATTGGAATTCACTCTCGGGTGACCCCTGTTTTTTGTATTATATCTGTGTACGGACTGGAGACTGTGTGCTTTTTTTTACTTTTCCTCCTCTCTGTTTAGTGCAGTACAAGACACCCCTGTTTTTTTACTTTTGATCCTCTCTGTTTAGTGCAGTACAAGACACTCCTCTAAATAAATCAACCAAAGGTGCTCAAGGAATAGACGGTTATTAACCGTTGATTAATGTCTCATGTAAATCAAACAAGCCGGATGGATGGGACACTTCAAACTCCAACAACTCCAACTGCGATGATGTTAAAACCATCATGATATCAACTGTTGTATCAAAACCGTGAACCCATGAAATTAACATCCATGCAAATGACACCCATGCAACTAATTTAATTTAACACTCATAAAATAAAATAAATTTTCTAACAATATTTTCATAAACGAACCTCAAACTGACCCATGCACGTTTGGAAACACATTTAAAAAATAAGATTCTGAATAAAGTGGTTGAAATAAACTTTGATACATAGAAGTCGCATTTTGTGCACTTTTTAAAAAGTAATTTTTTACATTAAAAACCGTAAATAATTTTTTAATTAAGATTACTTCCTGAAACTCGTTTGTTAACACATATGAGCTTTCTGCTTAATTAAAAAATAAAATCAACCATAAACTATTCTATATCAATAATTGTCATGTACATGAACTTATAATAATCCAATAACACACTATTTCAATGAAATCAACCCAAATAACTCCACCCCTCCCCCCCCCCCCCAAAAAAAAAAAAAAAAAAAGTTGACTTATTTGGTCAAACCAGCAGTAAAAATAACACCAGTCGAGGGAAGCCAAGATCCCCCATCTATGAACCGCCGGACGGTGAACATCGCCGCCACCCTCGCATCCCGTATAGCATGGTATCCGGCCCACCTCACCCTCCCGCCCGTGCCCGCCCCCGGCCCGTAATTCGTGTACTCCCCGTAATACAACGTGTTGAGCCCAAAATTCCCGGCCCACTCTAACCACCCCTCGGGACGGACCAGCCCGCTCATGTACGTCTGCATGAACACCGTCCTCGAGTAGGGCTTCCACGGCCTCCCCAGATACGTCGGCACCGTCGCATATACGAAGCTCTTCTGGATGGAGAAGCCGGTAGCCTGGTTTGGGTCTTTCCGGCCTTGGGCGGTGATGGTGATCTTGTTGTAAGTTGCAAATCAAAAGTTAGAAGATCTCATTATTATCGAAGAAAGAAAGATAATGAAGGTGAAATAATTGATTTAACATTGATTTTTTTCAATTCATGAGTATATATTAGATATATATATAGTTATAAATGACTATTTATTACTTGAAAAATAAGTTAATATGCATATGAATATGATATGAGCTATTTTAGAAATGTTTTAATGGTATTTTAAATGACTCCAATTTTTAGTTCTGAGTATTTATGTATTTTTATTAGATTTTTTAGACCTTTGGTTTTCTTGTCCTCTAACTTACAACACCTTATTTAGATATGTGAAGGAATTATGCACATTCAATCAACAAAAAAAAAAAGTCACATAGAAAGTGTCTTTCTCTTGTAATTCATAATGAAAAAGCTTGTGTACCGAAATTATTCGGCAAATGTCATATTCAATACAATGTATATATACATTCATAAATTATACAGGATAAATATAAAAAAGTACAGAGATAATTAGACTATTTTAAAATAATTTAAGCATTATTATTTATCAATGAATTTCACATGCATTATAATTGGTATAATTTATTTTGCTATAGTTTATTTTGTACAAAAGATATCTAATCTGATTACTTTAATTAATTAATATTCATAAAAGTGAACTACTTTGTTATCTTTTGATAAGTGTGGTGTGGGGTTTTAAAACCCAAAAAGCGTTATCCGAGCAATACCCAACATACCTTTTGGTAGGGGAGAGGCTTGCGGGTGAAGATCTTGCAGTTCTGGAGGACGGCGGCGGCGTTGCCGAAGATGAAGTCGACGGTGCCGTGGATGTTGCAGTCGCGGTAGAACTGACGGAGGGAGTGGGCGTAGAGGGTGTCCTGGTAGCCTTCGATGCTGCACCGGAAGAAGGCGGACCGGTCGGAGTCCACGCGGAGGGCCACGGCTTGCCGGTTCCCCGGGCCGGCCGTGTTGCGGAAGGTCATGTCCCGGGCAATGAACCCCCTGCCGGAGACGGCTGGGGAGAAAGAGAGAGAGAGAGCGCATGTTGAGTGGACATGCATGCGATGTTGCGTTTTCAAAATACGTGATTATGTCATAAATGGGACAACCATCCATGGAAATAAGGGTGTAAACCGATTGTGTTTTTGGTTTACATGTAATTATAATTTGATTCAATATGAGTTTATAAAAAACTAAGCTAAACTGATCAAATTGCAACCCTACATAGAAGTATGACGTGGACAACCTTCTTTTAATATTAGTTTTTTTTTTCATTGCAAGAAAATGAAATCGATTACCCAAAAATGTGAAGCACTCTGGTGACCTAAGTTAACATGCATGGATGAATAATAAAATTTTAATTAACTCCTTTGAAAAATATTAGGGCGGCATGTTTAACATTTATGACAGATTACAGGGGGCTATATGAATTTCTCATTTTTTTAATTTATTTTTTACATGTGATTTAAAAATTGAATTGTTTAACATTTATTTTTGAATTTTTTTTTTAAGATACCATGCATTTTAAATTTTAATAAAAGAAAAAGTGTTATTCAAATCATAAACATATACAAAATCACTCACCAAAGATATAGAACTAAAAGAGATATATACTCTATCTCTTGGTATTTCAAAAAAGAACTCAAAACTACTCCTTCACATACAGTTTATCTCCAACAAAACTCACTCTCATGACACCAATACAAAGAGGTGCTCCAAGATTTAATAAAATTTTTTTGTTGGTTGATGTTACACGCTTTCTGTTATATAGATTTAGGCCAGCTTTTTTGTTAAAATAGTGTGTAAAATTAACCAACAAGAATTCAAAAATGCCAAGAGGATGATGAGTTTTGTTTTTTTATTAAAATTAAAAGTGCATGGTATCTTAAAAAAAATTTTAAAATAAATATTAAACAGCTCAATTTTTAAACCACATGTAAAAAAAATAATTAAAAAAAAGAAAAAAAATCATATAACCCCTTGTAATATGTCATAAATCCATATAACCCCTTGTAATCTGTCATAAATCCATATAACCCCCTATATTCTACCATAAATCCATATAACCCCCTGCCCCGTTAACCAGCCGGACGGAAAAGATAACGGAGGGTTTTTTTTGGATTTAGAGAGGTGATTACGGGGGGTTATATGGATTTATGTAGATTGTAGGGGTTATATGGATTTTTCCCATTTTTCTATTATATGGATTTAGGCTAGATTACACAGGGTTATATGGATTTTTCCCATTTTTCTATTATACCAAATGTTAGCACATAATTAGTGTGTTTGTTACAGATTTTTCCTTCCATGCCTGACCATCCATTCCTATATGTATACCCTAATTAAAGAATTTGAGTTCTATGTATAAACAAATAACAACTACAGATATTCATTCAATAAAAAGAACATTAATTAGAACACACACCAAAAGTGGCAGTCCTATACGTGGTCCAACCCTGCAAGAAGTTCCTCCCACTAGACACAACCGTCAACCCCATCCCCTCCCCAACCATCATAATATTGCTCTTCTTCTTCTTCAGCTCCACATTCTCCCTATACACCCCCCTCTTCACATATATTACATACCTCCTCTCCCCATGGTCCGGCACCTCTTCCACCGCCGCCATTATCGTCTGGTACCTCCCGCTCCCATCCTGCGCCACCACTGCATCCACGTGCATCATCCCCGGCTCCATGCGCACCAGCCCCCTCTCCTCCTCACCTATCCACGTCGGAAACTCTGATCCCACCGTTCTGTTACTCGGGAATGACGGTCGGATGGTCACAACCCTCTTAAATTCAGCCAACACGTTCGACACAAGACGTGTCACCTGCATAGTCATAAAATTCATGTACGAAAAAAAGACATTTGATACTCTTAATGTACATTCATGAATTAAATAAATTCAAGATGTACCATGTACATGCAAAATTTATGTTAATATTAACTTTTTAAATTGTGATTAATGGGATAAATCATCCAAATGGATGCTAGGATTATAAAAAATATTAACACGGTTATACTCATCCTGTTATGTACTTCAATCTATAGCCTCATACACTATGATAACGCAATATATATTTCATTATGTTGTGAGGTTCAATAATAATGTATACATACATATATTTTCTTTAATTTTTCAATGAAATAAAATATAACTATTATATCTCAGTATATTTATTTTATTTCATATAATAATATGTACTATAACATAAAGTGTATAACTTTTAAGAATAAAAATTGGTGAACTAGGTATAGTGTTGCACAAAGAGTTGGACATAACATTTTTGAAATGGAAGAATGGCGGTATATAAGTCTAAAAAGTTTAGAGTACTTTATGAATGGTACCTGTCTCAAGCTCCCGGTGATGGAATTCCTGATACGACCATCAGTCGCCTCGAAGCCCTCGATGCACGTGTCCTGGTTGCCAAGGGCGGCGCTCAGCCACGCTTTGAGGTTCTCCTCCCGGCGCGCATTCCTCGGAGGGCCTCCAGGTTGGATCCTCTGTAGCTCGGCCATGGACGCGCCGAGCTCCTCCACCGACATGTCGAGGAGCTCCATGCAGTCTCTAATGGCGATCTGCTCGCGTATCTCATTCGACAAGGTAGTGAGACTCGAGACTGTCTCAATCGCGCGCCGGGCCTCGCCGATCGTTGTCTTGACCGCCGCACCGAGGACCCACGCAGGGTCGCGGCGGCCTGCGTCGCGGTCGCATTCGGTTTGGAAGTCGGAGACGCATGAGTGTGGGTCGGAGGAGTCTTGGCAGGCTTGTCTGATCATGGATTCTATGGTTTTGATATAAGGAGAAATGATTGGTGGTGTTGGTTGGAGGGCTTCAAATGAAGGGGGGAGGAGGAGGAGGAGGAGGAGGAGGAAGAGATTGATTGGCGTCATTGGTGATTTGTGAAGGAAGAGAAGAAGAGTGTGTATCATTGGGCTTTCTTTTAAAGTGAAGGCCTCAGAGTGAGAGGGAATATAATGCTATGCTTTTCTTGATAGAGGGATAGAGGGTTGGTTGTTTTTTTAAAACTTGGATACTTAGGTTTCCTTTATTCGATTATTATTCCATGCTTAACTTGTGACAGTGAGTTTTACAGTCAATCGAATGTGTAAGAGTTTAGACCTCCAAAAGTTTGTTTGGTTAGCGATCGAGCTCGTGCATGCGGATCCAGGGCGGCATAAAATATAAAAGAAGAATATTCTGACGCACATGCGCAGTATCTTTTTTAGTGTCATATATCTTATATCTTGTTAGTAGCTAGCTATATAACTTGCTCTCCCTCTTCTGGCCACTCCTCAGTTCATCATATTCTGGACATCTGCACTGTTGCATCACAATTGAAGCTTTTGACTTAAGAGTAGGCACTACAAGAAAAGAGGGCATTTGCGACCGGTCAAAACCGTTGCAAAAAGTCTCTCAAACCGTTGCAAATACTTTTTGCGACGGATTTGCGGCGGTTTGGGTGGGGACGCAACAACGGCCGTCGTAAAAATTTTGCGACGGTTTTTTACCCGCCGCAAAAAGTTTTTGCGACATATTTGATAGTGTCGCAAATCATCTTTTTAAGGATGTTTCAATAGCCGTCGCAAATAGTCTTTTGTGACGATCATATCCGCCGCCAATAATCTCATATGAATTGATGTGGTAATTTATTTGCGACAGTCCAAAACCGTCGCAAGTACTATATTTTTTTTAAAACTAGGTAGCTAATAGTGCTACTTCATTCACTACAAGAAAAACTCTTTTTTGCGACGGTTTAAAACCGTCACAAATAGTCTCCGTAACCGTCGCAAATACCTTTTTGCGACGGTTCTGCGACGGTTTGGGTTCTATCGTATCAAACGGCGTCGCAAAAGATTAACAGCAGTTTTTAGCCGTCGTAAATATCTTTTATAGCGGTTTTTTACCGTCACAAATAAAACCGTCGCAAAAACTTACTTTTTGCTTTAGTCATGTAAATTATATGTTTTGCGACGGATAAACTAGCCGTCGCAAAAACATTTTTTTCCTTTTTTTACACTTATGCGACATGGGCCTAAACCGTCGCAAATAATATTTTTATTTTTTTATTTTATTTTAGATTTTAGAGAACTTATAATATATGTATTCACATAAAGACCTGCAGTAGATCCACAAGATCAAAAAAAAAAAAAAAATATTTTGCTAGGCCTGTAACGCAACAAATATCTTCAGTATAATATAAACATCAAGTCATGTCTACATTCAAAATAGGGTTATAATATATAGCATAAACATTAAATCATGTCTACATCCAAAATAAGAATCTCTCCCATTTATCTCTGAAGCGAACCTTGCTTGAACGAGATTGAGCGAAATTGACTCTCATCCGTAATAGTTATTTCTGTCAATATGCAAAACCTGTTCCACATAGTAGAAAATCAGTTAGCAAAACCTGTTTCACTATAAAACAACTACATGAAAACCTTTTATTTAATTGAATGTAATTATGCAACTATTAACTTAAAAGTTGCACTGAAGAGAAATGTGATATAACAAGAATAATATTCAGAATTGAAACGGAGTGCATTATACTTTATGCAACAAGAAAACATTTAACATGGTTAAAAGTGAAAACAAAAATGCTAGCGATTGTTTCAATTTGCCTTCCCAAAGTCGTGCCCTCCTCCACTCACCAATAATGGCATCATCAACATCATCCCCATCAAAACCACTGCACCTCCTCCCATCATAAAATCTGTAATTGAAACAATAAAAACACAAATACCCAAAATGGAGAATGCAAAAAAAAATAAAAAAATGTGCAATGTGGGTCAGTGGTTGTCTTGGGTGATAGGAAAAGAATTGGCAAATTTATGTATAATTTCACAAATGAAAAAATGGTAATCACATTATCACTTACACAATAGCTGAGAGAAAAAATAATCAAACAAAAAGCATTGGAGACACACACACACATTTGAAAGTGAAAAAATTGTTTGCAGTATGTGAAAACAAATTAAAACCAACTTACACCAATTTATAAATTTCACAACCCTTAATTAAACTAATTCAAATAAATCTCAACCCAGACCCAAAAAAATCCAGTTTAGACTAGTTTAAGTTAGCTATAGCCATTTAGCTGAAACGAATTACAGTCCTAAATTTTGTGTGTGTATATGTTTCATAAAACTATTTATGTACATCATACACAATATGCAGTGCTGTCAAACATGATCACTAGTTTCATACATTGTAAAAACCAAAAGTTTGCCTGAAAAAACAGTGGACCGTCTATATGCAGTGCTATCAAACAGTGGACCGTCTGTATAGTTCCATACATTGTAAAATCTAAAAGTTTGCCTGAAAAACAAGCATGTCATAATACAAGAAACAGAGGTCTAAGTTCATCCATGAAAGTGATTTGGATAACAAAAAAACTTACTATCTCAAAATCTTTACAATGCTAACTCAGCCGATCAAGGAGATTGTGGACGATGCGAACTACATGCATCGAGAACCTACAAACAAATTTATCATCTGTTAAATATTTATAAATAATAACAAATACATAGCGGTATAAATAATAGTTTGAGTTGCATTCACTAGATTCCATTTTAGGAAGAAAAAAAATTTGCACGTTTGGTTATTAATCCAACAGGATGCATATGTTACTTCAACCTAAGATAGCCAGCAATTTATCAAGTTATTTATAATAATAAAAAAAGATAGAAACATTACCACCTGTAAAGGAGAACAACCACAAAAGTTCTGTTTTAAAATCATAGAAGGATGAATTTTTCCATTTTAATGTATGCACTAAGGTCTTCAACGAAAAAGAGTGACTACATGTACAAATTTTATTTGCGACCCCAAAACACATGTCGCAAATACGTTATATTTGCGACGGACTAAAATTAACCGCTGTAAAAACTAGTTATAACAGCGGCTCAACTCAATCGTCGCAAAAGCAGATAAATATTTGCGACAGTCAAACATTTCCGTCAAAAAATAGAGCATTTGCGACGGTTTTAGTGATCCGTCGCAAATACATCATCGCAAATAATGCTTTTTCTTGTAGTGATTCAAACAATCATATAAAAATTACTAAAACTAAAAGCTAATTATACATTGCTAATTCAAATCACGATTCATTCAAATTAAATATTCAATTCAATAATAAAATTTTAACCTCATTAAAAACATAAAAAGTATTAACACAACACGGGCTTCTATGTATTACAAATTAATCCTTCCTAAACAACATGAATGAGAATGGATAATAGTCTCCTTTATAGCATTTCCGTGTGCACCTCATCCATGTCCCGCGGCTTTGTCCCTGTCAGATTTTGTCATAAGGACTTCATCACTGTCCTCAGCTCTTTCATCGTGATGCAACCTGAACCTATCAAATCTTGTCAGTGATAAATCAACTATGAATTTTCACTTAACATATAAGGATGAATGATATAGTATATAACCTATATTAACACACCAGAATCCAAATTAGATTTAACTGTCATAGATTGAACAACAAAAGACAATGAAGCTACTTAAGCGAAAGTAAATAGCTGATTGAGATCTCCCATCAAAATATCTTAACTAAGTTACCATCCAACTAAAACAGCAACACTCAATTTACTACCACGAGCATTATGCCTATTAGCATGTATGACAATGAACAACATGTATGACAACATTAATTCAAGTCCATCAATGTCCATTAGCAAGTATGACAACGAACAACATTATGTCATTATAATAGAAGTGCTAATATGTAAATTGGTTATCTTTGTTGCCTTTGAGGATATATTTCCTATTCTCTTCAGAATGTTTACAACTTACCTAAACTAATTCAAGATTAGGTAAGGATTTATGTGAAGTTCTTCAGCAAATCACATTTGTATTCCTGCTGTTCAGATCATTTGATGACTTTTGATGCTTGAGTATTCATTCTGATACAAAGATTTCATACTATTTTTTTCCATACTACACCTACTATTAAAAATTTCTCTGGCATCAGAATCTTTTCTTTGTTGATATTGTATATTCTCAAATTCAACTGACTGTCTAAGAAACACAAAACCATGGAAAACAAGAATCGAAACAAATAAAATGAAAAGAGAGAGAGAGAGAACAAATGATATGAAATTTGAAAGCAATTCAAGAGACAAATGCTAACCATCTTCGACTCCTTCCCACCACCTCCTCCTCCTCCGCCACCACCATCAGCTATCCCAGGGTGGAAGTGATTGCCTAAAAAATTGAAAAATTTATAAATAATGAAACTAGCAAGACTAAATATAAAATTTAAAAATCATGACATAGCAATATCAGGTTTAGCTCTCGTAAAAATAAATTTTGCAATGCCAAGTAAACCTTTGAGTTGCTGAAGGGCGATTGTGATGGCTGCCCCACCCATGAAACCACCAATGGCAGCATGGGAAAGGAAGTCAATCAAGAAGCTCAATCTGCAATACAATGAACAGAAGAAAAAAAAACAAGATGATTGAATTAGCATCAGAGAGCGAAAATTTACGAGTTCAACCTCATCTAAATATGTTTTGATTAGTGAGAAGCGTGTTGATAAACACTTCAGGAAACCCAAGTACTGTTTGGGTGACCCCAGCAAAGAATGTTGTAGTAAATGCAAGACTTTGATATTCGGCCTTATTTTTAGGATCGATCTCATCTTGGAGCAGAGTCTCAAGCCGTAGCGAGACAACAGCTGCAGGTCCAATAGCGATATCTCTTGAGCTTCTCATAATGGCATAAATCAGTGGAGGTACAAAGCTAGAGTCTGCAATTATCATTGTAAAAGATTCAGTATATGTATCTAGCATAAGATAGACTAAAGTTTAATTGGAATTATGAAACTTACATAGACATTGTGGGTCCAAATTAGCAAGTTTTGCATAGCGGATAATTTATATTAAAAATAATCAAAATTCCAGTTAAGAGTTTCAAAAAAATTGCTAAGATAAAGATGTTAAAATAATAAGCGAGCTTGTTTAACCTGAGGTATACATAGACTAGCTATGAAGTTCATTATCAAAACCATTCACATGATTTCTGAAACTGTTACATTGAGCAAGTCTCAATTAACAATTATGATTAAAAGAGTTCATGCAAAAAAATCAGAAAATATAGTCATAAAATGAGCTACTCTTTTCATTTATCATGATTTTTATCTTAACAATGGAAATCTGATACAGATGTATACACATAAGCTCACTAAATGCCACAATGGACAGCGGTAGAACCAATTGGAGCTACTTACAGAGAATGTAAGACCAGAGACTTCCTATGAAAGTTCACATAAGTTTTCCCTTTATTCATACAATTTGGTCTCTGAGATGATGTTTGTCTATTATTGAAAACATGCTTAGATAATACAACAAATATTAAGTATAAAAGGGAATCACTTAGCGTGCCAAATATTAAGTAAGGATTGCATCTCTCTTTCTCTGCTATCTATCAAAGGCAAGGTTTCCAATAAGAATCAGTAAGTTTAAGAAATTTGAAGAATGCATTCATCTCCTAATTTATAATTACTGTAAATAGAAATCCTCCATCAAACTACTTTATAATGAGCAATGCATGACAAATCCATACAGCCAAAAATGTACAAATGAAAAAGATGTTGACACTTACAAAAATACTGCACGCAATAAATCCAGGTTTCTCTTTGTAATCTACTCTGACACATGCATGAGAATAAAAGCTCCGACATATCACGGAATGCCAGCAAGGAAGAAACCAATTATAAACCTTCCAATAAAAAAAATTTCGATCAGTCATTAGTGATTGTCATGAATAGACAAATTAACTGACACTTCAAATCACAGTACACAAGTACTTAACTAATAATATGATAGTGCTATGTGATATTGGAGAAGGGTTGCAGGATAAAAACATTTTCTTTTCCAAGTGAAATCCCCTGGTATAAGAAAAAATGAGAAAGTGCTTTTATTGTTGTAGGATAAACATATCATGCTGAGGCATTGTCTAGATAACTATGCAACTAAGCAGTTGGACATACCAGAGAATGGGTGACATGTAGTTTTATCTTTAAAGTACAAGGAAACACAACTCAGCTATTATAGAGAAGTTAAATCTTTAGAGAGGTTTAGTTTTAATTTGGGATGGGACTGGTTTAAGAGAGGTTTTCTCTGCATTTGGCTGAAAAACAATTTGGTCAATCTAATGGAAGCACAATATTACAACAGAAATAACAACCAAACCATACCAAACGATCCATTTAAGCACAGACTAAAAAATCAACAGCCAAAAAATAAAGGTACTGAAAACGAAAATCCAAATCCAACAAATGCAGGAGCATCAACAAAAACAAATGACTCACCAATGTCACTCCCGAGCCATCACATTGGGGGAAAACCTAGGGTTTACCCCTGTCACTTGGCGACCATGCGCACGATGAAGTCCTTGTACTTGATGGTTCCGTCCGGTCCAACGTCGACCTCCCGGATCCACTCATCGAACTCAGAGGGCTCAAGCTTCTCGCCGATGCTGGTGTGGGCGTCGTGGAGGTCGGAGACGGATCCGATGATGTCCTTGTTGAGTACACGGAAGGCGTCGCGGAGCTTCATGTGCTTCCTCATGAGATCCAGGAACCTCAGGAAGTCGAACGACGACGTCAGCCCCTCTTCAGCTGCGCCTGCATGGGGTTCCCGCCGAGGGACCTCATCAAGATCCCGAGCCTCCTCATCTGCCATTGTTGATAGATGGGGGAGAGAGAGAGAAGGAGAGACCGCCTTAGTCGGAGAGATAGAGGAAGGAGAAGGTGTGGTCAGGGCGGAAGCATAGTCGTAGATGCAGTGAAGGAGGTGGCCGATAGGAGAGGGGAGGGAAATCGAGGATGGGGACGAGACGCCATTGATGGATTGTGAGGACGATTTGAGGAGTGATAGAGGAGGGAGGGGGAGAGGGGTTTTAGGGTTCCCCCTTTTTATTTTAGGGTTTTGAAGTTTCAGGTGTTAATTGTTAGAGTCGGTTGGGTTGAGTTTCAAGTAGAGTTAAGTAATTTTTTTTTATCCAAAATATATATCATTCACGACGGCAAATCTCAGCCTCTGAAATAAATTGTTTTTGACAATGGTGTTATTAGTTGCCCCAAATAAGATCGATTTTTTTACGACATTATGATTTACACGGTCCCAAATACAATTACTTGCGACATTTTTTTCAATCGGCGCAAAAAAATAGTCGCTAATGACACTTTTTTTTGTGGTGAGGTTAAAAATCCGTTTGAAAAATACGATTTTGGATGTGTGCGTAACACATGGAACTTTTCCCTCAAGAGGGAAAAGAAGGGAAAGTGAGTTTTTTTTTTTTTTGTTGGAATATTACATGTTTGATGTTATTGAATATTTTGTTTGTTCTAGTTCGTCCGTCTTTCAAACTTTATTTATTTAAAAATATTTAATAAGTTAGGTCATTTTTATGTTATTTTTTAATTAGCAAACAAATAATATATTTTATTTTGTCATTTTACATCACCTTTTGTTATAACACAAATAATGTATTTTATTTTTTTGTCATTTTTATCATAAGTACAAAAAAATAATTTTTATTTTTTGTTATAAATAACATATAAAATGCTCTACAGGAAAATGATTTTTTTCCGTCAGTTTCCCTTTGACTCATAATCATTTATTTTCTTTTAGTTTTCCTTTGTGTTTGTACACAAACACACCCTTTGTATAAAGTATATAATTTATAGGTAATGCTTAAAAACGCATTTAGAAAATATGATTTTGTATTGATCACTTATAATAAAAATTTGATTTTTAGGAAGCTCAATTTATTTTTATTTTTTAAAAAAAATACGCTTTCTAACTAAAAAATGAAAAAAAAATCAAATAAGTTTGTTTTTGTGGAGTCGCTTGGAGATCATTGACACTTTTTGCTTTTTAAAAAACAAAATCACCCTCAAATGTGTTTCCAAATGCTAATAAAATTAAGGGTTATTTAGTTTTCACCCCTCCTAAAATATGCAAATTATTAAAAATCCCCTCTAAAACACAATATTATTATAAACCCCCTTAAAATATTATCAAACTGTGTAAAAACCCTACAATCAACAAATTAACTATATTAGAATAATATTTTATCTCAACATATGTATATTGTCTATTTTACCCTCTCCATTAATGAAAAAGGTCATAAATACTTTTATTAAATCTCTTGAAATCTCTTAATGGAGAGGGTAAAATGGATAATATACATATGTTGAGATGAAATATTATTCTAATATAATTAGTTTGTTGACTGTAGGATTTTTTACGAAGTTTGGTAACATTTTAAGGGGGCTTATAATAATATTGTGTTGTGGAGGGAGTTTTTAATAATTTGCATGTTTTAGGAGGGGGTGAAAACAAAATAACCCTAAAATTAATTGTAATTCCTCAAAAACTCACTCTCTTTGTTTTTAAAGATGCATTTTGTATTGAAAGATGAAATCACTTTACATATACTAATAGATGCACATGTGCGTTGCACATGTATAAATTTCATGGATATTGTGTAATTCCTAGAGTATATGAAATATACCCTGAATGATGTAAAAGATAGTAGGACATGAATTATCATTATCCAAGGAATTAAAAGATCTTGTAATTAGAATGACAGAATAATTTTATGGATCATATTTATATCCATGTGTTACTATGATGATCTGCCACGTTTTATAATCCAAATTGCATATGATGTCCATATGTGAAAGTTACAATTGCAAGTTTCCCAACAGTTAGAGAGAGAGAGAGAGAGAGAGGATGAATTTGCAATAAAATGTAGACCTTTGTTGGGGAGGATTTTATATATTTTTTCCTTTGATCCCTTCTTTTAGTGGACTTGCTGTATTGAGCATAATAAAACTAATTAATCCTAAGAAGGCCAAGCAATGAAGAACGTAATTCCATTGCATTTTATTTCACCAAAATTCAAGACAACATAAACAATTATAAATATGTTCTATCAAATACAATGACGCATTAAAACATAATAATGAGAAGGCCTAAAAGATGAAGAGTAAGGTTGAAACACTCATTTTTATTTAGTCAAGTAGTAAAAATAAACTAAAAAACCATTAAGGTTCGAACACTCCCTTTTATTATGTCAAGTAGTTTAAATAAACAAAAGAACGAGTCAATTTTTTACCATTAAGATTAGAAGCTGAAAATTTGAATCTAAATTTTTATTCTTTTGTTGCGGACTCCATTGTTGTTGTTGATGTCCACATCTTCCACCTTATCGATACGCTCAACATATTGAGCGATCCAACGTCCCATTGCTCTGTCGTTTTTAGTAATTTTGTTTGCCTTTGTGTAGAACATATATTTCTTCCTAATGCAGGATATCAAATTCTTATTGAATTTGAATTGCATATTTTTCTGCATTGGCATGTGAAAAAAAAGAGTATATTGAAATATTTAATATCAAATGAACCCAAATTCTCATTTTACCAACCCATTCATGCCGATATATTGTGACATAGGACAACCAATCAAGATTCTGATTCATCGAACAGGGTAATAAGAACACTTTGTGCTTCATCAGTCACAATAAGCCTCAGGATGTACCTAAAATAAAAGTGTTTGTCATATATAATATGTTGTCATACGATCAGGCCACCTATTAAATTTGTAATATGTACCTCTGACTGCATTCGACATCAATTTTTTTACATTTGTAGCATTCCGCTGGTCCTTTCATTTCCATCTTACTAAAACACTTTTTGCATGCATTGTAATACGGTTGTCTTTTATTTTCGATGCTGAGAATATTTCTTTGAAGGAGCAGAAGGTTGTCTACAGTTTCATATAATTTTGGTATCTTAATTATTGTGAGAACTATGTAAAATTAGAGTGTACAGGTAATTATTATGTATGTGTTTGTGTGTGTATTATAATTCATATATACCTGGATTGTAGATGTCCCTTCTCGGATGATTTGGTCGATTGTCATTTTGTGGAGTCTCGAATTCTCTTTGTTGGTGAGACGACGATTTTTTGTTCCCCGGGCTTGTTCATAGATAACAAACTATAATTTTATGTCAGTTGTTTATCTGAAATAATATGATACACTAAAGTTGAATATAATTAATAAATGAAGACCAAGACCATATCGTTCTCGAAGCTCCCTCGCTTGTTTAATTTTCGGGTTTATTTCTATTGTTGTGGTTGTAATTGAATTGATTAAAAATTCACCTGGTAAATGAATATTAATGTTTTTATTATACACTTGTTGAGAAAATATGGAGAAAATGAAAGGTAAAGAAAATGATATCACTACTTCATAACCATTTGCAGAATTCATAGATTACTATAGAAGCAAAATGTCATGGGAAAAACAAACTTTTGAGGAGAAAAAGAATGATTTAATGGCAAGTGAACAATAGATTTTTTCGACGTGTATGTCCCGTCTAAACTTATCTCCTCTTAAAATATTCATGGAAGAAGAAATACAATGCCATTGGGGAAAAAAAAGTTTATATCAAACCCTTCACATCGAATCAATCAAAACTAATGCATTCTGTTTGAAGATTAGATGAGACATTGTTGGATAATGTTACAGAAGTTGAAATTTTGAAACCTCAGAAAAATCCTCCTCTTTTTGTCTCTATCTCAGTCAAAATTCATAGATGAACAAAGCAATTCCATTTTGATAGAATTACGTGGAACCAGGTATTGAAAAATGAAGCATTTTATTTTATTTATTTATTTTTAAAAACTAATATATATAGTTTTTCCACCAAAAAAAGATTGAGAAGGTCAGATGAAATATATTCATGTAGATCATATCCAGTCGTGGAATACAAAACAATTTCATACAAGTTTTATGAAAACTGAAAAGTCCCCACCTCAAACAATGAATTAAATTTTAAAAAAATGAAACATGAGCAGTTGAAGGAACCCATCATAAAATTATGAATTTTCATTAAAAAATTGAATTTTCATTTCTTAAATCGACCTACAAATTTGCATAAAGTAGTTAAATCTCATAAAACCCATATGAAAACCCCATCAATGAAAGAAGACAATGTTAATTGAATTACCTTCAAATACGTTACCCTTGGCTCTTGATATTGCAATTATTGATGAAAATATGAATTCATCTGTGCCATAAGTAGATAATTTGTGCTTTGTCTCCTTCTTCTACTACCATTCATACTTTCTAATTGTTGATCATCTGATGCAGAAGTGCCCACTGCTTTTTTTCTTTTTCTTATATTTTGAACTCCTTCAGTATATAATATATGCTCTTCATAAGCATTCCTGTGTATGTATCCATAGCTTCACAAATATTGTGCTTGGTAATTGACTTTCAAACAAATAATAATTTTATTCTTATATAGCTACTTTAACTACTGTAAGTTATTTTTATTATTTCGTTTTTAAAATGTATTTATAATAAGAAACACAAAGTAGTTGCATATAAAAGTAAAGCTACACTGATCATGAAAATTTGACAATGCCTCATTTGAGAACAAAATAAAAAAAAATTGAGTAAAACCTGAATGCTGACTCTCACAATTAGTGTATTGCAGATGGAATCCCTTTATAAATCTTTGTTGGTGAACGACCAATTGATGAATCACTGAAATAATTCATAAAATGAAAAGTTAACATCTACCTAATTCATCCTGTCTTAATAGACTTTGTACTGCAGATAATATTTTTATAAATCTTAAAAATTCACAAAATTGAAGTCTACTAACAAGGAAGGCAGGCAAGACAATGTGTAACAATATCATATTCATTCTAACTCCAATTACATGCAAATTTAACTAAAAGGATTGGTTGCAACCGAGCTGAACACAGTATTCCTAGTGTCTCACTACATTGACAGTTATGAATGTGAGAACATATAAAAAAATTCATCAAAAGATTTTAAAGCTTGAAGTTTTCGTAGAGAATTATCCGCAAGAAAGCGAGCATGCAAATACAAAGCATATGCTTCTGCTCTCTTCCCAAACACTGTATGACTTAGCTAAATAGAAGCACCTGAGATATAATAATAGATCAGTATCTTAGATAAATTATTCCGTTACCTCTTTATCACCGAAAAATGAATAAAGTGGTGTATAATATCTCAATAAAATTTATTGGACATTGGTGCTTGCTGTGCCTGCTACAGACAAACTGCACACTGCTGCAAGGAGAAATCTGACATACAGACAGATGTATGGGACTCTTAAAAATTCTCTCTTCCCCAAAGGCAAGTCAAATATGTGCCCTAAAATAAATAATATTCCCTGTGCAGCCCCAAGACCCCAAAATGTGTCAAAAGTTGCCTAAAGTAAGCCAAAATCTTGTGTTGGCTGGCTGTATGTTCTGTTTAGTTTCCAGTTCAATTTAATCTTTGGTAAATTATGTCTATGGGGGAGATGGATTGCTCTGTAAAGACAGAGCAGATAATGCATCTACAGATTTCTACTGCTGGTACACATAAAAAAAACACACAAAAAAATAGAAGCCTCAGCTGATGTCATTGTCAGAAAAGTTTTTTTTTTTAGTCTAAACATATGTTAGACTCAAAGATGACTACATAATGCATGCTTTTGCTATTGTAAAGATTACAATTGTATATTATCTGTTATTAGACTTTTGGGACTACAATTGCAGAATGTTTCCTTTTCATGATCAACATAGATTACAATTTTATTAGAGTCTAATACTATTATTTTATCTATTGTTAGACTCAAACGCTTGATAATATATATTTCTAGTCAAATGTATTAGACTTTTTTTAGTCTAATAACACATAATATTCTAGTCATGCTCTTGCTAGATCTGCTGTTGCATGTATAATTAAAGTATAAAGATGTACTATAGAGCAGAGCTATGAAGGGAACCCCAAGAAATTAAGGTTATATTAAGGTTAAAAATTGAAATTAAGGTTGTCATACGCTGGCTAAGAGGAAAAGGAAGCATTACATAAAAAACCAAAAAGGTTGTTTTACCATACAAGATACCTACTAAACCAGATTCATGAATGATCTATTGAACATATATTGAAGGACGCAATCAGCCAGCATACTTTCTAGCAGGCCAGAAAGTGACTATGGGATATATGATAATCATGCCAAATTAAGTGCGGCCTGAAATTCATGATGTTGCACTCAAGGACCAGCAAGGTATTGCATTTGAAAGGTTATCCTGAATTCGAATATACACTTATATTTCTGTTGCATGGTCATAAGTTTGTAGAGGCCTATGTAATATTTAGGGATATAGAATATGTCAATTCTCTACTATGAACATAAAAGAAAAAAAGGATTGATTGAATACCTGGCAGTCTCAATTTGTTATGCAATAAATTGGACAACCGCCTCTTCTATCAACTTGTTGACTGTTGAATATGTTACTTCTGGGAACATAAAACAATAGCATTAGAATGAAGACAATTTAGAAAAAAAAGATATATGTTTTAATGAATAAGTAATACAATCCAACTAATTCATAAATACACAGAAAATAAATTTGTAAAACCCAACATCAAACATCCACAAATTTACCCAACTCCAAAAATAATTTGAGGGAGGGTATAATGCATGCAAAAATTTTAGAATTTAAGGGACCCAACATCCATTCATCCATAAAGACCCATGACTAAATAGGGAGCGAATCGGTATTGGGAAGATAAACATTTGAACAATCAGGAATTAACCGTGTGAAGTAATTACTTTGACATGAATGATTAAGATACATATTCAGTAATTCACTTACAGATTGGTTAAAGAAAACTCAAATATGCATTTGCTATGATAAGAGGTCACTCAGAATTTTTTTTTTTTTTTGGTTTATGCATCTTAAAGTTGTTGTTTATTTTTATACCATGTAATGGTTTATAAAATTTTGTGTGTTTGTTTGTTTTATTTAGATAAATATACTGCATACTCTGTTGTGTTATGCATTCTCAATAATGAAGGATGTGATACATTTGGGCCAATTGTGGCCTAAATTAAAAAAAAAGTTTTTGATCAAAGTTGCTTCTTGCACATAATTGATGTAGGCATGTAGCGAAATGGTATTGGGAAGAAAAACATTTGAACAATCAGGAATTAACAGTGTGAAGTAATTACTTTGACATGAATGATTAGATACATATTCAGTACATGACAGAGGAACCAAAAAGAAAAAACAGATTAAACGAATACCTGACAGTCTCAATTTATTATGCAATAAATTCCAAGGCCTCCTCTTCCACGAACTTCTCGACCGTTGAATATGTAACTTCTGGGAACACAAAAAAACAGCATTAGAATGAAGACATTTTGGAAAAAAAAAGACATGTTCTATTCAATAAGTAATAGCATCCAATTAATTCATAAATACAGAGCCCACATCAAACATCCACAAATTTACCAACTCCAAATATAATTCCAGGGATTCTTGTTGTGCCCAAAAATTTTAAAAAGGCAGAGGAACATCAACAACCAAATCCCACTAAATCCATAACAAAAACCCAAAATCCATTTCATAGACCAAAAAAAAAAAGTGTAAACCACACCAGAACATCCACAAATCAATGCACATGGAAAAATTAAGAATTTAAGAGTGAGGACACCAATTCATCCATAGGGACCCATGTAAAAGAACACTATCTAGAGAGCCAAATGATATTGGGAAGAAAAACCATTGGATAACCAGAAATCAATTGTGTGAAATAAGACATCCACATTTGTTATTTGGTTTGGAGGAATATAAAAAAAACCCACCTTTGACGACCAAATGTTCGATCGTAGAGGGAGGAAAATGAAGAAACAGAAGTTCCTAGTCTTTTGAGCATTCTGCATCGTGGCGAAGATGATGGAGTTATTTCTCAGAGGCGAAGGTGAAGGGTCGCTGCGTTCATGGGCGCCGTTTCGGTGAGGGACGATGAGAAGGGTTTTTTGACGAGGGTAGACATATGGGTTTTTCATTTTAGTTAGATTTGAAATAATAGGGGATTGTCATTTGATATGCGTGTGAATAATTTGATTAATTTGCTATAATTTGGGATTTAAGTGTAAAGGGATGAATAATTTGGGAGGTGCAAAATGGTCAAATAATCGAGTGAATGGACTGTCAAGGGATTTAAGTGATTGGGAGGGGTATATATGTCAAATGTCAGTTTTCTAGCTTAAGAGCCTTTTATATAGTAATATAGATTAAGTATATGTACTTTTTTATTGAAGGAAGGTAGACATTGCTACCGGCGCTTATATTTCAAAGTGAATGCTACAAGTCTGAATGAGATAATTAAGTATATATACTAATTGGGAATTATTTGGAACAGGTTTGTGTCTTTTGATTTCTACAAAAACATAAATTTATTTCAATTAATGTGTTCCCGAATGACCCCTTAGCTTCGTGATGAACGTGCAAACTTCTCATTTTCCATTGTGACTTTTGAATTACTCTTACTGATAATAAATTTTTATTACGAAGTAAAACATTAATTTCTCCCATGTATGACCTTTATTATAATCTTTGGCTTACTCTCTAAATTATGACTCTTGATTTACCTATATCTCTGCATTTCTCGATTTATATAATTTCTTTTTTATCCAAAGAAATTAAAGTTTTTGACTCTTGCGGATCATTATGATGGGAGTATTTCTAAAAGGAAAATCTTATTCCATGGTCTGTTGTTGCGTCTAATTATGAATGTGCATGGTCTACAATAGGATGTTCATCTTTCCGCTTATCATAACATAATTCATAGGGATGCTAAAAAATTCATGCTTGTAGGTGGGTCTACATATATAGATCACATTATCATGTATCGTTGACGTTGTTGATATATTTATTAAATTGTGATCCAATAACGATCAGGTTAAATAACACATCTCTTTATACATATTTATTTACACGTACATTAAAATGAGTATAAATTCATTTTATGTGTGGGAAACTATTATTGGTGCATATGTAATTTATTAATTATGAAAGACAAGGATAGAATATAATAAGCTATCTATATCCCCACTACAAACCCTAATTTCTATTTTTTCATTTTATACTATAGTATGAAAAAAGGAAAAAGAGAGAGTGACTTGAAGGCGAAAGACCTGCTACTCGGATTGCATATATAGCAATGGCGACATGCATGTACTTATGTTTTTCCATTTTTTTTCCCGATATCCACATGAGATCTAGGGTTTTTTTGGGATTTTATTAAAATCCCAATGAGAAAAAGGAAGCTCAAATTTCTATTCCTTCTATGCAATTTTCGTTTGTACCAACAATCGTAGAAACTTAATTTTAACATTTTGTTTTGTGATGCAGAACGGGTGGCCGATGCATTCTTAGAGCGATAAATCTGAAAAGCTCCACTTTTGAGATTACTAAATAATTATAAAAATGGGCTAGTAGAAATCAAATGCGCCCCAAACTCGAAATCACATAAATTTTTTACTGGATTTAAATATCAAGAAGATCTTTAAGAGTGGTCACTACACCACTACGCTTGTTTTTTTTTCTTTTTTTTTATTTTTAAGCCCTCAAAATAGCATTTTTACTATTTTTAGTAATTTATTAGATTTGACGTATCTTTATTATAATAACTCGGATTCGATCTCTATTAATTCCAATGATCTCTTAGGATTTCGTAGATTTAGTTATAACTAGTCATTTTTATTTTTTGTTATTAGTATTAGGAGACTTATAATATAAGGTTTTCAATTTTTTTATTAATAGAATTTTGAGTCCTTTCTCTTTTTGAATCGTACGCTTGTTTAAGAATCTCAACGTTTGTAAGATCTTTTCTATAGTTTTTCACTTCATTTTTTAATCCATTATATATCCTACCCTTTGCCCGACCCCATGATTTAGCAGCTTATATATTTTTCTGCTACCATCTAACATTTTGTATACTGTCGTTAGACACTGTGATTCAATTAATATCACATCCATATACTGAATATGTCCTCTTACATGATGCATTTATTAATAGATGATCTGGAATCGATAGATTAGGAGTTCAAATTACCAAGTGAATCCAACAAGAAAGAACTATTTTTTATTATTTAATTATCAATTAATGCCATGCCATGTCATCTGACTTGGTTTGCTCGCGTTAGCAAATATTCCATTACGTCATAATTTAATTGGCATTTGTATGTACTCACAGTGAGTTGGGTGTGCATTTCATAATTAAATGCTATCTATCTTCTCGAGATAGAGAAACCAGAGGTCTGATGCTCTAGCTGGAGAGCCTACTGTTACACGCATCTTATTTTGGGTTAAACCCACGCATATGAAAATCAGTATTCTGAGAGCTTCTCAAACACAGGCTATTTTACACACAAAATTGGTAGAACGTGTTTGAAACTCCCACCACCATATTGTGTTTGGATCTGTGACGGATTTCTGACCCAACGCCCGTGTCAACATAATCAACCTCACCACAGATCAAAACGAGTTCATATATTGTCTCATGTATAATCTTGCTTCTTTAATTTTTTACAATACACGAGATATATAAAATTTTATAGATGAGCGATGGGAGGTCTTGATGTTTTTTTGTTTTCGTGTATGATGTATTCATAATTAATTTATCTAACCCACTAAAAATTTATGTATATATTTTAATTTTATTTGTAAAGATGTAAGATTTGATACATAAAATATACAATTTCAAAAGAGAGAAAAAATGTGTGCCTTGTTTATTTTTATTTTTTTTTGTACTTATCTTTTCCTTATTAGTAAATGTTAAACTAAAAAAAAAATATAAAAAGTAAGCATTTGTATACATATTTACTTCGTTTGATAAATAGATAAAATTAGGGGTGCAACTCGAACGGGTTGAATTCGAGTTAAGCTTCAATCTGACTCTATTCAAAATTGGACAAAACTAATCAAAACTCAATTTAACTCGACACTAAGGTGAACCTAAATACTAAAATTTCAACTCAAACTCATTCAAATTTTGGGTTGGGTTGAATCGGGTTCAGCTCATCTAAATTGCACCGCTCAAATAAAATTTAAAACAATAAGTCAAAACAATAAGAGAGAATACAGTCTCTTTAAATGAGTTATATACTTGTATATATCACCAAGTAGAGAATATTTCAACCGAAGCACGTGCATTGTCGACAGCTTTGGTTCACTCTTTATACTTTACATATAAAAGAAAACGCGGTTCGAAAAGACAAGACCCGCGTAATGCATTGAAATTAATAATGTGATTTGAAAATTAAAGCTTAAGATCATGCAGCATGTAATGTCGGATGAGATGCTATTGAAGTTTGAATTTCTAGTCACCCAAAATTTATAAATAAAGAAAGAAAACCATAAATAAGAAACCAAAGCCTCTCTCTCTGTCGGTTGAGAATCGTCAGATCTGACAATCCATATTTAATCCTTTGTGGGCTCAGCATAGTGTCGGTGGACCATAAATCCAACGGTCAATAAAAACAGAGCTTTTTAATCTGCACACAAAACAGTTTTCAAGGGAAGAAGAAGAAGAAGAAGAAGAAACCACCGTTTTCAAACGGCCGATTGCGGATCTAACGGCGGATATTCACATATACTCATTTATTGCAAGATCTAACTAATCTTATAAATCTAATAAACTATACTATAAAAAATGAAGAATGATGAATGTGTATCCACAACATACAAACCTGTTATACACAACCCGTGACATTAGAGAAAGTCGGGTCAATAAAATTTGAGAATACTATAATTTGGATTCACATTGAAATAACACAATCCCATGTGACTCTTAAATTCGGGGGACCATTAACACTCTTAATATCAAACTATATATACTATGTAAATAAGCAGTTATTTTGCTCTATCCATTCTTATCCATCATTATGATTATACCACTCATAACACCCCCTGTTATATATTGTGGAGCCTAATGATGTACGCAAAGGATTGTTGGCGTTACGCAGGGGCGGACGGGAGTCGATAGTGAATTGTGCTCCGTGAACGTAGGCAAGCTTTGTCGAACCACGTAAATTTTGTGTCTTTGATTTCGATTTGTTTGTTTTTCCTTTAATTGATTACATCCCAAGATCCGAAAAACCCTAACCCCCCCCCCTCCAAATCGGAGGGGAGGTGGTGAATTAGCTTCCTTTTACAAAGAAAAAAAAAAGTAATGATTAACGAAAAAATGAACATATTTTTAACGCAAAAAAAAAAATCATATAATTAAATCAACATAGAAATAGAAGAAAATTAGAGCTACGTTCACGGACTGTTTGTCTTGGTGTTCCACATCTTGTACCACTTGTTTTTGGATTTGTGAAGTTTCTTTAATTTGTATCAGAGTCTCTGCCCTCTTGTGGAGCATAGACAGAGAATCTCTATTCCCCACCAATAAAAAAGTTACAAAACTATTTAATTTGTACATGTATGTTTTTTTATGTAAATATTATTTAAAATGCGATAACGATTTCATTTAAAATGGTTTCTTGTCACTTACATGTAGCTCTATTATTGACTCACATGAATCCTCCGTGTTAGAAACTGAGAAAACCAGACTCCGCTCTCCAACACCAGCAGGAATTTAAATCCTGGCGCTCCTCTTCTTCCTTCTCTATCCGCAGTACTCTGTCAAACTTACAATATTATTTTTCTATGAACGTTGGGTTAAAAACTGATTTTAAAAAAAAACTGATTTTTCAGTAGAAAACTGCCCCTAATTTTTTGTTTGATTACACTATTACATAAACAGTTTTCTATAATCAATCATACAATCAAACAGTACATAAGCCTCACCCCCACCACTCCATCAAAAAGAAGAAAAGAAAAGATATATAGCCCTCACTCTCCACATATTCCTCCAATCTCCTCTTTATATAATGCCAAACCAAAGTGACAGAAGAAACACCATCCAAACATCTATTCCAAAAAACACAAAAACCCTCAAACCAATGTCTCCACTAACATCCATCCCACTCATCTTCCTCCTCTTCCTCCTCTCCACAACCATATCAGCTGAAACACTTCACCTCCACAACCAGCTCGCGCGCTCAGCCTGCCAAGGCACAACATACACCGACCTCTGCGTCTCAACCCTCCTCTCCTTCCCTGACCTAACCTCCAAAACCCTACCTCAAATCATCTCTTCCGCCGTCAACACCACCATTAACGAAGTCACCTACTCCACCTCCAACTGCACCACCCTACGCCGCACCCTCCGCCTCCTCAACCCCCGCGCGAAGATGGCCCTCGACGACTGTCTCGAACTCCTCGACGAGACCTTCGAAGAGCTATCCGCCGCCCTCGGCGACCTCTCACGCGCCTTCTCCAACAAGAAGGTCCACCACGTTCAGACACTACTGAGCGCCGCCATCACCAACAGCTACACGTGCCTCGACGGGTTCTACAACTGCAACGACACGAAGGTGTGGTCGGTCGTCGACGGCGGGCTGAAGCACGTGCACAAGCTCGTGAGCAACTCCCTTGCCATGGTGAAGAAGATACGGCGGCGGGGGGCGGCGGAGGAGGGGGTGTTTGAGGAGTACGGGAGGGTGTACCGAGGGTTCCCCGGGTGGATGTCGAGGAAGGACAGGCGGCTGTTGCAGGCCGCGGTGGGGAATGGGACTTTGAAGGCGGATTTGGTGGTGGCGAAGGACGGATCGGGGAATTTTACGACGGTTGGGGAGGCGGTGGCGGCGGCGCCGAATGCAAGTAATAGTAGGTTTGTGATATATATAAAGGCAGGGGCGTATTTTGAGAATGTGGAGGTGAACAAGACGAAGATGAATATTATGTTCGTTGGGGACGGGATCGGAAAGACGGTGATCAAGGCTAGCCGGAATGTCGTCGATGGGTGGACCACCTTTCGATCCGCCACTGTCGGTGAGTGCTTCTTTTATTGTTCATTGTGGTGTTATATTTTCGTTTTCACTTACAGTTTAGTCAGTTTTTAATAAAAGATTTTGGTGAATTAGTTGGTAGTGAAACAGGAGAGAACTAGAAATAGGAGAGAATAAGCAAAAATAACATTATTTATTTACAGGAAATATATAGTTCCAGTTATACGAGAATATATGAAAAAGAGCTGGTATTATTATTTCAACTCCTCTTTATAATTGGGTTCATATGCTAAATTATTTTTATTTTTATTTTTATTTTTTATAAATACTTATCTCACTTTTTAATAAAAGAAAGGGATATTAGAAGAAATTTCTTTGGGCTTTCAGGCCTTTGGCTCCCAGTGAACTAAAGTCAGATCAATGTGTTCACATGGAGAACAATAGAAGCGAAACATAAAGTCTCACACGGTTGTCAAGTTCCAGTCTAAAAAGTTTGTCACAAATGAGTTCTATCTATCCATATCAATCTTAACTTGTAATCACTGAAGATTGATAAGGTGTAACCCATGAGAATCCATTTTTCCTTTTCTAAAATCAATCTTTGAAGGGTCACCGAACAAACTGATTATAGCATATAAAAAGAACATGTGACTCGTTTGTACTGTGATTGCTATTTTTTGGTTTTTTCAAAAGAAGTAGATGTTATCTAGCTAGGTGAGTGATGTAGTACTATTTTTGTTTCCTCTGATTGGGCTTTTGATGATTGTGGATGTACTAACGACCGACATCCACATGGGAGGACCCCTCTCTAATAATTTAGGGCACGATTATCAAGACAACACTCATGACACCTAAGCAGGGACCTTGCAAAAATGATACTACTTCCACCCCCATGAAACACTGATGCCACACCATTATTAACCCACCCTTTCTTCACTGGCTCCGTTTGAGAAGCGACGTAAGTCATTTTAGAATGAAAAAATTAATTAAGTGTCTTGAGATCACCCATCTATTATTTTTATAATTTTAAAAATATTTAATTTTTTTAGGTACTTAAAACATTGAAAATTTATCATTAAATTATTTCAGTCGGATGTTATTCAAAAATACCAAAAATACCCTCGTCTACTTATGCGAAGTTTAACAATATACTGAGGAGTGCTCATTGTACACTGAAGATATTTAACAATGTATTTCAGAGTGTTTACAGTATACTGAAATAATTGGATGGTAGACATTTTATGCGAATGCTAACAATTTATTGAGGAGTGTTAACAATGTACTAAGGTGTATTAATAGTTTACTAAAATAATTATGAAGAGTGGGGGCTTTTTTGATATTTTTGAACAACATTCGCTTGGAGGGACCTGGAAATAATTTTCACCACCTTAGGAACCTAAAAAAACCTTGAAAAAATCCGGGGATCTAAAACTAATAGATGGGGGTGTCCACAGGGAGCCATAATTAATTTTCCTTTTTAGAATTGATAATTATCCGTTCAGTATAGAAGAAAAAAAAATTATTTTTTGTTTGATCGTGTTTTTAGTTATTTTTGTTGAGAAATTTAATTATTAAATTTTATCATTTTGTTGACCATAGAGAAGTTGTAGATAAAAACTGAATAAAACGTAAATAAAGTTTTATAACAAAAAAAAAAGTTGATATGTAAATCTTTTAATTTATAAGAAATGGTGATAGATGATTTCATAATAAGTCCCCTTATACTAGTTGAATAAATTTGATGGAATAATATAATTCAATGTAGATTTAGAATAATAATATCAGTTTATTTTCATATATTCAAATATAATTATACTAATTGATTCCTTGCTAACAGATAATTTTTTGAGCTTATTCATCCCTATTCCATGTTGTTTTGCACCTTTTCAGCTACCCAAACATAAGCCAAGTCACCTAGCCCACCCTTCATCCCATCAACCAAAGAAAGCCATTAGTGTTAGGTCAAGACAACAGAGGGAGGGGAGGGGAGGGGAGGGGAGGGGAGCGAGAGAGAGAGAGAGAGATTAGATGAGAAGGGCGACGGGACAATGGCCGGATTCATTTTAATTGAAATTTATTGAAAGTTTAAATTTTAGTGTACGTCTAAAACCCCATCGAACCTGTCCAAACCGCATTAGTGTGGTGGTGATAAACACCCTCGTCATACGGACTCAGTTTCGATTCCTCCTGACGGCGAGAGTGAACAACAGTCCTGTGGGCTGTGTGTGTGGCTATATGCCACAAGTACGTGTCGCCCGGTCCGGGCCTCTCTGTACTAGAAAAAAAAAACCCATGGATCCATACTATTTATTAGAAATTTACCTCATGTTAATTAAAATTTATGTGACAACCACACACACTCATCTTAAATTTCATGACACCTTCCTGGTCCACCCTAATTTTGCCCCCACACATTTAAAGCAAAACTGTTAGTTCTAATTTAATCATGCAAAGTCAAACCAACCAGCTAATCAAACCAGAATATAATTAATCAACCAATCATTCACTAAATCTTGAAAACATAACATTCGGGGATTGTTACACTTTACTTTATTGTTTAAAATACAATACTATATACATCATTATATATCAATTAAAATATATACATCGATATATGTATATACATCGTTAATTTTTTTTTATATTTACTAAATATAGATTCATTAAATTCGAAACTTAATTATACACACTTTTTTATGAAAGTTTTTATATAGTTAAGATGATTTTACTGTTCAAAAAAAATTTAAAGGTCACATCTTCGTAACATTGGATGATGTGTCCATGCAGCGGTGGTGGGGAACAGCTTCCTGGCCCGAGACCTAACCATCGAGAACTCCGCCGGCCCATCAAAGCACCAAGCGGTGGCCCTCCGCGTCGGGTCCGACCTCTCCGCCTTCTACCGCTGCAGCTTCATCGGCTACCAAGACACCCTCTACGTCCACTCCCTCCGCCAGTTTTACCGCGAGTGCGACATCTACGGCACCGTCGACTTCATCTTCGGCGACGCCGCCGTCGTCTTCCAAGACTGCAACCTCTACGCCCGAAAACCGGACCCGAACCAACAGAACATCTACACCGCGCAAGGCCGCATGGACCCAAACCAAAACACGGGGATCTCCATCCAGAACTGCAAGGTCGCAGCCGGGTCGGATCTCCTACCCGTGAAGACCCAGTTCAAGACGTACTTGGGTCGGCCGTGGAAGCAGTACTCGAGGACCGTGTTCATGCAGTCGGAGCTTGATGACGTGGTTGACCCGGCTGGGTGGCTCGAGTGGTCCGGGAACTTCGCGTTGAGCACGCTTTATTATAGGGAGTACTTGAACCGGGGCCCCGGGTCGAATACATCGGCGCGGGTGACTTGGCCCGGGTTCAAGGTCACGACGAACGCGACCGAGATGGCGCAGTTCACGGTCGGGGCGTTCATTCAGGGGACGGAGTGGCTTAATAAGACGGCCGTGCCTTACCGGGCCGGGCTGAGTTGAGTGGGAGGAGAGGTTCTGTGCTCCGAGATTGGGGCAGCATCTGTGCTTCTGCGAACTCTGTTTGGATGGTTGAGGGCAAGTTCCTGATTCAAGAATAGTCCCCGGCCTATTTTCTTCTTCGGTAGAGTTCTTCTTTTTGGAATCTTCTTATGGGGAATTGTATCTTATATGACTAACTTTTCTTGTTTTTCTGGTTTTGCTTTGGGCATTCCTCTTCAAAATATAAAATTTTGGAGACTGAATGTTTATCGTTTCTTATTAAAAAAAATAAAAATAAAAAAATTAGGAGGGGGTGATGCCAATTGTATTGGTTGGATAAAAAAAAATGTGGATACTTTTGTTGTGTACTATTTGGGTTCTTGTTATATTTGAGCCTTTGAGGCTTTGTTTCAACTCTATAAAATTTGGTGGAATTTTGAATATGTGGATGTGGTAATTGTGTAAAGTTCTAATTCGCTCGTATTAGCTTTATTCTTTTCACTCAAATCTATATTATTATATAAAAATTTCTTATAAAAAACAACTATCAAATGATCATTTTATCATTACTAATCCATTCAATCACATCACAATCCATTCATATTACTTTAATCATAACTAAATCACCATTTTACCCCTATTCAATCCCATGAAAATATATTCTTATCTTTGTAATGTCATTCATAATTTATTTTAATACATACATTTCATGATATCTTTATATGTTGAATAATATATATAGATCATAAAATAATATTAATTATTTAAACCAATTATATGTATTTCAATATTTTTTATATACCAACTAAATTTACATTAATATGTTTATTAACTTATAATTAAATTTCAATATCATAATATATGAAAATAAATGGATGCTTATAAAATGAAATCGTTTTCAATTTTTATATATACCAATTAAAATTACATTAATATATTTATTCACTTATAATTTAATTTCAATATCATAATCTTCTGAGGATATAAAGGGATGCTCGCTCTTATAATATATTTTACATTATTAAAACTATGGTGTAACATATCTATCAATAACTCGTATTCAAACATATGAGGCATGTCCTATGCTTTTAAATAAACCTTCCATATGATGCATGCCATTTTTTCTTCAAACATATGATGCATAGCATATTGAAATTTGAAGTCTTACATATGATGCATGGCGTAATTAGTGTTCAATTGTTTGACTTAAATTTTTGTTACAATAATTTATTTCTATAATTTATTAATAATTATTTCTCATTTAGTGTTTAATGCAATTAATGGGCATGCCATTTATTGGCATAGAATCTCTAATTTTTTAATGTTAACACCATTTATTGTGTATATATATGTGTTAAAACCGCTGCTTTTATACACAAGCAAAAGCATGTTGTATAATATGACCTCTTATATTTATACATGAATAATATCATTATATTTATACATAATTAATATAATTCTATTCAAATAATAATTTATTAATTATTTAAAAAAACTGATTACTAAAAAGTCATTCTTTTTCATGCGAAGTGTTAATTATTTTATTTACTCCATGTGTCATCTTAGGGGATTTATTATTTAAACATGGAAGATGTAGATGTGTCAATTATTAAACATTTAAAAATGACAAACTACATTGAGAACCATTAAAAAAATAACAACTAAATATTATATAGATATAACACAATAATTCGAATTGTGTGATGCATGTGAGGATCACAAAATCACCACACAAAATCAATGGGCATATGCTTTTTTCATACTCTCAATGCAACATTTCACATAGCCCTTCAACTTCTCCCTCAAAAACCTCCACCCTCACATTCATCCCCTCTCCATTCAATCCCCTCATTATTCATCCCCTATCCATTCAATCCCCCATCATCATCAAGAGATGCCACATTTATTCTGGTGACAATGAATACTCATTCATTCCCTTCCTCATTCATTTGGATAAATGGATTTATCATCATCTCTCTCTTTTTTCTTCTCTCCTGCAATTTTTTTATTGGCCTTAGGAAAGTGGGTTAATCATAGGTGTATATGATGTTTAATTCAGTTCATCTAATCCATTTTGTGTTTCAATTAAACTTAATATGTTATTTTTTTCCCTTTGGTTCTTCTTTTATTTAAATTTTCCGTTTAACTATCAAAATAATAAATCTCATATAAATAAATTATTTTTCCCATAACAGATTCTTCTACGATTTTCTATCTTGGTTGGAAGTAGCGCAACAGTGGATCTGGTATTTATTCATAGATATTTTGCAATGTAATTTCATTTTGATATTTTCAACATTAAAATAAAGTATTGATATCTTCCATATCCTTTCATTTTATAAGCACCTCCTAATCATCAAAATATTATGATATGCGAATTTAATTATAAGTTAATAATTATATAAACTGTCTACCCAATTTAATAAATGAATTTACCAATCAGAATTTTTTTTCCTCAATTTAGCTCTTCATGGAACAGGATATGTAGCCGTCTTCTCTTTTTTTTATCCGCTGATTTTAAAATAGGTTATTTTAGTCAATTTATTATGATTAAATTCCATAGATTTTAGGATCTATATAAAATATATGGTTATAGCTATTTAAATTTTAACTATTTTTTAATATGAATTTATCCATCTTCTCATTTTCTATTTGTCGTTTGCATGGTACATAAGAACTTTGATGTTATTCATATCTAGAAATCACCAAATAATTGATTCCATAGATTTAAGGATTTCACGATATATGTAACTGATGTGATAATATCTATTTAAATTTTTTTAAAATATAATGAATTTATTTGTGTTATCAATATTTCTTATTTCATTTGCATAGTACTAAAAAAATTTGGTGTTAAAATTTTAAATCTTCTATGTCATTTATATGCAGCATTAAAATATCTTGAATATAATCTATCTTATTGATATTATCATGATATTACAGTTATCATATTTTCTGAATCCAATATGTAAGTGTTAAATTTAGAATAGGAGTGGATTTCAATATATTTAAAATATGAATAGTATTTATTAGTATTTATTTTTTATCTTCTTTTGGGTACCTTTTTACATAGATAATTTGCTTATCAAAATAGAGTAAAAATAATCCTTAGCTTTCAAGTGCTCATTATTTTAGATTTTTTATATTTTAAATTTTATATTAACCTTCTTCATTAGACTTGATTTACAATTTCTTATTTTAGATTTAGAATCTGATTATATAGTTTTACATATTTGATTTTGCCTGGAAAGTTTTTTTTTTATAAATCTTATATTTTATTTAATTTTTCATATTTAGTTTTATGACGCTCCCTTGTTGCATCTAACGCTTCTTCTTTTTCTAGAGGAGCAAAAAATTTCAGTCACCAAAATTAACATGTGAAATTCAGATGAAGAGTATACATACAATATCCCACTGGAAATGATGTATAAATGTGTAAGTATAATAATTTTATAATGATTTATATTTCTCGGTTCTTATAAATTTATCATTCATAGATGATTGTGGGTTCAACATTAATGCTATTTTCTTCATTCAGTTAATTTTTTTGGGTGATCATCAACGTTGAAATGTGATCCTCCATTGAACAAAATTGAGGGCTTCATGAAAGAGATGAACAACACTAATAGCATGTTCAAGTTAGTCAGAATTATGAAAGAATGGTTATTGGCTTCTGCACTCCATGATATTACTCTTTTTCCTTCCCTTTGTCTAGAATCACACATGTATGGATTGAAATAGGAGTATGACTATCATAAGATTGTTCAAATTGTTTCATTTCGCTATGATAATTCTTTAATATACCAACAGGATCATGGCATTATTTTAAAAAAGAAAAATTAAAAAAGGGTCATGGCTTCTCCTTAAAGGGGTTGTTCGGAAATTGTTTGAAAATATGATTTTGTATAAAAAATTTCACTTACTTTGTTTTTTAAAAAGCATACATTTTGTACTAAAAATTGAAACAAATTTTTTAATTTAAATATGTTTTTTTAGAATATTTGGAAGTACGATTGACTTTTTTTAATTTATGCAAAAACAAAAGCAAGTCTAATCAGGTTTCCAAACATCCTCTTAAGAGATTTTGAGTTTCCCAGGGTTTTAGAGGTGCTAATCTTGTTTTACGTTAAAGAGTTTTAGAGATTTTAAGTAGAACCAATCTTGCACCCATTTTAGCCATGATATTTTATTTTCTCCTTGACTGAATCCAATAAGAGAGTGGAATATACACCTAACAATTAGTTTTGTAGTTCGATTTATATGTTGGACATTTTGATTAAAGGGGTGTCAATTTCGGTACTCACTGAACTGATCGGAACCAGTCAGCTTCTACATATATGGGTTGTTATATATTGATTTAAAAAATAGAGTTAATATTATCAGCCATGTATTTTTGTGTGTGGTGGTGGTGTGTTCCATCAAATTCATTTTGTGTTGTGTTTTTCAAGATCAAATGATATCCATATATCTTAAATTATTTCTTGGTAGACTCCTTTTTTATCTTTTCCTGCTTTGGGCATGTTCATTTTGATTTTGAAATAAAATTATGGTGCACGCCGACCATAAAAAAAAAGATCTGCCCCATACCAACCCTTGTATAAATTCTCCCTTCACATCCCCCAACCACATTCCATCTGCAAAGGAAAAACAAAAACAGCATTATCTCATCTAATTTGATAATCTTGTCAGATATGATGAAGACCGGAGGGACTTCTATGGTTGTTCTGTTGTTGGTGCTCTCGTGCATTGCGGTGCTGGCTGATCCGGTGACTAAGGGGGTGGAAGAGAGCAAGATGTTTGCATGTTGACAGGCTTTGATAAGCGCGGAGGGTTACATTCAGGATATATTTAGCTCATTTTTCACTGAAGAATCAATCTCAGCCCTCAATGCTGTAATGCAATAAAAAGCACCAGCGAAGATTATTTCCTCCAATTTTTTCCCTTCTTCAACACCGCCTTCAATCCCCTCAAGTCCTTCTGCTCCACCCAGAGCGCAGCACCGTCTCCAAAATCCTGAGTTGGTGATATTTGCATTGAATAAATAGTTGATAGGAGGAGGTTAATTTCATTAGAAAGATAAACATGCAGTTTTAGCCATTTTGCATTTTTATACCTCGTTGGGTATGTAATGGATGGATAATATATGTTATGATTGAAAGTTTGAACAATTATTGATGCCCCTACATTCTCTCTCTCTCTCTCTCTCTCTCTCTCTCTCTCTCTCTCAAAATCCCTTTTCGATCCAAATGCACACATGATGGTTATCTTATTTTGTGCTCAAACGAGATGCTCTAATTAAATTAGATTTGGGAGCATGCAGAAGTCCTCATAGTGGCGTGGGGGAAGCTGGTGCGCGGGAGCTTCATGGGTGAGGGTGGATCGGTTAGCCATCATGGCTGCTTTGTAAGTTGTTTTGGGTGTTTTTCTTGGCATGCATGAATGTTGGGGGAGGGAGGGGGATTAAATCTTTTAATCTTTATTTCTCACTTCCTCATGATTCATGTTGTAGATTCGAGGCTGCACTCCTTTTACTTTAATGCAAAGAAATAACAAGTCTACCGGTTTATTTTTCAAAAAAAAGAGAGGTGGTACCGATGTTTCAGGATTCCATGAAATTGTGTTATTCAATCAAATCTATTTCATAGATACAAGGAGACTCATTATATCACCTCTCACGTGTCAAATCATTTCCTACATTTTATAAATTTTTATCATCTTATTCACCTTTATACACAAATTATTCTTAGTCAATCAAACATCAAAAAATTTATTATTATGTTTTTTAACTAAAATAATTAAAAATATAACAAACAATAGTTATCTATCTTGATATTATTTTTATTTCAAATAAATTAATTCTTCTATACAAACAGCGGTTAATATATATATCAATGCTGTTTTCTAAATCTCGGTTCAAAGAAACTTGAGTGTTGTTACACTGTTTTTTTTCAGCTCCAATTCCAATTTCATATGCATCGATAGGAAATCATCATAACACTCACACTAATAATATATATGTTTTGATAGAAATTTTTCACATTTTCTATAAATGCATCAATACAATTTATTGGAGTATATTTTTATTTTTTATAATAGTATGTATTTCATTTGAGGTATAATATTTTAAAAAAAATTCAAAACACATGTATATTAGAAATTCTATACCTAACATTATCCAAAAAACTTGGTTTGTCCTCGAAGGAGCCACTCAGGCCCAAAACTCGGCCTAATGGGCTGATACCCAGAATCAGGTCTATCCGTTGTTAACATATTTTTGCATGTTGGTGTCAAAGTGCAAGGATTTCGTCATTTCAGGATGAGCTTATATATATTCCCTGTTTTGTTTTATAGATTAAGATAACCTTAATCATGTTCTTGCTCGTTTACACTTTTTCTCCATGCTAAAGTGACCACCAATTCAAAAATAATGTTCTTATTCATACTTTCAATGGTGGACTTTTTATAGGTAATAATCTCTTATTTGATTCAATCAACCATATCATTATCAGTCAAACTTGTATGTTTTGTTATCATAAATTTACGAACAGCTACATTAATGAAGATAATGTAAGATGTGATTTTGAATGTTGAGAGACATAAGCTTAAAGGATTCAGATCAGAAGATTGAGAGATAGCTAAAAAGCGTGCAAGTTATATATTATGACAAATGATTGTAATTTTGATTTTAGTTAATTAATCAAAACATGAACATGAAAAGATCATGCTATTAAGGTATAGAGTCCATAACTCAAAAGTTGATAACATAATTTATAATCATTACGTCATGCATGGTTTAAATTCCCACGACTCACATGAATAATAAAGAGAGAGCATGCTGGGAGCTGGGTCATGTTTCAAAGTTTGTAAATGTTCGAAAATATAAATCTAACCTTGCTTGGATAGTTGGATACCTAGTTGGGACTACGTTTCACCAAACATTCACAAGTTCTTTGTCCATTTTTCAAAGAGACCTATTGGCCTCCGAACATACCCGCAAAAGAAGGTTTTTCATCCATATATCCACACCAGGAGACAGCGACCACTCAGTGGCCAAGGAAGATAAACCTTTAGCTCTCCTTTTCATTTGATATGTCTCTTTTTATAATAAAAAATAAAATAAAATAAAAATAAGTTAAAGCATAACAGCACCTATGGAAGAAGAGTTGTTGAGAGGGAAGTTCTGACAATCACCTAGAGTGGATATCTATGTCGTGATTCGTTGGTTTTTCTGTCCTTTTTTTCCCAAAAGAATTATTTCATTTATTTATGACCTTGTACGGGTTTGGTGACAATAAATTAATATCTTCCTTGAGGGTTTGGTTTTTTTTTTTTTTTTTTTACTCGGTAAGAATCGTTAAGGGGTGTGTCTCGACACATCGTTAAGGGGTCTACCACATATCTTTTATAAATTTACATGCTTGGTATTAATTTGATTATAAATATATGTTTGATCTTCATTGTGATCAGTTTTGACCGATTATAAATTCTGTAATTTTATCAGATCAAAGCAAGGAACTTTTTCTATTTTCTATTTCGATTTAGTTCTTTGAGATTTTTATATTCATAAAATTCATTATATATATATATATCATTTTATCAAACTCTATATTTTATTTACATAAAACACACGCTTTACAAAATTAAAATATATAACGACTGCATGTACTTAATATTATCATACAGGCCATCGGCAATCAAGAGATTTTGAACAAAATTAAAAAGGATTGGACACAATTTGTAGTGCCAAAGTCTGACCGAAAATTTTAACTATAAAGGCTAGCTAGTTTGACAATGAGTTAAAAATTTGAAGATAAGTTATTCTAATTTTAAGGAATAAAAAGTTTATCAATTTTGTTAATAATATTCATATTTATTAAAATTGAGATAAAAAAATATATAGACAAATGTTACTCGGACCTTTAAAACCCAATTTTTTTAGAATTATCGGATATGAAGAAACCCCAATTTAGCTGATATACTTTTATAGTCCATTCATTCTACTTTTCATTGCTAGCTTGTTTTTTATTATTATTTTTTATATATTGCATATTATTTCTAGGTCCTTACGTACGAACATCGTTAAATTTACGTTATATTTTTTTTTATCTCTCTTTTTTCACTGGCTGTTTATATTATTAAAATATATGTTTACGCTATTAAAAATGTGAAAACATGAGTAAAATTAAAAAGAAAAACAAATTCTTTATTCGATATGAAATGACAGAGAATAATACCCCAATTAATTTAAGGACCTAAAATAAGTTCATATGTTTTAAGAGCATCTCCGCTCTACTATAATGCCTCCTTCATTTGGTGGATCATGACACGTATATCTAGTAAAAAAATATTAGTTAGAGTGTCCATTCCAACCATGCTCCATAAGTAACTCCTACAATAATATTTTATTAATATTTTTATTTTTTTTGTGAGATCCACCATATAAGAAAAATATTTTATTTTAATTTTTTTAATGTGGCCTCCACATTTGGGAGCTCTCAAATGCCTCCCTTATCTGGTAAGCCTCCAAGCTCCCCCACTAGATTTGTTGAAGGGTGAGGACCAAGTTGGAGATGTTTTTTTCTCTCCCACTGGTCCAATTAATTAATGAGCCAAATAAGACAACCCCCTTGAGGATACTCTAAGCCCCCGTTTGGTTAATAGGTTAAGCTCGAATAAGGATGGTACAAGGATTGTATAAGAATGGATAGGAAAAATGACTGTTTGTTTGCATAATATAATTTGGTATTATTAAGTCATTTTAAACGAGTATAAGAGAGTATAACAATTCTAAGTAACCCCTAAGATAAGCTATACTTAATTTATTTATTCTCATGAACTCACATGTTAAATAAACTTTTTATACCTTATTATATCAAATCACATATCAACACTTCTTATACATTAAAGGGCTAACAAGTCAAATAAATTTTTTTACACTTTATTTATATGTTATCTTTTATGAACCAAACAACTCAACTTTTATTCTTATTTCTTAAAAGAGAATAATAAAAACACAACCAAAGTATCAAACAGTAAATCTCTTATTCGTGTTGAATTGTTTTAACTATAGTTATTTATCTATAATAACTTAATTTCTCAATCCAAACCGGAGGAAAAACTTAAAATTAACTTATTCAAAAATCGAAAATTAAGTTTTCAAAAAAAATATTCGAAAGAAAAAATAAAAACAGTGACAGAAAGCGAAAGATTGGACAAACCATACCATGCATGTTTCATTGTTTTGACAGAAAGACCGAAGAAGAAATAAAGCAGGGGCAGCAGAGGCGGAGCATGTGCCGCCTGACGTCCTTGGTCTTCCAATATTTAATACCATAAAACCCCTCCGCATTAGAATCGAATCACGGTCGTACCCTTTCTGTTTCCTTATCGTCTCGAAAATCGCGAAAGTGGTGTTGATGAACGGTGGATGTTGTCTCTGGGAATCCGAGAAAGCTCCAACATTTGCGGTGCAACGGCCGCTCTCTCTCTTCACTGCACCCGTGATTCTCGTCGCTTTTTCGTCCCAAGTTTCGGCGGAACTTTTTTTTATTGATAAAGGTATTATTATAACAGGTAATAGCATGTACTTTATCTGAAATTATAATATATGTATATATATACTGTAATAAATGAATTTTTGCATGTATACTCGTATGAAATTTATAAGGTTAAAAATATAGCTAAAAATAGGATTAACAGTATCAAAAATCTACAAAATAATTTAGATGTACATGTTTGAAATATCTACGGGAGATGAATATGTTTTGAGATACCTTATATAAAAGTTAGACTGGATAATTTTTTTTTAAAATGTTATAGAATTTTGTTTTTCATTAATTGGTATTATAAGTTGTATCTGATGAAATTATTTTTAGAGTATGATATCTTACATTATCATATTTTATTTTAATAAAATACACAACATATTTTTCGAGCCATCTGATTTCCGGTCTGGAGAAGACCCTCAAAAAAATATTTTGTTGACTTGTATGATTGTTTTTTAAAAATGTCTTAGTAATATTTTTAATTAACTGGCTTAGATAAATTGTATCCTACTTTTAGCCCCTGTTTGGATGCAGAATATGAATTATTATTAGATATACAGTTATTTCAGCATAAATGGGTATAATTGTAGAATATATGATTTTGTGTTTGGTTGTTTTTGAATTACTCTCGATAGAAAACATAATAATAAAATTTTTATTTTTTAGATAAAAATATTAATAAAATGTGAATAATGATTGATAAAATATGAAAAAATGATTATAGTTTATTTGAAATGTAATTTAAAAAATATGATGACGGTTGATTTGATAGTACTGAACCCACATATTCTTTAGGTTGATTAACCTGTAATAACTTTAATTCCAGGGATTGGTTGGAATCCATATACTAGATTATTCCAGTATAATTTGTCACTGGGTGTTCAAGGCCTCCAAACAACCAAAATCCACAATTTCTATTTATTCTAGGATATTTAGACCCTATTCTACATCCAAATGGGGGCTTAGGGTGCGTTTGGTTGCGCGATTGCGCTACGATTGCGATTGCAGGAAGCTGCGTTTACAATCGTGCAACCAAACAGTTTTGTAATCGCAGTTTTAAACCCAGCGATTGCAGGCAAATAGTGTCCAAAAGCTGCGATTTCAAAAAGCTGAGAAAGTGAGCTTCCTGCAGAATCAGGTTTGCAATCGCAGATTCTGCATAATCAGTTTTGCAATCGCGCAACCAAACGCACCCTAAGGGTTCATGCTATATGGATTATCCCCTCATAATTTGCATGTTTTATTTTTAAAAAAAATTCGAGTATCATCCATTTACTAGACCCTCAAATCAACTATTTACCATTTTTTGTGTGTTAATATGCATGTAGAGTTCCATTCAGAGCATCTTCAACGGTGATGCAATTCTCCATTTTGTATTTGTTAAAGATATTAGATTACATATCAATTTTTTTATCTTAGTTTGTTATGATATTAGTTTGTTAGTGTGTTACACGTGTAACATTATCATGTACTATTATATAAAGGGCTTTAGTCCATCTCTAATAAAAAAAAAGAGTTTTAGAGTTTCATTATTATTATTTTCTCTACCTTATTTCTAACATGGTATCAGAGCCATAAATCCTAGATCCACAAAATTTTTCTTTCCTCTTCCCCGCTTCAATTGAGATGTCTTCAATCGGAGCGGGGGAGGATTTTTGATACCTAAATTTTTTTCCGTTCTTGTGTTGTCGTCGTCTTCATTGCGATTGCGTGTTGTTCGCGTCATTGTCTTCTTCACGTTGTCGTCATCTTCATCGCGTCGTTGTTCGGGCTGTCGTCTCAGTCCCATTCGTGCAGACCAGGCCGCAGCCCCATCCGTGTAGCCCCGGCGTGCAACACCGTCCGCGGAGCCCCTTCCACGTCCGCGGTGCCCGAGCTGCGATGCCCGCCATCGCGATCTTGTTGTGGGTTCTTCATCAAAAATCAAAGCCACCATCGCCGAGCGCCGCACCGTTGCTGTTGAGAACTTCCATCATCGTGACGAGCCACTAAAGCACCTTTGTTGCCAAGCGCCGTCACCACTGAATCGCGTCGGAACATCCGTTCGATCGCGCGTTGGAAAACCCTCTGTTCGAACACCCGTGAAGCATTGTTGAAGGCGTGGTATTTGTTTGGTGATTAAAAAAAAAAAAGTCAAAATCAAAAGTTGGTTGTTCCATTATCTCTGCTTATTCACCATCAAAAGTCGGTGGTCTCGATCGCGGTCCTGACGTCGTAGGGGATCGAGTTCTGTTTGCCTCGCGTGCCCTCGCGCGCCTTCGTATTTCTGCGCGTGCGCATCTTTTTGCCTCCCTCCAGCGCGCCCGTCCGCGTCCTGCTTGCGCGTGCCCGGATCCAGCACAAGTTGCCCGTACTCGCGTGTTGCAACCCCGTCCACGCTGCCCTGACCTTGCAGCTCCAGCCGCGCAGTCTCGTCCGCGAGCCCGACATGCGTCATCTGATCTAATGGATTAACGACTATAATCAACTCAAAGAGCTGGAGCGACTCCGACTGACTCAACGAGCGGGAGCGACTCCGACTGACTCAAGAAAAGCGGGAGCGACTCCGACTGACTCAAAGAGCGGGAGCGACTCCGATTGACTCAACGAGCGAGAGCGACTCTGACTGACTCAAAGAGCGGGAGCAGAGTGATGGATTCCAAAAGACAGACGGTGACCGTAAAATACCCTTCAGAGTTTGGGAGGGATGTTGAATAAGTATTATGGGTATATTTTTAGTATTTCTGGTTTGTTGATTGGATTTGTTTGTTGGGATTTTAGTTTATCATTTTTATGTAAACTCTAACCCCCCGTTTGGATAACGGAATTGAGTTATTCTGGATAGATAATTATGCCAGTATAGATAATAAATCAACAAGAATAAAATATTTTTTGTTTGGTTGTGTTTTTTTTATTCTCATTGGAAAACGTAAGAATAAAGGTTGAGTTATTTGTTTGATAAATAATAAAATATAAATAAAGTGTAAAAAAGTTGATTTGACATGTGAGCCTATTGATGTATAAGAGGTGTTGATAGGTGATTTGATGTGATGAGATGTAAAAAATTGATTTGACATGTGGGCCCATGGGAATAGATAAAGTGAGTATAGCTTATCCGAGGGGTTGCTTAGAATTGTTATACTCTCTTATACTCGTTTAAACTGGCTTAGTAATTAATACCAAGTTATACCCTGCAAACAAACAACCATTTTTCCTATCCATTCTTATACCACCATTATACCACCCTTATACTCGCTTATTCCGTTACACAAACGGGGGGTAAAGGTACAACCCTTCAGAGTTTATGAGAGGGTGTTAAAGATATTAGATTACATATCAGTTTGTTATTATCTTAATTTGTTATGATATTATTTTGTTAGTATGTTAATGTATAACACTATCATGTACTATTATATAAAAGGCTTTAGTCATTCTCTAATAAAAAAAGAGTTTTAGAGTTTCATTATTATTATTTTCTCTCCCTTATTTCTAACAGTATTTCAGAGAGGCTCCAACCAACCTCTTTTTTTTATCTCTAAAATGGAGAAAAAGGCGTGTGTGAGCTACATATATGCAGCAATTCTCGGTGAAATGGAGGACCATCCATTTCACTGTTCACCTTTTCTAAAAGTCATAAATACCCTCCCTGAATGTATACAGTATTTCTTTGTTCCACTTGTATCATTTACCATATATTAAATTATAACTATAGTTTAAGTTAAATTTAATCTATCACTTATTTATTTATAAAATTATATCATTGGAAAGGTCTTGTCCAGACCTTCAAAATGGGTCTAATATTTATTAACTTATTACACTTTCATATTAAGTAATTATTTCATATTAATTAATTGTTTATGTATTACTTCGCGTTATAGTAAGTCATGCCATTAAAAATTTAAAAACTTCATAATTTAAAATAACTCACACAATAATATTTATAATATTTATAGATTAACTAAAAGAAGACTGAAATTGAGATACATTAAACTAAGTTTAATACATCGAATTTAAAATAAAAAAATTACATCAATTCATTACCACGTCTTTTCCACAAATGTTCAATCAATTGTGAGTATGAAGGAGGAAGTGGATTCAACAATGATTTATTAGAGTATTATCATTTTCTTGTATCTTATCAGCTTTTTTTTTCTCTGTATTCTACTTTCTTGTTTGTTTTTTTTTGAGTTAAATAGATCCCCAATTTAGTTTGAATTTTTTTTGTTAAATTTAATAATATTATATTATATTAATTATTCATATATTAAATTTTGATAAATAAATAAATTATATTAATTTAATCAATTTTATATTCATTAATATATCATTATCATATTAATTAAGTTAACATTTTAAATAAAAATAAAAAACAAAATAGAGATAAAAATAATGCCCCCCCCCCCCCCCCCTCACGTGTGCTATTAAAACAGCATTAAACATCATAGATGAAATTCATTTATTTGCCCGTTTGGATGTAAGTTTAAGTAGCTTCTGTTTTTTAAAGGTTAAAAATTCTCAAACTTGGATTCAAACACATTTTCATTATTAAACTTTTCAAACAACCATCTTTATTTTTTAGATCAAAAAATTTTGCGGTTAAAAATTTAATAAAACAACGATTTTCAAATATAAGTTTAAAACACAAAATTATAAGAATTTTAATGTTTCAACCTCACATTTAAATGTAGTCAGTAGTCTTATTAGAGTCTTCAACACTATCCCGATTTGATGGATTCAACATGGGACGTACATGGAAGATTTTTGACGTAGACGTGTAGATGTACGTCGCTAATACATGTAGACAAATCTGATGTAACGAGTTTGAGTGGATATTTGACCCATTTCGGGCTCTGTTTTGTGACTTTTGTCCCCCCCTCCAAAGCCTATCCTAGTATCCTCATTTCAAGCCCTAGTGAATGTTTTTGGACTCACAAACTTGCAACTGCTAACTAACACGAGTTGAACAAGGGTTTCATTTCATTGAAAAACATTTTCAGTATTGTGCATTTGCTTTAAGTATTATATTATATATGGGAGAGTTAAATTAATTATGTGGTAGATAGCATTTCCAAAAGAATTAAATTATACGGTCTCAGTTTTAAGCAGAAAATAAATTTTAATTATAAAATTCATTTTTTTTTAAAATCTAACATAACTTAGCTTCTTAAAAAATTGTTAAAAACATCTACGTCCCTATAAATATAAGTAATCTCATATAAATCATTCTCAAAGTTAGAGAAGACATATAAGTTATTTAAAGCTCACAAAAACCCGCATATATCCCTATCATCTACAGAGTTTAACAATGATTTAACATATCTTTGTTAACTCTAACCCATACTATAAATGTCTAAAGATGAAGAAATATAAAAGTTCTATAAGGTAATTTGATCTTTTGGATGGATGAATTTGTATTTGTGATTGTTTATAAGAATTGTAATGCCTATACAAATAAATAATGATGGAATATTTTGAGAGTTATATTAAATATGCAGAAATCCCTTTATAAATGATAATTTTAACCCCCTAAATAGATTATAAACCCATTTACCGATAAGTTTTTGTATTTTTAACACATTGTAGGAGTTTTTTTATATATATAATTTTTGTTGGAATTTGGTGACTAAAAATACATAATAATGTGTTATAACCAGTCTATATAATTACAAACGTTTTTGGAAATTCATTCACATATAAATGCATGAATGTTATATTTGTGTATTAATGTTTTATAATTGCATGCATGAATGAAAATTAAATATATAAGTTACCATAGAATCCTTTACATGGAAATTAAATGCATGAGTTACAAATGACACCATTGTATGCGTTTGTGAAAAATATTTTGTAACGAAAACATTGACCTCATGCATTTCAATTCTTTGTGGACCGTTGCATGCATTAAATCATAGTGCTTTAATACATAGGTAATGCATGCATGGGAATTAAAAAGGTTGATATTCATGCAACATTTAAAGCTGTCATGTATTATTCATTTAATCATATGCATAAACGTATGCTGTGAGCGTTACATATAACCTGTAAAATTCTTTGTGACCTTGTGATGTTTGCATATAAAAAGGGTTCATGTGAATCTGTATTGGTAGAAGAAAAAAAAGAAGAGGAAAAATGAAATGCTCCACCATCACATTAGTATATCAGTGAGATATATCTCCAACCACAGTGAATGGTTGAACCTCTTGTTATTCCCCTTTCTTCCACAAACTATAAACTAGTGAGAGGATGTGTCGATACATTATTCTATCATCTTTCTAGCTATTCTTTTCCTTGATTTGGGCGTTCAAAAGGATCACAGTCTGTTCATTGTGATTCTTTCGTAGCTCGCACCCCGGAAGAACAAAACCTATTGTGGTCGTATCTCTCAGTGGTAGGAGTCATTCAACCCTGTGCGTGAGGGGCCTTATTCACCGAGGACAGAGTGTCTTCACTCGCTTCCGCATTTCTAGATACAATTTTCTAATCCATCTCCATTTTATTTCATGTTTTTATTATATATTTTAGAGTATGCATGATTTAATATACAATCGATGTTTATACTTTTGATGTGATAATTATAAGAATTTTGTTTAGCTAATTTTTGTTTGTCATGCACAACAATTTTCATCCAGGATTAACCAAACAAAATATTCTTCATCTGTCAATTAAAACTTAATTCATGGGACTATTTGGATTTATAATTTTTTGCATTTTTAACACATTGTAGGGAGTTTATTATTATTATTATTATTATTATTGTTGTTGTTGTTGTTGTTGTTGTTGTTGTTGTTGTTGTTATTATTATTATTATTATTATTTTGTCACAGATATAGGAGATATAGTTTTGCATTTTGTTCTCAAATTTGAATATAATACCAAACGAAGTTTTGATTAAGATACTGTTGAAGGGAATTCTGAATGCAAACTATTCTTTCTCTAGTGTTATTTATAGAACATTTTAAGGGGTGTCTGCGCGCCTACAATTTACAATGATAATTTTTTGAGAGTTTATAAAATCAGTCTGTCTTGCAGTTCATCCTGAAGTTTGGAGGCAATTTCCTGTCGACTATACATTTCACTAGCCATAGTGTATTATATACTCTAATAGAAGAGTATATACTATATAGTCGATTATTTTTTTCAAAATAAAAATAAAAGTATGTATTGATTTATCTAGATATATGTTTTACTTTTCATATGTATTAGAAAAATCGAAATGGTTAAAGATTGCAAAACATATTATAAATAGGGTTGGACATATCATTTTTAATTTTTTAAATTTTTCTATAAATGCATCCATACAATTTTTATATCATCTATTTTATTTTTATTTTTATGAAAATACACCTTACAATAAATGAAGTATATAGTGGCCCCACCCAGGGACGGCCCAATAACCACATAATCGATGGAATTAAATACATGAATGGTGAGATATGTTACATTTACTTGTTTTTTATTTTTCTCAACACACAATCTTTTCCAAAATCAAGTCTAAAATTACTCCCCTCCTTAAATCTCTCCACCACACTGATAATATCTCCCTCTAACTATATATCTCTCTCCTGGTCCCTCTTATTGTTTAAAATAAATAGTGCTATGTATTTTTATGATTTTATCACTTTTTCATTCAGTTAAAATTTAATTTACTTTGTTGTTGGCCTTTTAAATTATTATAAAATATTGTGTATCTATTTTATAATATTATGACTTATAATAAAATGATATATGAGAATAAACAAATTGATTTTTTTTATAATATGCATAAGACGCCACTTTAAAAATTCTCCTAGGGCCAAAAAAAAAAAAAAAAAAAAATCAATTCTCATGATTGGCTGTGAGTAAAATCACCAAGAATCTAAATCCAAACAATCAGATTGAATTCATTCTGACTGGCAAAGAACCAGTCAAAGCGAATGAGTTTATGTTTGACAAGGTCAAAAAGGAGGGAGGATCCAACCCCACAAACCCTGACTCTATGTAAACAGCTAAAAAAAACTGGCTAATAAGTTTCTTGTCTCTACTCATGAGTAGTGGTTTTGATCACATCTGACTCGTGACCGTTGTGAGAGATTTCTCAGTGCTCACCATAGTTTGCACAATGGTATCCAATGATGGATACAACAGTACTAAACGACTGTTTGGATGACAATGTGAGCATAAGCAGGGACAGCCCTCTGAGTCTTTGCTGACTTACCTGCCTTTCTTTGACTAATGTTATCCATGAATTTAGTTTGCTATAGTAAATATACATTCGTACACGTTATCTGAGTCTTTTCTGACTTACATTTGTATAAATTTGAGATAGGTATGATAATAATCTGAAGACAATGATACTGTATTTAGATGTATTTTGATTTTTTTTTATTTAAAAAAAATAGATTTTTCTACTCAATTCTATTATTGAAGTTGAAGATGTATTTCGATAATTAAGACAGAAATACACGCAAAAACTTCTATATGGGGTGTAAGGTGATGACTATAATTAAATGTCAGTTTAACTCTTCTCATTCTCCGTTTGTCAGATATGAACAAATTTTTCATATAATAATGCTTTAAAATTTTCATTCATTTGTTCATTTTTTACTACATGAACAAAATTCTTTTCGTTCCTCATTTTCATTAAATCAGTTAAAAATTTGATTACAAAAAGAGAGCTACCAAATTGCTTCCAATTCTATTCTATATTTTCACAGGTGGATATAATAAATCATCTAAAATAATCAAACACATATGCTAAGCACAGTTTGATAAACACATATGAACATGATTTGATTCTCGAGATTTTTTTTTTCTATTGAAAATTGATTTCCAAAAAATACATTTTATGTTTTTAGGAGATTTGAGGTGACATTATTGGAAATGAATTTGAAAATTAGTTTTGAATTTGAAACATTTTTTAAAAACATATATTTAGGAAGCATAATTTTGTTACATCTTTGGAAAATTATTTTTTTATAATTAATAATTATTTTTTGTTTTCTTCAAAAGCTAAGATCATTAGGGCATTTAAAAAGGAGTTTGGATTAACATTCATGTAATGATAGAATCTTCAAAGGTTGTCCAAACTCTTTTCAAATGTAACTGCATTTGAAAACGTGTTAGGAAAAAATATAATTTTGAATAAAGTAACTTAGTAAAACTTATTTTTAGAAAACTCATTTTCTTTCGTTTTTTAGAAAAACATTTTGTGCTAAAAACTGTAATAAATTTTTTATTAAGCTTGTTTTTTTAAAAATTTAGAAACATTTTTGCGTTTCACTTTTTAAAATAAAAAAACATGCTTCAACTCATTTTTAAGTGTTAAAAAAACTGTCATAATTTTAAATTAATTATTCAAAGTTTGGGCGTTTGAAAGCACATTTATAGTTTTTAACTTCATGGAAAAGTAAAATCAAACCGTCCCCATTGGTCATAATGCTTTCCATAAAGGTCCATCAAACACTGTGAAAGGTTTTTTAGTGACAACAAACAATAATGCCAAAAGGCTAACAACGCAAACCCTCCTCCCCCTAAAAAAGAGCCAACTTTGGCTTTATAAATACCACCCCCTTCACACCCTCTTTTTCCCTCCTTGTAGCCCCAACTCAGAACAATGGTCCCCCCTTCACTTCCTCTGCTCCTAACCCTCCTCTTCCTCACTAGCTCTCTCTCCTTCTCCAATGGTGAAGACACATTCCCAACCCAACAAGGCCACCCCCACTTCCACCCTCACCCACACCTCCACCATGGCACAGCCAACCACAACTACAGAGACGCCCTATCCAAGTCCCTAATCTTCTTCGAAGGCCAGAGGTCAGGGCGGCTCCCCCCCAATCAGAGGCTCAAATGGAGGAGGGACTCCGGTCTCTCCGACGGCTCTGCAATGCATGTAAGCTACAATGCTCATCTGGGTAGTTTTTCATTTCGGTTTTTCTGATGTGGGGTCTCTGTCAAAATCACAGGTGGACTTGATTGGGGGTTACTACGACGCCGGGGACAATGTGAAGTTTGGGTTTCCGATGGCGTTCACGGCGACGATGTTGTCGTGGAGCGTGATTGAGTTTGGTGGGTTGATGAAGGGGGAGCTCCAGAACGCAAGGGAGGCCATTCGTTGGGCCACTGATTACCTTCTCAAAGCCACTGCCCATTTCAACAGAGTCTATGTTCAGGTCCTCCATTTCTCCATGGGTTCCTCTCTTTTTGGGGCAATGTGGGTTGGTTTTGTAAATCAAAAAAGCAAAATGTGTTTCAGGTGGGAGATGCTAACAAGGACCACGCGTGTTGGGAGAGACCAGAAGACATGGACACACCAAGAACCGTTTATAAGATAGACCCAAGCACGCCCGGGTCCGATGTTGCGGCGGAAACCGCCGCCGCCCTCGCCGCGGCGTCCCTCGCCTTCCGGAGGTCCGACCCTTCCTATTCAAAGCTCCTCCTCAACAGGGCTATCAGAGTAAGTGATTTGATTTTTTCAATTGGGTTTCCATTTCTGAAGTTGGTTTAACAAAAGCTGGTTTTTGGGGGCAGGTTTTTGAATTTGCAGACAAATACAGGGGGGCATACAGCAATGGCTTGAAGGCCGATGTGTGTCCTTTCTATTGCTCTTATTCTGGATATCAGGTTTTACATTCTCTCCCTCTTTTAGTCTCCCCCCCCCCCCCCCCCCCCCCCCCCCATTAAAACTACTGTTTTGATACACTTCTAATAGCCATGTATTTGGATTTTGAAGGATGAACTGTTATGGGGGGCTGCTTGGCTTCACAAAGCTACAAGGAACCCAACTTACCTGAACTATATCCAAGTGAATGGACAGACTCTTGGAGCTGGTGAGATGGACAACACATTTGGGTGGGACAACAAGCATGTTGGAGCTAGGATTCTCTTATCCAAGGTCCCACTTTTTTTTATTTCATCCTCTATAACACACCAAGTTCACTGTTTTGGATGACCATCTAATGCTGTACTTCCTCTGTCTTTCAGGCCTTTCTGGTTCAGAATGTGAAGTCCCTCCATGACTACAAAGGCCATGCCGACGACTACATCTGCTCGCTCATCCCAGGCAAACCATTTTCACAGACCCAATACACTCCAGGTCTCTCTCTCTCTTTCAGAGTACTAGTTCTCTTTATTGTTGTTTATACTGATAATGGGTTTGTTTTAAACACTTGAACAGGTGGATTACTGTACAAGATGAGTGACTCTAACATGCAATATGTGACATCAACTTCCTTCCTCCTCTTAACCTATGCTAAGTACCTGACCACCTCTTCCAAGGTGGTCACTTGCGGTGGCACCACAGTGTCCCCTAAGACCCTCCGCAACATAGCCAAAAAACAGGTACTGCAAGACTCATTTAACCCAGTTTTATAGACTCAATCAACAAATGATGGATTGAAACAATTTTGAATTATAGGTGGACTACTTGTTGGGTGACAACCCACTGAGGATGTCATACATGGTTGGGTACGGTCCGAGGTACCCGAAGAGGATCCACCACCGCGGGTCGTCCCTGCCATCCGTGGCGGCCCACCCGGGGAAGATCCAATGTTCCTCGGGCTTCTCGGCGATGAGCACCGCCTCGCCCAACCCGAATGTGCTCGTCGGGGCGGTTGTCGGCGGACCGGATGCAAATGACAGGTTCCCGGATCAACGGTCTGATTACGAGCAGTCGGAGCCAGCGACCTACATCAATGCACCTCTAGTGGGGGCTCTTGCTTACCTTGCACACTCATCTGGCCAGCTTTAGATAAGATGGTTTGATAGAGAGAGATGACTCTAAATGAGTCTCTCCTTTGTCTATTATGTTAGTGTTAGTGTTAAAGTTTGTCTTACCTTGCTCACTCATTTGGCCAGCTTTAGATAGATGGTTTGGTCAGAGATAGAGAGAGATGACTCTAAATGAGTCTCTCCTTTGCCTGTTATGTTAGTGTTTTAGTCTGTTTTTAGTTTGATTAACCAAAAAATGTAATCTCCGGTTCTTAAAGGGGCATGGGAGATTTTTTAATAGGGTTTTTAACTAAGGCAGGTGGTGCGTGCCTGAAACGGTGTGTGTTTTGAAAAACTTTTTGAATGGAACGAGGTGTCATTTACTCTTTTAAAATTGGGACTTTGTTTTAGGGTGCGTTTGGTTGCGCGATTGCAAAACTGATTCTGCAGGAATCTGCGATTGCAAACCTGATTCTGCAGGAAGCTCACTTTCTCAGTTTTTTCAAATCGTAGCTTTTGGGCACTATTTGCCTGCAATCGCTGGGTTTAAAACTGCGATTACAAAACTGTTTGATTGCGCGATTGCAAACGCAGCTTCCTGTAATCGCAATCGCAGCGCAATCGCGCAACCAAACGCACCCTAATTAATGTTTAAATGTGATATGAATGTTATGGAGAGATTGGTGAGGAAGGCATCTGAGGATGGTGGGTCAGAAAAAGATGTGCAAGGGGCTCAAGACCGAACAGAGAGAAAAAAACACATCAAAGAAAGTCAGTTCCTTTATGACAACCTCTGCAGCTCTCTGACCCACACTAACATGGCAGACCAGAAAACATTCTTGACCTCTTTAACACATTGAACTTTCACAAGCCTTCACATGCTTTTTTTAGCACATGAAATACTTATTGTTGGGCATGACTGGATATGTTTGTGCACATCAGGACAATAAGACTTGATTTCTTGTGGAATAAATCATTTAGATGTCTCAGTACTCTAAACAATAGGATATGCCGACCATAAACATTGCTTAGTACAAAAATTATGGTGTGCAACAGTCTAATGGATGAGGCTTCCTGTTACTGAAAGCACATGCTAGGCATGTGAGTGCAATCAACACATGCACAGGGAACCAAATTTATCAAAAGAAAAATCACAAAGAAGCCAGAACTCTGGTCCTGTTATTAATTATTACTCTTTGGCTTCTATAATTTCACATGCAAAAAAAAAAAAAAAAATCCAAACTATAATTCAAATGTTATCATGTTAAATAATGTGTGACCTGTGTAGCAGAGTTGAGCATGAAAAAGGATAAACGAAGCACTGTGATTAGTGATTCAGTACTAGCTATTAAGTGTTCCTTCTCATTACAAGAGAGAATTTCATCAGTGACAGGGTTACCATCTTAAGAGTAGCAGCAGACAATGAGGTAGATAATCTGACAAGCCAAATATAGTTTGGAAACTTGAAAATAACTCTGAAGGAAATGCCCTTAATATTAGTGAGACTAACTAGATGATTGATGCATCTCCCCCACAAAGGCATGTATTATAAATTCACATTGTTAACCTGAATGGGATGGTTCTTAAAAATAACCTGATGCATCTCCCCCACAAAGCCAATAACTTATATATGACTATAAGGTTAGATTTCTCCCAGTTTTGATATAACTCACCAATTTATTGACCTGAAGATAATCTGCTTCCTCTGTATCCCTTGATTTTCATGTCTGTATTCTCTATCACGCGCAAACTTGTTTCCTCCTCCACTACCGAAGGGAGGCTTATTACTCTCAGGGGAGCAATTAATCAGCAACTGTCCCAATTGAAATACTTACAACCTGGCTTGTCTCAGCTCTAACTTGGCTATGGTTCCCAAATGCACCTCATCCGGTCCATCTGCGATTCTCAGAGTTCGAGCAGTGGCCCAGAGGTGTGCTAAAGCAGTTTTGGATGATACACCTGCAGCACCGTGGACCTGGATGGCTCGATCAAGCACTTTCAGTGCCATATTTGGAGCAGCAACCTGCTCAATCAGGTAATAATTGTCGTTTAGTCGAATGATGTGTTTGGACATGAGTTTGAAAAAGAGCTTTTCCATTAAAGAAGCTTTTGAAAACAACTTTCTTGGAAGCACACTTTTGTTAGATTCTTGAAAAGGTGTTTCCTATAACTAAAAGTTGTTTTTCATTTTTATCAAAAGCTGTGATTGGTGGGCATGTCTTGATATGAGTTTAGATTAATTATGATTCCTGCAAAAGCGGAATCTCCAAAAGTTGCCCACACCCGTTTCCAAACACACCTTAAAATGGGCTCTGCAATGATCAATTTATCAATTTCCTAATTAACCAACACCTTGTAACAAGGATAACTCAAGACTGGTTTTTAGAGTACTGCTATAGTCGTTCATGTCCAGCACAGTCAATATAATATTAGGTATTCCAGAGGTTTGACAGGATCATTCCATAACATATTTTAGACATAATTACAAGGCTTACCTTTGCCATGGCAACGGTTCCCTGAGCTCTCTTGTTTCCGAGTCGATCCATCTGATCTGCTGCTTCCAGGACTAATAGTCTTGTCATCTCCAGTTCTATTCGACACTGCAAAATGTTGCAACTTTGTCAACTGAGATTACATGCAACTTGGAGATGAACCAGCATGTGGATGTTAATTGACACAGATCCTGAATATCTTTAATATTTATCAGAATGAGATGGTCAATTGGTCATAAACTTATGTTATAATATCCCTTTCATGTTATTACAAATACATAATTATGAAAGAGATGTACAAGGATTCTGAATGAAATAATAACCAAAAAATTGGTTAGTATGCTTCAATGTTTGCAAGTTTTGTCAAACAAAATTCTTAAGACCAACTAAATTTATTTTCAGTAAAGTTTTCAATCAAGTGGGAAAATTTTTTTAGTTTCAGTTCACACTAAGGAATCAGGAAGTTATAAGATAGATATTCAGAAATAGTGCGAGTGAGTCAAGAGGTGCAAACAGAAAACATACTGGTGATGATTTACTATAACTATAACCCAAGAACAGCTTCCAACTTCAACACAAGGAAGAATCAGAATGGTACAGAGAGGTTAAGCTGTGAAGAAACTCTCAAACCTATTAATAAGTCATAGAAAATGGGGATGATTTAGCTCAGCTCAAACCTCAACACATGAAAGAACCGCAATGGCTCAGACAAGGGTACTACATGTGAAGAAAATTCTGACTTAAGAATATGTAGAGCAAAAATATATGATTGATAGCTCTCTTTGAGCATGATTCTTCCATTGGGTTCTGAAAAAGATCAGTTGTATCACTTGTTCCTCGACACACGATGGTAAAATTCAATATCTATTACTGCAAGAATCAACTTGAGCTAACCTTTGCAAGATCTGACAAAAAGGAACCTTGCTCTGCAATCGACTTTCCGAACACTCTACGCTTATGGGCCCGTTCAACCATCAATTGCATTCCACGCTCTGCAGCACCTATCAGTCTCATGCAATGATGCAATCTGCCAGGCCCCAGTCTACCCTGCAACGAGTGCCATTTTCACGAGTTAAAAAAAAGGGGCTCTTTAAGGACAATTTCACCGCTTTTTACCTGTGCGATTTCAAACCCACGGCCTTCTCCAAGCAGAATGTTTGATGCTGGCACACAAACATTTTCAAAAGATACTTCTGCGTGACCATGAGGTGCGTCATCATAACCAAATACTGATAGTGGTGCCTTTATTTTCACACCAGGAGTAGTCACATCCACTAAAATCATGGACTGTTGCTTATGCTTTGCAGAAGTAAAATCTGTCTTTCCCTGCAAGGTAGGAAAACATAATTTATTTGTATATACTGAAAAGTACATAAAACATGCAAATTATAAATTATAGATGCTAATTAGACCACCACAATACACACTCACCATCACTATCAAAATCCTGCATCTAGGGTCCATTGCCCCACTGGTCCACCACTTCTCACCATTGATTATGTAGTTGTCTCCCTCTCTGCACAAGTCAAGGAAAATATTGGTAAGGTGAGAAAGAAAACTTGAACTTTAACTCTTGAAGAATAAGACCCTCCCCCTCCCTCCCTCTTCGGCTCTCTCTAATATCAGAAAAATGCACAAGCAGAATTATAACAGACATTAGAATTATATTTCCAGTTTACAGTGCCATTTAAAGGTTCAAAGCTCACAAACAGGTTCAGTCATATAAAAATATCATGCGCCATGCTCCAATCATAATTATATCAAAGCTTCCCTAATGACTTAGGCTCAACTTATTTGAAGGTAGACCTTGTGATAACAGTGCAGATGGAGCTGAATGTCGGAGTTTAATGGCCAAAATTTTGGCTTTGCATGCACAATACTGACAACACCACAATGCTGGGAGGCACACATACATCAATGACTAGCTGTATTCGTGTCCAGCACATCTGATGCAGGACACGGCATGCATAAATATAACATACATGTCCTAAATTTAAAAATATTATTGGTAGTTTGGGCACTTAATGGACTTAATGGGAAACATGACACGGTGGACACTTAATGGACTTAATGGGAAACATGACATGACCCAGTACAGTTTTTTTTTTTTTGGTTGTTGAATTCATACGATTACATCATAAGGTTTTGTATTTACAATGTGCATGGATCATGCAACTAAATGATGCTTAAATATTAATAGAAATTGATAGTTGATATGCTAATATAATTACATAAACAATTATTTATGGATGCATTATTCATCATTTTTTATATGAATATAATATATGATATACAATAATATATTGTTTGTTTATTTATTCAGTGCCATGTCCTTTTTATGTCCTAGGCTTTTCAAGGTGGTTGTGTTGCTGTGCCCGTTACCGCTTGTGTCTGTGCTCCATTGCCACAAATGCATGAATTTGGAAGACTCAAGGCCATTTTGTTGTGTTAGGCAACAAATACTGTTCAGTTGATCATCTGGAATAACTTGCATCACAAACTTACCTTGCAATTGAACACTCAATATTGGTCGCATCAGATGAAGCAACTTGTGGTTCGGTCATCGCAAACCCAGAACGGATATGTCCTTCCAGCAAAGGAACAAGCCACTCTTTTTGTTGCTCCTTGGTTCCATACCGCACCAACACCTTATATTGACAAAAGAGGCCATGACAAATCAGCACATGAAACTTTATCACCAGTGCGACTATTAGTACATTACATGATACATACAGAAGAATAGTAAACCATTTCATTTCAAATCTGTACAGCATGCCACTGTCTGTTTGCCAGAAATAGGGAAAATGATTGAATCAAAGAGGCTAAATGATTTCTCTCTCGATAAAAAGTATTATGCCTATTGATGACGCCTTAAGTTTCTATTACATGCATCTATCTACCATTATTTTAAATTTACAAACATTTTAAATTTAACATCAGCATCCTGACACACACCCTGTTGGAATGTTCAAATTATACAAATGCACAGGTTCATCAACTAATATGTAGGTGTAACAAACAATCAACGGAATCAGGAAATTTTCACTTACTTAATATTCTACAATACAAGGTGGTCTGTATATCAATGACCATTTATTTGAAAGCCTAACTCTGTCAATAATTTCCATACATTGGTTAGTAATGTATTCCATGTTCATATTTTATATCTTCAGAATATACTTTATTTTCAAAGGACCGCATGTTAAAACTTAGTCATGGAGGTCCCTTTACACATTAACCACAGAACATATCACATTTCATGAAATCATTTCACATGGAAATAACATATGTGCCTTAACAATCCAGCAACTGTAGTGTGCTTATGGGGTTCCTTTTTTTTTTTTATGTTCAGCATATCATTTGTTTTGTATATTCAAGGAGTAAATGTGATAGTTTGTTCATAGTCTTTTATATAATCACTACTTACGAAGGACTCATGGAATCATTTCCTTATATTAATAGGAAAAAATCTGTATAACCCCCCTGTAAACTGTCCAAAATCCATATAACTCCCTGACTTTTCCTGAAATCCATATAACCCCCTGAAAACACCCTCGTAAATCCAAATAGTCCCCTGTGTTAAATTGTGAGGAATATTATATGAATATTCTGTTTGATTGATCCTGTTATAATCCTATCATACCAAAAACCCCTACAATATGTTCAACATACAGAATATCCTTTATAAATGATAATTTTACCCCTTCTGGTAAGGTTTTATAATCTAATCAAAGGGGTAAAATTGTCATTTATAGACGATTATTCACATTTTTAACACATTGTAAAAGTGGGATTTGGTGTGCTGTGTTTTCCATGAGGGTTAATTAAACAACATATTCACATAATATTCTTCATTTGTCAACGGAAGTTGAGCTCAAGGGGTTATTTGGATTTACATAGGTGTTTTCAGGGGTTATATAAACTTTAAGAAAAGTTAGGGGATTATATGGATTTTAGACAATTTACTAGAGGTATTTTGGATTTTTCACATATTAAAAATACATTTACTTATTAAAAAAATCAAGTGGGTGGGTTTGGACCCATTGCTCAATGGTTGACACCACAAGGTCATGGGTTCAAGTACCAGCTCTTATTGAGTGTATCGATCATGAGCTTTTTACTGCAAACCTAGTCTCCTAAGAAGATAAAAACTTTGTAAAACCAAACAAAACTGGTCATCAATTTCAACATGGAAATAGCTTTCTCTAAACTATAATTGACGACGATAGTATGAGGGATGGAGAAAAATTGGTGCATTGATCAATAAATAAATTCTGCCAAATGAAATTTCAACTTCCAATTTACCTCCATATTTCCGGTATCAGGTGCACCACAATTAAACACCTGTGGCGCCCACACTGAACGCCCCATAATCTCACATAGATATGCATATTCAAGGTTTGAAAGCCCAGCGCCTAATAAATTACTGTCCTTCCCAAGAGAGACATGATTCATCCCATCAAAAAGTAGTTCCCTCGCTCTAGCAGCACTATCCAACTGCATGTGAAATCATAGAGAATTGTATCATGCATTTAATTTTATGTATCACCATTGTCCATATTGCAAGAATTAGTAACTACTTTCGGAAGCTGGGAGGAGGAAAGAGAGGAAGATGATATAATTACGGTGGCCCTTGACATATGTTATTAGGCAAAAAATGAACAGTCCAAATACCAGAAGTAAAAAGGCATACAGGTAGCCACAGGTTCCACAAGCCTTCTTGCTTTGCCAACTGTTTTAAATTCTCCTCCTCTGGGTGAATTGTCCAACGCGCGTCAGATTGTGCTAATTTGTTGAACTCAGCCTCCATTGGATATATGTGATCTTCCATGAATTTAAGCAACCTATTGCGCAAATCCAAAACCTTCTGACTTGGAACAAACTTTCCACTCCCTTGTGTGATATATTGGTTAATCCTTTCTATTCCAGATTCATTTTGATGATTCCTTAGAGCTCCCTGGCCTTCAGGTTAAAACATTGTAGAATGTAAAGAGTGAGATGTAAAAGAACAACTAAACAGCAAAACACCTGGTATGCAAATACAAGGTGGAGGTAGCATTCGCAGCTTGACTGTAAGAGTGTAAGGTAACCACAGGGGGTTCCTCCGATATCAAAAAAGAAAAAAAAAAGAGATTTTTTTTTAAATTTCATGTGAACTACAATTTAGAACAGCTTTTCAATTTCTGACTCACTGCAAAATTTCAATTTAAGGGTCATCCACATGGACCACTTCTAAAGTCAAAATATAAAATTTTGATTTGAAGTTTAAGAGGCAATGAATCACACTGCATCTCAGAAATTACATATAGACTTGAAGATTTGCATACTTTGACTATATCTCATATTTTAGATACGTAAGAAATTCTTGTTTTATATCCACACACGTACACCATAATTTGTAAAGATTGGCAGATTAAAAGAACATAGTTAACATTATTTGGTTATGACCTGTGTTTATGGTTTACATAATGAAGGACATACTGGAAGCATTATATTCAGTCTTTTTGGTTAAAGAAATTTTGTTCATTGCGAGAGACTTGATTTTGAAAAAAGCATGAATGACAATGCATTTCAACATTTTTATTGAGAAAAGATGGGACTACCACCTGAATTTATTAGAACAGAGAAAAACAATAAAAAAGAGAGAAGGGATTTCCAAACACCAAAGTACAAATCCCATCTATGACCTCCATGAAAGTCTTTACAATGACTTGTACAATTATCCATCCCTTAACCCACTCAGTGGACAAACCCGAAAATGCATTTTAACAATTACAGATACCAACTATCTTTTTCCTTCTTTTGCAAGAAACTCTATGCAAATTTCCCATATTCAATGCATACACATGGAGAAAACCATAACTGATCAGCAACTTCTCATTAACAACTTACCTGGTGGAGGATGATTAGGAAGCACAGTTTTTCTGCCAATAAATTCCCATGCTGAATCAACCAAAGCATTACCAGCTTTTCCTGCATGCTTGGCAAGATCCCCTGCTGACGCATTACCCTGCATTTTTATGCAGTTATGGTAGAATTAAAAGTCACATTACAAATAGATCGAGCAGGAATACATTCAAAACTCAAAAAGTTTTCAGAATAATGTAATAACATTGTGGTCTGGCATACCAAGATCCACCTGTGAAACACCCCAGCAAAAATAGATGCTCCACGAAACAGGGAAAAGGCAATATAAAACTTCCAGTCAGCAGCTGGCCATGGTTTTCCCTACAATTTTTCAAAAGTTACATTTAAAACAACCTCATAAGTAGTAGATTCAGATGAACAAAAATTTCAAGGTAACACAAACTTACAGATGCAGAGCAGTATTCTGCAAGGTATTCTGCTTGTGAAGGAAACCCTTCAGGTATGCCAGTAAATTCAAGTCCCCGATAAGATTTTTCATCACCAAGACTAAGATCCACAATGTATTGCTGCAGAGGAAGAATCAATCACTTGTTATCATTTATTGAATCTAGTAATTCGCTATGTTTGTGATGTTAATGCAAATTGATAAGTTTATCTTTGGACAATTATAAAAAAATGTAAAGGAATTTGTTACATTAATAATATACAAAGGATTCTATATCACATAAGCAGAATTACAAGCATCAAGGAAGACCACGGTATCAGATAGATCACCTCTTAAGTATCCATTAAGGTTGAATAAAAATATGATATGTCCAACCTAGGAGTCTTGCAACAATAAATATTTAGAAATTTTTAAATAAAGTTCCATTTAAGTAAAAATTCAGCACAGAGACAAGGTCTCGAGCATTTAGACACTAAATCAAACACCAAAAATGTTGAGAAAATTAATTAGCAGCCAAAGAGTGAATGTGATTGTGAATTTGCAATTACTATAAAAAGATAGAGACATTAAAATGAAATAGAAATACATGTAGTTAACTACAATTATATGATAAAAGATAATGGAAATTTAAATACCACTAGATAAGAACCAGTTTTCTAAATAAGTAAAAAATTGACTGAAATTGTCAAACATATACATTTTCTATTCCTCAGCCCACATCCCACCAAGAAATCATGGTTGCACCAGATAGATATACATGCTTGTAATTATACAAAGGCAAAATTGCAGACAATTGATTCATGATAACAAGTAAACCCATCTGGTAATTTAATTCATAGTAAATGAAGCAACATAAAGCAAGTATTTTAAAAGAAGTAGGAGTACCAAGGAGCTGTATGCAACGTCACACATCTGGTTTCCAAGAGTTGAGAGCTCCCAATCCAAAACCCCAATTACTCTATCCTGCCAAAAAAAAAAAAACAAACAGAGAGAGAGCTATGATACATAAACAAGTTTATAAATATCTAGAGAAAAGAAAAGATGCTTATTTTTCCCCATTTTTTTTTATAGATAAGTGGTGGACATTGAACCAATGACCTCACGACTGTATATATTGTTGTCAACCATCGAGCTATGGATCCAACCCCGGGATGCTTAGTTTTCAATTACAACCATCATTACTAACCATGGAACGGGGGCATGTTTGCAGGTTTGAGTACAATGAAGATACTTTGTTTTGGATAGGTACATAAGTTACCATGTTGATTTCAAGGAGTTTGAATATTTATGTTTTTTTCAAGGGGTTTGAAATATTTTTTCAATCTCCACACTTATTCCTATTCAATAGGGTGTTAAAAAGTGAACCATAAATAATGTTCCAATTCATGAAATCTGAGGCAGAGAACAAGAAAAATAAGATTTATAAAGCAACTTTTAGACAATCATATCAGCTCCTCACTTGGATAAACAATTAGCCAGCCCATCAGTGGATCGAGAATGCATGCTATTCTTGTATGAATAACATCTCCTATCCAAAGAATCAATAACCAAACCATGTTGAATTAAAGATCAGCGAACAGATGCATGTGCAAGAAAATAGCTGAAGACTATTAATGTTTCACAGCCACCAACGCAATTGAAATTTTTTTCCCAGACATACAGGTAGAAGTTTCCTAAATTTCTTCTTTTCTTTTAAAGGGAGATTCGAATTATACCATCCATAGTATTACATGTTTTCTTTTACATGAGACATCAGGAAGGAGATACCCTAGACCGTATCAACTTCAATACTTCATTTAACTAATAAAAAAAATTCACTGTATAATAAATTATCATCAGAAGTGTAGCAGTACCCAGAAAAGAGAATGTCAATCAATTTCATTCTTAAAAAAAGGTGTGTCTACAAATAATAAGGTTAATATACATATACTTATTCATCGTAGGTTTAAGTAAATATTTAATTAACCAGACCTCATTGGGATGGAAAAGCAGATTATCAATCCGAAAGTCACCATGTACAAGACAAGGTCCCAATGCTTCAGAAGAGTCGTCGAGAGGAATGTGTTGCCTTAGCCACTCGATCAATTCCAGCATTTTTGGATAACGCTCAGGTTTTGACTCACCCGTTGAAGCGAGATATTGCCTTGCCCACCTCTCTATCTAAAAAATATCATCAGATATCCTTTGAGAATTTAGAGTGCCAAAAATATTCAATAGGAACTGACAAGAAAAATTAGAGCCATGTTGTAGGAGACAAAGAAATAGTCAGACAATTTCTACAAAATCTGAAAGAAATAACTTAAAAAAAAACAATTAAATATGGTAACAATAAAAATTAGATGATCTGATATTTCAAAGAAGATGTTTAAAATCATATCCACTAAATTCCCATTCAAACATAGTTCTAAAAATATATTTGTCATCTCCATCAATTATGGCTATATACACAAATCAGGTAAATAACACGATGTAGTTCATGGCATATTATTGTTTGTAATAGAAGTAGTTATCACTGATGAGACATAACGATTTGCACTTTTCTCAACACTTTAAACCTATTGATGAAACATGCATGCAAATTTAATTAAAAATGAGAATGAATGAAATCCATATAAAAAAATTTCTGGTATATTGTATTTCCAAATCCAAAGTAAATCGATAATTAAGACTCACTCCAATAATAGCTGTTGCGCAATCACAATTGAAGTAAGTATTACTGGATGTTCATCTACACCCATTGTGTTTTTTTGAACTACGACATCGTACAATGAAAAAATCTACTTTCAAGTCTTCTTCAAGGTACATAACTTGCTTAAAAACCTCAAATTCATAGATCTATTATCTATAGACCTTATAAAACAATGCAACAAACATCAGATAGAAAATAGACTCACTTGTCTCTTGCAATAGTTCTCCCGGCGACCAAATTTTTCCAGCCCGACAGAGTTCACATCAACTCTATGAATGGCAGCTAAAGTTTTGGAAGTTTCCTTATATATAGCCTTCCTCCGGTTCGGACACAATTCCTATATCACAAAAAGATATCATTTGAACAGTAATAATATATCAAACAGTAACCAAATTCTGGTTACTATGTGTTACATCCATATTAAATTTAGCACTAAGCTGTTCACATGGTTTCAAATTTTTAACCCTTTCATTCTTCAAATGCTGCATTACCAACTCCTACACCCCCTATTATTGTTTCCAATCAAAGATCATCGTTTTTCCATAAATAACTCAAATTGGGGCTAAATGTAACATCAAATCAGTAAATCCTCTCAAAATAATCCTCTCACCGGCAATTTAGGATCCAAGAAAATCCGGCCTTCCAAATACTCCATGACATAGAACGCGGTCCCGATGACGCTCGCATCCGTGCAAAGGCAGAACACCTTCGGCACCGGAACGTCAGTGTGATCCCCCAACGCCTTCAGAACCTGCGAAATCAACAACAACGCATCAACAGAACGTCCCCCCCCCCCCCCAACCCTATCAAAATCTAATACCTGAAATTCCCTCTCGACGGCGTGCGCCGACTGCAGGATCTCCCCGGACGGCTTCTTCCGCAGCACGTACCGCTTCTTCAGCGACGGTCCCGACTCGACCTCCAGGAGGAACGTGGGGTTCGATTGGCCGTGCCCGAACTGGGAGACGGAGAATCCGGTGGGGGAGGCCGGAAAGCCGTCGACGTTGGCGGCGGCGTACCGGAGCAAGACGGACTCGTCGAAACGGTGGGGGGGTTCACTGGCCGGAGCAGATCGGAAGTCAGGATCGCCATCGTATCGATTTTTTCGATGTTTAATTTTTTTTTTTGGGGTCTTGACACGATTTGGGAGAAACAGAGAGAGGTTTGTTTTTATATGGGTTGATATATAACGATATGGATAAAATGGTTTTTATTTTTATTTTTTATTGTTTATTTAGCCAGCTTACGTGAACGGCTGCGAGACCGTCCAATAAATATCGACGGTTCGACCAACCAAAACATCTATCTATCAAAGAAAAAAGAGCACACCGGACCCACATTGACAGATATTTCGGGAGGTCAACACAGCATGTGGCCGACTGGGATCTTCGGTTTGATTTTATGTACTTGTATCTTATAAATTCATGAGAATTTAAAAAAATAAAAATTTATTTTATTTTAAATCAAATAAGATACACCCATGAAAAATAAACAAACAAAGAATCTGGATACTATGAGTAGGGGTGGTAAACGAGCCGAACGAGCCGAGCTTTGACCTGCTCAGGCTCGGCTCGTTTAGCAGCAGGCTCGGCTCGGCTCGGGAACGAACTTCATTTCGTGTTCAAGCTCGGCTCGTTAGGCTCGTGAAAAGCTCGGTTAAAGCTCAGCTCGGCTCGTTTGTTAAATAAGTCAAGCCGAAGCTCGAATCAAGGCTCGGCTCGGGCTCGTTTAGCTAAAAAAAACCTTGTTTAACATTTGAAAAGTCACATTTTACAAATCACAACAACTTATACATGTGAAAATAACATAAATTCGGGCTCGGGCTCGGCTCGGGCTCGGTTCGGGCTCGGCTCGTTTCCCTTTTTTCTATTAAGTAAACGAGCTCATCCAGGCTCGGGCTCGGCTCGGCTCGGCTCGTTTACAAACCGAGCTTTAAAAATTGTTCAAGCTCGACTCGTTTATCTAATCGAACGAGCCCGAACGAGCTTTAACCGAGCCGAGCCCGAGCCGAGCCCGAGCTGCTCTGCTCGTTTACCAGCCCTAACCATGAGATCAGTTGATGGATTTTATTAAAAGTGTATATATATTTATTTAATAAATAAAAATGCATAAAAAATAAAATGTACAATTGAAATAATTAAATGCATGTACGAACTCAGTGGAACCGTATTTGGTTTTTCATCAAAATCACTTGAATAAATAATCAATTAATGATTTTCAAGAACTAGCTAGTCAATTATTAAGCTATATAAACATCAATGTCAAAACTTAAAACTCAAAATAGATTTTAGGTCTTCCACTTTTACACTTTTGTTCCACTTTTATAAAACATAAAAAAGATAATAGATAACTCAATTGCTTACTTATGAAAAAAAAGTTGTATTATTTAATCATTTTATGTTTAAATTTGAATGTTATATGGAAAATGTATCAAATCATGATTTATAGAGTTTTATTTATAAAAATTGTGATTGGTAACTTGTTAATATTAAAAAAAAATAGAACTTTATTATGTGTTCTTGTATTGGTATATAAATATTAAAAAATATAAAAAATTTAAGACCAATTCTAGAAAATTTTAAAATATTTTATATTTGTTGTAAATTTATTTGATTACTAATAATAATTAATGTATTTTATTATGTTTATGACATCCTAAATTAATGATTCTCATCCTATGTCGTTTTCAATATTCTCTTAATGGTTTGGGTTTATATTATCTCCTATAGACCGAATCCTTTGCTGCTGTTTTCTTGCCATGATCTTGCTCTTTTTTTTTCTTTGTTGTCATATTGCCAATGAAATGGACGGCGGACATATGCAAACACATACCCCATTATTTATTAAATTATTTCCATCATCTTTTCATGGGCCACTTTTTAGCATAATTCCACAATCCATTTCATTGGTTGCTACATGGAAACACAGAGAAAAAACAAGAGCAAGAAAAAATACAACAAAGGATCCGGTCCCCTCTTGTGTATGTGTTGGATATGATAATCCATCCCTTGTGGAGGACTAGCATTGTATACAATGCTATAATCAAATGATATTATTGTATATGCTATGCTAAAAAAATAAGGGAAAAATCCATATAACCCCCTGCAAACTGTTTGATATTCACATAACATAATGTGTTTTCTTAAATTCTATATAACCCCCTACAAACACTAGGTAAATCCAAATCAATCCTTCTGTGAGTTTAGTTTCATTTAACTCTACATATTAAATTACTTTTGAACCCTCACATAAAAAGCATTCCTCTCTCCCCTTTTCCCATCTCCTCCCTCTCACCATGGTTGAAATCTTGAATGCTATATCCCTCATTTGCCTTACACATTTATCACACACCAACAACAAAGAAATAGATTGGAGGTTGTGAATCGCATAGAAGTGGGTGGTGTAATAAAGGAAAGGATGGGAAGGATGGGGATGATGGGGATGATGAGGGAGGGGGCAGCAATGGAGAATGGGTGGTGGTAGGGAGGAGGGAGGGGGACAGTGATGGAGGAGGGGTGGTGGTGAGGAGGGGGGAGGGGTTAGAGATGGTGATGGTTTGGGTGGTGGGGAGGACTGGAGGAGGGAGGGCAGGTGGTAGTGCTGGAGGGGGTGTGGGGTAGTGGTGGGCAGTGGTGCGGGCAAGGATGGAGGGAGGGGCAATGGTGGTGGAAAGGGTTTGGTGATGGTGGAGCTAGATGTGGGAAATTTGGGGAAGAAGATGAAGAGTAAAAATGTCATTCAAATGGGTGTATTTAAGTTTTTCATTGAATACATGGGTTTAATTGGGTAATATTTTTGAAACATGGTTAACATAACATAATATTCTTAGAATATTTTAATTTTAGGGTGTGTTTGTGCCACATGAAAAGTGAGGGAAAGTAAAAACTTTCTCTTTGACCATCCAAAAACCTGGTGTTTGTGCCAAACCAATAGAGGGAAAAAAATTTCCCTCACTTTCCCTTTGCTATTTTGTCGAAAAAAAATTTCCCTCACTCTAGGGGGGAAAGTGAGGGAAAGTGAAGGAATCTTAGATTTCTCTAAACACATAACAAAAACACATGATAAAAATAAAAATAATATTAACAAGACTATAATATTTTATACATTAACTAATTTTTCTCAATGAAACGATGTGAATCAAAATAAAAATAATGTTAACAGACATATAATATTTTATACATATTAAAAAAAAAAAACTTATATAAAATAATATTTATGAAATTCAATAAAATAGTTATGTGAATCTCTCACAAACAATATTTTCTTATTTTCTGTCATTTTATTATATAAATTTTTATTTTCCATCACTTTCCATCACATGAAAACAATATTTTTATTTTCCATCACTTTCCATCACAGGCACAAACATCATATAAACTGTTAAAGAGAAAATTTTTCTTTTCCTTCATTTCCCTTTGACTCAAATTCCTTCACTTTCTTTCATTTTCCCTTTGAGATTGTGCACAAACACACCCTTAATAGTAGATTTTTAACTGGGGGCTTATATAGATATACCTATGTGTTTGCAGGGTGTTATATAGATTTTATTTTATGAAAATATAGGGTGTTATATGAATATAGGACATTTTAAAGGGGTTATATGGATTTTTTCCAAATAGAAATGAATATGACATTCGACTGTGTTTGCACACTCATGCACCAAGATGGACACACAATCAATCGGATCATAAAAATCATAAAAACTGTGAACCATCATAGATGATCCGATCCTATTGTTGGGATTGTTATTTCACAATCAGACAAAATACAAAAGAATTCTAGTGACTGCAGATATTAATATGCTAGTCAACCGATATTGAATTCCATCATTATTTGTTAATTCCATAACAATGAATTGATAAATGTTCACTCAAATGTTTAAATGTGAGATTTGAAAATTATTTTTGACATTTGTCAGTGATTATTGAACGTGATATGTAATGATGAGATCCAAGACTAACTGTATATATCAATGCTCTTGCCCTTGCACCTTCACACCTATGAGCATCTATGCAGCAAATACATGATACGTGCAATTCGGGTGTGAAATCCAATTTAAGAAATATATCTTGTGCTTCGCACTCGGCTGCAATTACTTATATGCGAGCTACATTATTGAAGAATTGAAAATTAAAATAACAAATGGTTGTGTGCAAAACTACATGTTGTGTGGGATGATTTTTGTGAGAATGTGTTCTTGAAGCTTCCATGCCAGCATGTATATATTACTCTACAAGAACATTTCTTTTTTTTTGGTAAGATACAATAAACATACCTCTTCTAACTACGAGATAGCGCATCGGATATTTTTTATATTTTCTCTGTACTTTTTCTATATTTTTTTCATCTTTATCAGAATTATACTTCAAAATAAATAATAAAATCGTAATAACTATTTTTACTTTTTTTTTAAAAAAGAAAAAACATACAACTTGTAGACATAGAAATCATAGGCTAAAATTTATTGGACTGGTACATGAACACAGGTTATTATTTTTTTTTTACAGAGTCATGATTAATTTGGTGATCATGTTAATTTTAGACCACTCATAAAATACCAAGTCAACCTCTCATTTTAGAATAGTTTGAACTGCCAAATTAATTAATTAATTTTTTTAATTTAGAGTGTAAAAATAGACGGGTGAACTACTAAACCTGACATGAGTTAGGACACTTACACATTCGGAGTGGATAATATTTTTTGGATTTTGAGACCCTCAAAAAGTGGGGCCCTAGGTGACTATCTTGGTCGTCTATGCTCATGGCCGGCCCTAGTGAACCTGACACGACTTGGGATACTTACTCATTAGGAGCCCATGCCTATTTAATTCATTTTATTAACTCAAAAAAAGTATAAAACTAATTATGTATGTATTTATAGATTATTAATGGTATGGGTATAAGAAGAGCATTAAAAAATAGCTTAAAAACGGTCTATGCCCATCAAAGTCAATTTTTCAAATTACAAATTAAATTACAATTTTCACTTTTAATATTCAAATTGAACAACTATACAAGTATTCAACACTAATTAATTCAAATTTCAAAGTTGTTTACATAGATAATTAACTTTAAGTTTTTCGGTCAAATAAACAATATAACTAATTTTTTATCCTTTGACGTGTTGGAATGGAGGATTATGGAGTAATCGGGTGAAAGACGGCGGGGAGTGCTTGGCTCGGTAGAAATATTTTCTACTACGCTTGGCAACTGTGTTGAGGGCTATCCCCGGTATTTCTTTTTTGTGTATGTTATGTTTTGTTTTTTTCTCTAGCTCTCCTTTATTTTCAATTCAGACATTCTCTATTTTACCTTTTAATAAAAATGCTCAAAATTTTATTAAAAAAATTATATATAATTAATATCAAATTTGAATTTCTAAAAAAAAACAGAGTTTGTCAATTAAACTGACTGGCCAACCTATTAAGGCATGGTGGGCTGGCATGATATGACACATCAGTACATTAGAATCACATGACGAATCATGATGGGCTGGGGTGTTATCTGATAGTTCACCATAGCATGACACATTAAGGTAAATAGACCAACACGATAGCATGTGGTATGTTGATTCCAAATGTTACAAGGAAACGAAGCTGATAATGATGGAAACTTGGTTGTTGATCAAGATACTTCCAATTAAAATTAGAGTAGGTATGTACCACAAGTTCTTTTATAGGGGGTAACTGGGTGGCAGGGTGGGTACACACATTAATGCATTTTTATACACGAGAAGATGGGCATAGTGTATATTCAATTGTTCAAAATAGTTTTATGATGAATGAGAAATTTGATTCACAATACGCCATATAACCGTAAAAATTACATTGTATGTGTTGAAAAATATTGTGTCACATATCGAAGTATTGAAAAAAGAAAAGAAACACACAATCACACACAAAAATGATAATTAAATTCTTCGACAAAGGCTGCCTACGTCCACATATAATAGAGATCACATTGTGTGATAGAGCTATAAATTTGAGTCTCTCTCAAACCCTAGGTGGCCTCTTAACTCACAAAAGGAATATATATAGTCTAATATACAAATGAAAAATACATGTGACCTAACTCACAATAAGTATCTATAACCCAATACTCTGCCCATACGTGTATCTAGTTGTAGTATCAAATTAAACTATATAAAACTTCACTCTTGCAATTTTTCTTTGATAATCTAGAAATTGATCTAAAAAAGACATAAATCCAACATAATACTAGAAAAGACCCTACACAAATCTTTCCCCATCTTACAACTGGATTATTATATAAAGAGTTTTAGTTCTATGATAATAGAATTATGTCTCATTATTCATTTTCTCTCTAAATCTAACATGGTATCAGAGTCACATAAAAAACTTTAACAAAAATAAAATAAAATAAAATTAATAATAATAATAATAATAATAATAATAATAATAATAATAATAATAATAGAGTTTGGTGGAGTCCACATCAGCAAGGGAGTAAAAAAAATACAAAGAGAGGACGGAAGCTGCCTCAAATAAAAGGATAAATCTATTTTTAGGTTTTTTCTTTCTCCGATCGCTCTGGGTTCTCGTTTTGATTCCGAATATAACTGTTCTGGTACTTATTTTGCTCTATTTATCATCATCTTCGCATGTGTATTTTTCATCTTCATCTGACATCTTCTAATCTTAATGGTGATCATCCCACCGACTTCGAATCCGGCAGCATATCCGGATTCATTATCATTGAAGATAATCCTTGTTACTCCTTAAGCTATATGTGAAGGTGCCCTTTTTCGATGTTTTCTCTCCAACCGCTCTGGGTTCGTTCAGAAAAAAACTTGCTTCCATGTCAATGTTATGTTAGCACTCTATTCAAGAATGATTAGGGATTGGATTAATGAATCTAAGTAGTTGCAATAAAGCCCCAAAAGACATGCATATATACACTATGAAAACCATACATATAAAGATACAAGCATGACAAAACAATTTCAGTGACCGATAAAAACCATCACCAAAACCCTTATGTTTGTCACCAAAAATCTACTGTGATGCTCAGCTGTCTGTATGCCCTAGATATTCATGCATTCACTATATATATATATATATATATATATATATATATATATATATATATATATATATATATATATATATAGGGAGCTATGCGGGAATCGGTCGTGCGGGACTCACGGGCCGTTCACGGGTACGATCCTGCCATCTCGCCGTTGGATGCGAAGGGGTTTCATTCCCGCATTCCCGTGACGGTGGCGTGCGGAGTCCACGCGGGTCCAAACGGTCGATGACCCCGACCGTCGAACTTCGACGGCCCGTTGACGCCGCACGGACCCGCACCGTATCAGTTCCCTATATATATATATATATATATATAGGGAGCATTAGGTGCGGTTTATCTGTCGTCACGGGCCGTCGTCGTTGCCAGTTCTTTCTTTGGAGGAGGCGGACGGTGAGCCCGACCGCATACCGCACGTCGCGACCATATATATATATATATATATATATATATATATATAAAGTTCCTCGCCAGGAAGGGGTAGTTCTCCACAAACATGCATATGAAATCCTTCTCTTCCTAGAAGGCTCTTCTCGAGATCGGCCTTCTCTTCCTATCTTCTCGGAGGCCGGAGGTGCCATTTATATATAAATTTTGCTTTTTTTTTTTAGTGTTGGGTGTGACTGTGAGTGTAACAATGGCAACCCCTTATATAGGGAGATATCCAATGAACTTTCGGTATGTGTTGCATCCAAAAAAAAAAAAAATGTGGATATGTTTGTGATATTCGGTCCTCCTAAGAATCTGGAAGTCTAATTATTGATCACTAGAATATGTTCTCTTTCCTGTAGTTTATCCACATATATGGAAACCTGACTTGGTTCGATTATATTGGATTCATGTATACAAATTCAAGAATCACATTTTTGTGGGTCAGTTGCCGTAACACATGGAACACCAGAAAAATCTGTCTTTGACAGGACATTTTTTTTTCTTCCTTGGAAGCTAAGTTTCAGATAATTTTGAAGTGCTTTTCTGGATATAGATGCCTGGAAAAGTGTTTGGGTGGCTTTATTCCATTCAAACCATGTTTGTTTTTTTTTTTTTAGTTTTTTTTTTCCCCTCGCATAGCAAGTTGGTTGAGTTGCACCCTCACGGAATGAGAGATCACAGGTTCAAACCCGGTTATATCTCCTTATGGGTGTGTTAACCTCTTGTGGATCTGTTATTGTATCCCCCCCTTGTGGGTCTCATTACAATTTTTTTTTAATTTTCATACGTTAAACTTGTATTTAGGGCTGCAACTTTGGTCGGGTTGAACCCGAGCTCGATAGGTTGAACCTGATTTTTGCATGGGTTGGGTTGACCAAATCGAGTTAGGTTCGGGTTGACCTCACTTATAACCCGATCCAACCCGAACCTGTAAACTAATAATTAAAAAAAAATCATGACCGTTCAATCTGTATACTTGCACTAGGTTTAGGTGGTCCCTATGAAATGTGAATCCCTTCAAATCAACTAAAAAGTGGCGATCATGATATCTAACCAAATAATTTAGATACTCTTCGTGCAGCATTATTAGACATCAAATAAAGTAATAAAATTAATGTGTGATAAAGAGCATAGGCATGCTGAAATGTCAAGGAACCTAATTAAACTCCCTTTACTTCAGGAGCAGGGATTTCTATTCTATCGGCCCATGGTTAAGTACAATAGGATATAAAAGTCTTAGGCCCTTTAGACAAAAATATTTTTAGACGATTTTAGTTTTTTAAAAAACTAAAAGTTCTTACCAAATAAAACAACTTAAATATTAAGCAAGTACTGAATTTTGTCAAAGGATTGTTTCTTGAAATCTGCGTTTTATAAAGCAGCCCAAATAATTACATTCTCAAAAATCGTATATAAAGAGTTAAAAGCTAAAAACTATTTTTCAAACTGTGATTCCAAACACACACTAGCTAGGAGAAAAGGTGGTCAGACAAAAAAATAAAATTTTTTTTTACTTGATAAATAAAATAGTGGTGATAATATTCTTATACCCAGTTGTTCTTGATTTCTCAATTCGTTCTCCAAAATAAAACTATCTAAAATTTTATGTAAGGGATTTTGATTTTTTTTTTCTCCAAATTAAAATTCAATGAAATTAAAAAAAAAATTCAGCATTGGCCTTGATTGTTTGTTTTGTAGGATGAACTTTTAAAAACGGGGCCATATCGTGTAAAAAAAGACGGGTGAACCCGACACGACATGGGACACTTTACTCGTTAGGAGATATCCAATGCACTTTCGGTGTGTGTGTCTAAATATCTTTGCATCCAAAAAAAAGTTGGATATGTTTGTGATATTCGGTCCTCCTAAGAATATGGAAGTCTAATTATTGATCACTAGAATATGTTTTGTTCCTGTTGTTTATCCACAGATATTGGAAACCTGACTTGGTTCCATTGTATTGGATAATATATATTAAAATCGACATCGTGTCGTTTGTTTTGTCATTGTTGTAAAGAGTAGGGTAGCCAGGTAGTATAGATAGTTTGTTATGAAATGTGATTAATGTTGTTTTTTGTTGGCATTGGTCAAGAAAAGCATCTATTTTTTTATATTATTTAATGAGATGACAATTAGCATGGGCCCTGGATGAGAATGAATATGTGATATGGATGAAAAGAGAAACTACTTTTTCTGATTCATCCATTGTTACAAGATGGGGGGGAGGATTTATGTAGGATCTTCTTAGGCATTTTGTTGGATTTATGTATTGTTTTTGGATTTCTAGATCATCAAAGAAAAAAATTTCAAGTGTATTAACAATGTTGTAATTCTATATTATGTATAGGGGCATTATGGTCATGTAATATACTATATATACTACTTTTGTGAGTTATATTTTATAGAGGCGGCCTAGGGTTTAAAATAGTCAGATTTGTAACCCCATCAGACAATGTGATTTGTATTATCTGTGGACGTTGGCAACCTTGTCGAACCCCACTTAAATCTCATTTTTGTAGGGTCTTCTCTAGCATTTGGGCTTTGGACTTGTACGTGGTATTTTAAATCAAATTGCTCATTCATCATAAAATTATTTTGAACAATTGAATATACTATGTTCATCTTCTCGTGAATATAATTGCATTCTTGTGTGTACCCACCCTGCGGATATGGTCACCCAGAAATTTTTTTTTATATCCGCACGGATATTTAAAAAGCCACTATATATAAAAGAACTTAAATAAATAATTAAATATAACAAATTTTTATTTAAAGTAGTACCTACTCTAATTTTAATTGTTAAAAAATTAACTTAAAATTAAAAATTCACAAACACAAGAAGTATCTTGATCAACAACCAAGTTTCCAACATTATCAGTTTCATTTCCTTGTAACATTTGGAATCAATATGCTGCATGATATCTTCATGTTATGCTGGTCTATTCATCTTAATGTGTTGTGTTGTGTTGACCCGGACAACAACACCCTGGCCCATCATGAATCGTCATGTGATTGCTGTATCGTGTCAGCCACCATGCCTTAATGGGTTGGCCTGCCAAGTTTATTGAGATTTTTTTTTAGAAATTCAAATTTGATATTAATTATGTATTTTTATTAGTAAAATTTTGGACATTTCTATTAAAAGATAAAATAGTAAATGTTCAAATTGGGGATAGAAAAGAAGCAGAGGAAAAATAAAACGAAGCAAACAAGAAAAAGAAAAAATTTACTTTACCGAACTATCTCTTGACAAGTTGGTAGAGATACCACCTCTTTACCAAGGGTTCGAGTCTTGCCCCTCTTGATATATAGAAGAGGAATTGATCAAGAATAAAATAAAATAAAAAAACTTGGGAAAGCCCCCAACACAATCACCAAGCTTAATAGAAAAGATTTCAACACAACAAAGGGTAAAAAATTAATTATGTATTGTTTATTTGATCGGAAAAACTTAAATTTAATTGTCTATGTAAATAAATTTGAAGTTCGAATTAATTATTGTACGCCATTTGTTGTGCTGAATACTTGTATAGTTGTTCAATTGGAATATTAAAATTGAAAATTAAAATTTAATTTCTAGTTTTAATAATTGAATTTGATGGGCATACAAAGATTTTAAGCTATTTTTAATGTTATACCCACATCATTAATAAGGTATATACAGATATAAATACATAATTATATTTATACATTTTTTAATTAATATAATGAATTAAATATTGCAATAAATTTTTACAATATTGTAAATGTGATGGTATTGTAAATTAATTTCATTTATAGTTTTACCAAGGAACAAACTCCTTGGTAAAGGTCTATTTAATTGGACTCACCCTCTTCGCCCTTTGCCTACGAATATGACCTTTTCTTGTTGGATATACGCATTCACCAACGAATTAATTTTTCCTTGGTAAATGTTTACCTTTTTCTTGTACACCCCTTTTGGATAGCGGGTTAAGGGAGTATAGGGGGGAAGGGGGTATAAGGGTGGTATAAGGATGGATAAGGAAAATGACTGTTTGTTTGCAGAGTATAACTTGATATTACTAAGCCAGTTTAAATGAATATAAGAGAGTATAACAATTTTAAATAACCCGTAGGATAAGCTATACTCAGTTTATCTATTCTCATGGGCCCACATGTCAAATCAACTTTTTACACCTTACCATATCAAATCACCTATCAACACCTCGTATACATCAATGGGGCTCACATGTCAAATCAACTTTTTACACCTTACCATATCAAATCACCTATCAACACCTCGTATACATCAATGGGGCTCACATGTCAAATCAACTTTTTATACCTTATTTATATGGGTAATTAACACTTTTAGCCCCATAAAAATGAAAATTAGCAAAAATAGCCCCGCCCATCGAATATTTGCAAAAACTAGCCCCGTTGACTCGGTCAGTGCTGCCACGTCAGCGCTGGCTTTTTTTTTTTTTGAATTTTTGTACTGGAGACGGATTATATATAATCAGTCTTCAGTACAAATTTTCAGAACACTGGAGACGGATTATATATAATCAGTCTCCTGTACAAATTTTTTTAACACTGGAGACGGATTATATATAATCAGTCTCCAGTACAAATTTTTTTAACACTGGAGACGGATTGTATATAATCAGTCTCCAGTACAAAATTTCAGAGTACCTTAGAAAACACTGTAGACGGATTATATATAACCAGTATCCAGTACATTTCTACCTTAAATGTTTTTTTATATATAAATTGATGATTTTCTTAAACACACATGAAAATCTTGCTCGAATACACATATAAGAAACAACTTAAATGAAATAAAATTTAAGTCTCGTAAATACAATCACTCCACCCCTGTTCACTATGTCACGAGATATACATGTTTAATTTGGATGACATCAGGATATACCATTCGATGTAGATGTCAAAGTTAAAAAGAAATAATTTATGAAAATATTTGAATGATTGTATTTATGAGATTTAACAGATTTTTATTATCTATGCATTTTCATATCTGTGTTTGAGAAAACCATCAATTTATATAACAAACAAAAAAAAACAAAAAAAAACAATAAGGTAGAAATGCACTGGAGACTGATTATTTATAATCCGTCTTCAGTATTTTCACTGGGTTTCTGAAAATTTGTAAAGGAGACTGATTATATACAGTGTTCTGAAATGCGACATGCAGTGTGCGGCTGGGGTACTGCACAGAGTATATGCGGCGTGCGGGAGTATATGTGGGTATATATGCGGTTCTGTAATTTTTTATTAATAAAAAATAATTTTGTGTCGATGACAAGATAAATTTTGAAGAAATCACAATCAGACTTAATTTTTGTATTATTTTTAGTTACACGTTATAACATTAATATTACAAAAAACAGTTAATAATTACATGTGAACTAATTATGTAAACTCTTTTTCACATTAACACAAACAAAACATGGCTATGGTTGATCTGTCTCTCAAGCCATATCCATGTGTTATTTTTCATAATAAAAAAAATCCATGTGCCATTTCTCCATTCATAAAGAAACACACATGTTAGTTACTTTCATCATTCATGTGTCACTTCACTTTAAAAAACCACAAGTCACTTGTTCTTCTTCTCTATTAATAAAACAAGAGAGAGAGAGAGACTGAGAGTGTGACACGGATGGAGAAACAGAGACAGCCACTGCTCGGGAAGAATAAGTTGTCGAAGAAGAAGGTGTCTTCAATGAGGATCGGGTGGTGTCATGTGTCATCGGACGTCAATGAAGAAGAACTTAAGAATCGTCGGACGTCAATGAAGAAGAAGAACTTAAGAAGGGGTCTCAACTGCTGCATAATGCCATCGTCTATGTTTGCTTCTTTTATTTTGTGTAAATGTTATCTGCTCGACCAAACTCGTGCATACGGAATCGAGCCGCATATCGCATACCCGCATATGGCCTGATTCCAGTGAATGCGCTTCGGTCTGTCGACCGAACCGCCCGTGCAGCCGCATATGCGGCCGCACGGGCCGCCTTTCAAAACAGTGATTATATATAATCCGTCTCCAGTGTTTTCACATGGTTTCTGAAAATTTGTACTGGAGACTGATTATATATAATCCGTCTTCAATGTTAAAAAAATTTCTACTAGAGACTGATTATATATAATCTGTCTCCAGTGTTAAAAAAATTTGTACTGAAGACTGATTATATATAATCCGTCTCCAGTGTTCTGAAAATTTGTACTGGAGACTGATTATATATAATCCGTCTCCAGTGTTCTAAAAATTTGTACTGGAGACTGATTATATATAATCCGTCTCCAGTACAAAAATTCAAAAAAAAAGGCCAGCGCTGATGTGGCAGCACTGACCGGGTAAATGGGGCTAGTTTTTGCCAATATTCGATGGGCAGGACTATTTTTGTGAATTTTCATTTTTATGAGGTTAAAAGTGCTAATTACCTTATTTATATTTTATTCTTTATCAACCAAACAACTTAACTTTTACTCTTACGTTTTCCAATGAGAATAAAAAAAATCAACCAAACAGAAAATCTTTTATTCCTGTAGAATTGTTATCTATACTGGCATAGTTATCTATTCAGAATAACTCAATTCCTTAATCCAAACGGAGGCATAGTGTATATATGCGAACTTTGCCATACGGGAATAGCACCTCAGGCCTAAGCCTGGCATGACCTTCCCCCTTTGGACACGCCAGACATGGACTCATAAAAGTAAGTGTCCCCATGTTGTGTCAGGTTCACCCGGTTTTTTTGACATTCTAAATAAAAAAATAAAAAAATTTGGTAGTCCAAACTATCCAAAAGTGATAGGTTAACTTGGTATTTTATGATTGATCTTGTTAGATTACATATTAGTTTGTTATTATATAAGTCTGTTAGTGTAACACTATGGGACCGTTTGATTCATAGGAATACTGATTTTAAGTGCTGATTATAAATGCATGCAGATTATGTAAGTTTTGATCATTTTAATCAATTTAGAAAGAAAAAAGTTGTATGGTTCAATTGAAATTATAAGCACTAATGCAGATAACTGTGTTTGGTTTACCACTGAATAATAATGCTCATTAGAAGGATATTTTGGTTCATTTAATAAATGTTAAATGTTATTTGATGTTTGGTTAAAAACTTGAAAATTTACTTTTTTTTTCATTAATAAAAAAAAGAAGATAATTTGGTTGAGTCAATGAAATACATGTACTATATCACTATAATTTGAACCAAACGGTTTTCCAGATGGAAGCAGATTAACAAAAAATGTATGGGACATATGTGGTGGAGATCAATCTGTTGAGGTGGTGGAGGTCGACGTGCTGCTCAGATCTGAAGAGGGGGGTGGCCAATGGTGGTCGAGATCGATCTGTTGAGGACCATCGAAAAGGCTGTTGTCTCCGGATCGATCTGCTGCTCATATCCCAAAGGGAGAGATTTTTTTATCATGCTGGATCCGTTGAGGAGGGTTATGTAGGCAGTCGAAATGCTCGATCTGGTGAGGTATGGTGAGGAGATCTATGTTTTGGGGTGTTTGATCTGTTGTGTGGTGATCGTCTGGTGGGAGGGGTCCAGTGGGGGGTCACGATTAGGGTTTCATCCCCATTTCAGCGTTTGCTTTCGGCGCACAGAGAGACAGAGAGAGGTGAGGGGAGAGAAGGAGTTAAAAATGGTTTATATACCAAGCGTCATAACATTTCTATTGTGGGGGTATAAGCATCTCTTCACGTGGGTGTTAACTAAGCGAATGGTGGAGTGAGGAAAGTAAATGGATGACTGGTTGCTGAAAATTTCATATGTATTTTGGCTGAAAGAGGAAAGTTTTCAGTGCTTATTTGTATGTGAACATATGTTGCTCCCTAGTAAGTGCTGATTTTCAGCTTTCAGTCTAATAAGCTCTTAAAGTTTATCCAACAAACGGCCCCATAGTTTCTCTTTTCATCCATATGACCATATCATATATTCAATCTTATCCTGGGCCCATGCTAATCCTCATCTCATTAAATAAATAAATAACTAGATGCTTTTCTTGACCAATATCACAAAAAACAACATTAATCCTATCTATCCTACCTGGCTACCCAACAAAACTTTATTTCGATCGAGTGACCTCTCTTTACAACAACGACAAAACAAAAGACATGATATCGATTTTATTCCAATACAATGGAACCAAGACAGGTTTCCAATTTATGTGGATAAACAACATGAAACAGAACATATTCTAGTGATCAATAATTAGACTTCCAGATTCCTAGGAGGACCGCATATCACAAGCATGCATATCCACTTTTTTTTTTGGATGCAAAGATATTTAGGCACAGACACACCGAAAGTGCATTAGATATCTCCCTATATAAGAGGTTGCCATTGTTACACTCACAGTCACACCCAACACTCAAAAAAAAAATTATATATAAATGGCTCCTCCGGCAGACCTCGAGAAGATAGGAAGAGAAGGATTTGATATGCTGGAGAACTACCTGGCGAGGAACAGAAGGGCTCAGCCTCCTCCTAAGAAAGAATTGACGACGACGATGACAACGAATGCGATCACCATCGTCAAGAAGTACGACGGGGTCATGTTTGTGGACTACCACCATCACCGGAAACCCCTTCGCATGGCCGCAGGATCATAAAAGTGACTAGTTTTTTTTTTTTTAAAATAAAAAAAATAGTGAATGCTTGAATATCTTGGGAATAGACGGTTGAGCGTCACAGTAGATTTTTGGTGACAGATATAAGGGTTTTGGTGACGGTTTTTGTCTGTCATTGAAACCTGTTTTGTTGTAGTGTGACATGCTTGTAACTTTATATGTATGGTTTTCATAGTGTAACTTTTCTATATAAGCATTTCTTTTGAGGCTTTATTGCACCCGCTTAGATTCATTAATCAAAACCCTAATTTTTCATGAATAGAGTGCTAACATAACAATGACATGGGAGCAAGTTTTTTTGAACCGAGCCAGAGCGGTTGGAGAGAAAACACCGAAAAATGGATTTTTACATTTATTTGAGGCAGCTTCCGTCCTCTCTGTATTTTTTTTTTGTAATAGGCGCAAAGAGTTCGGGAATGAGAGGAATCCGCATGAGGGGCGGAACCCAGAACATCTTCATATACAGCTTGAGAAGTAACAAGAGTGATTTTCAACGATGATGAATCCGGATATGTCAGATTCGAAGTTGGTGGAATGACCACCATACCATTGAGAGCAAAAGGTATCAGATGAGCATTTCTATTAAAGGGTAAAATAGAGAATGTCTGAACTGAAGATAGAGGAGAAGCAGAAGAAAAACAAAACATAACATACACGAAAATGAAAAACTGGGGAAAGCCCCCAACACAATTGTCAAACTTAGTAGAAAAGATTTCTACCGAGCCAAGCACACCTGCCAGTCTTCACCCAATTACTCCATAATCCTCCATTCCAACACATCAAAGGATAAAAACTAATTACATTGTTTATTTGATCGCAAAACTTAAAGTTAATTATCTATGTAAACGACTTTGAAATTTGAATTAATTAGTGTTGAATACTTGTATAGTTGTTCAGTTTGAATATTTAAACTGAAAATTGAAATTTAATTTATAGTTTGAAAAATTGATTTTGATGGGCATAGACAGTTTTGAAGCTATTTTTTAATGCTCTACTTATACCCATACCATTAATAATCTATATATACATACATAATTAGATTTATACGTTTTTTTTTAGTTACTAAAATGAATTAAATAGGGATGGACTTATAACGAGTAAAGTGTCCAAAAAAATTTAATACACTTGAAATGTGATTAATAATGCCCCTATACATAATATAGAATTACAACATTGTTAATACACTTGAAATTTTTTTCTTTGATGGTCTAGAAAAAACAATACATAAATCCAACAAAATGCCAAAGAAGATCCTACATAAATCCTCCTCCCCTCCCATCTTGTAACAATGGGTGAATCAGAAAAAGTAGTTTCTCTTTTCATCCATATCATATATTCATTCACATCCAGGGCCCATGCTAATTCTCATCTCATTAAATAATATAAAAAATAGATGCTTTACTTGACCAATGTCACAAAAAAACAACATTAATCACATTTCATAACAAACTATCTATACTACCTGGCTACCCTACTCTTTACAACAATGACAAAACAAACGACATGATGTCGATTTTAATATATATTATCCAATACAATGGAACTAAGTCAGGTTTCCAATATCTGTGGATAAACAACAGGAACAGAACATATTCTAGTGATCAATAATTAGACTTCCATATTCTTAGGAGGACCGAATATCACAAACATATCCAACTTTTTTTTGGATGCAAAGATATTTAAGCACACACACCGAAAGTGCATTGGATATCTCCTAACGAGTAAAGTGTCCCATGTCGTGTCGGGTTCACCCGTCTTTTTTTACACGATATGGCCCCATTTTTAAAAGTTCATCCTACAAAACACATTTAACAATCAAGGCCAATGCTGAATTTTTTTTTTAATTCCATTGAATTTTAATTTGGAGAAAAAAAAATCAAAATCCCTTACATAAAATCTTAGATAGTTTTATTTTGGAGATCTAATTGAGAAATGAAGAACAATTGGGTATAAGAATATTATAACCACTATTTTATTTATCAAGTAAAAAAAAATTATTCTTTTTGTCTGACCACCTTTTCTCCTAGATAGGGTGTGTTTGGAATCACCAGTTTGAAAAATAGTTTTTAAGTTTTAATTATTTATACACGATTTTTGATAATGTAATTATTTGAGCTGCTTTATAAAACGCAGATTTCAAGATATAATCCTTTGACAAAATTCAGTACTTGCTTAATATTTAAGTTGTTCTATTTGGTAAGAACTTTTAGCTTTTAGCTTTTTAAAAAGCTAAAAACTAAAATCGTCTAAAAATATTTTTGTCAAAAGGGGCCTAAGACTTTTATATCCTATTGTACTTAAACATGGGCCGATGGAATAGAAATCCCTGTTCCTGAAGTAAAGGGAGCTTAATTAGGTTCCTTGAAGTATATTGACATTTCAGCACGCCTATGCTGTTTATCACGCATTAATTTTATTACTTTATTTGATGTCTAATAATGCTGCACGAAGAGTATCTAAATTATTTGGTTAGATATCATGATCGCCACTTTTTAGTTGATTTGAAGGGATTCACATTTCACAGGGACCACCTGAACCTAGTGCAAGTATATAGATTGAACGATCACGATTTTTTTTTTTTAATTATTAGTTTACAGGTTTGGATTGGGTCGGGTTGTAAGTGAGGTCAACCGAACCTAACCCGATTTGTGAGTCAACCTGTATTGATCAACCCGAATCTGATTTGGTCAACCCAACCCATTTAAAAATCGGATTCAACCCGACCCAAATTGCAGCCCTAAGTGCAAGTTTAACATATGAAAAAAAAAAAATTGTAATGAGGCCCACAAGGGGCGGATACAATAATAGATCCACAAGAGGTTAACACACCCATAAGGGGATATAACCGGTCTGAACCTGTGATCTCTCATTCCGTCATGGTGCAACTCAACCAACTTGCTATGCGAGGGGAAAATAAAAAACTAAAAACTAAAATAAAAAATAAAACAAAACAAACATGGTTTGAATGGAATAAAGCCACCCAAACACTTTCCAGGCATCTATATCGAGAAAGCACTTCAAAATTATCTGAAACTTAGCTTCCAAGGAAGAAAAAAAAAGTCCTGCCAAAGACAGATTTTTCTGGTGTTCCATGTGTTACGGCAACTGACCCACAAAAATGTGATTCTTGAATTTGTATACATGAATCCAATACAATGGAACCAAGTCAGGTTTCCATATATGTGGATAAACTACAGGAAAGAGAACATATTCTAGTGATCAATAATTGGACTTCCAGATTCTTAGGAGGACTGAATATCACAAACATATCCACATTTTTTTTTGGATGCAACACACACCGAAAGTGCATTGGATATCTCCCTATATAAGGGGTTGCCATTGTTACACTCACAGTCACACCCAACACTCACAAAAAAAAACTATATATAAATGGCACCTCCGGCCGACCTCGAGAAGATAGGAAGAGAAGGATTTGATATGCTGGAGAACTACCTGGCGAGGAACAGAACGGCTCAGCCTCCTCCTAAGAAAGAACTGGCAACGACGATGATGACAGATGCGATCACCGTCGTCAAGAAGTACGACGGAGTCGTGTTTGTGGACTACCGCCATCACCGGAAACCCTTTCGCATGGTGGCAGGATCGTAAAAGTGACTAGCTTTTTTCTAAAAAAAAATATAGTAAATGCTTGAATATCCAGGGCATACTGGCTGAGCGTCACAGTAGATTTTTGGTGACAAACATAAGGGTTTTGGTGACGGTTTTCACAGGACCGAAACTGTTATGTTGTAGTGTGACATGCTTGTAACTTTTTATGTATGGTTTTCATAGTGTAACTTTTCTATATAAGCATTTCTTTTGAGGCTTTATTGCAACTGCTTAGATTCATTAATCGAAACCCTATTATTCTTGAATAGACTGCTAACATAACATAGACATGTGAGCAAGTTTTTTTTTAATGAACCCAGAGTGATTGGAGAGAAAACACCAAAAAACAAATTTACACTTTAATTTGAGATCAGAAGGCTCAAAGAGTTCTATGTATTTTATTTTATTTAGAATAGGTGCAAAGAGTTCGGGAATGAGAGGAATCTGCATGAGGGCTGGAACCCATAACATCTTCATATATAGCTTAAGGAGTAACAAGAGTGATCTTCGACGATGATAAATCCGGATATGCCAGATTCAAAGTCGCGTAGTAGGATGATCACCGTTGAGATCAGAAGGTGTCACATGAAGATGAAAAATACACAAATGCGTAGATGATGAAAAATAGAGCAAAATGAGTATCAAAATAGCTATATTTGGAATCAAAACAAATCCAGGGCTGTCGAAGAAAGAAAACACCAAAAATAGATTTATCCTTTTATTTGAGGCAGCTTCCGTCCTCTCTCTATTTTTTTACTCCCTTTTTGACGTGGAGTCCACCAAACCCAATTATTATTATTTAATTTAATAGGGTTTTTTACGTGACTCTGATACCATGTTAGATTTAGAGAGAATTATTCTATTATTATAGGACTAAAGTTCTTTATATAATAGCAGAGGCAAAGCTATAGCTTGGCTTGGCTGGGCTGTAGGCCCCCCCCCCCCCCCCACCCCCTTCCCCCCAAATTTTTTTAAAAAAACTTAGACAATTATTCCCACCATTATTCAGTCGTAATTATCCATAATTATTACCCTTAATCATGGCTAATTATCCTCTATCACACCAGCTTGTACACGACTACATGGTTGATTATTGCCTTGTATAGGCTAATTAATCCAGTCATTAATTTCCCATTACACATAGCCATCACTTACCTTGCATTGAAGAGACGTAACTCAATTTCTATTGATCACATGGTGAGATACAGATTTCTTATTAAAAAATACAATAGATACAAGATGAGAAAGAAATTTTCCCTTACTACCAATTTTGTCATGGTTTTGAGATTTCTTGTACAAAAATATGGTTTTAAAATTTTCAAATCTTTAATTTGTTAGAATGACTCATTTGTTGTATCTATACCAGCCTAGATATATTGACATCAATTATATTTTTTTCAATTATGAAACTTGTTAAAACAATACTTCATTCTTGTAGATTCTATGATTGTTTACATTGAAATATTTTTTGCTGAAAATATCAACGCAGATTCGATAATAGATGATTTATATTTTCTAAAAGATCATAAATATAGCTTCAATAAAGTATTTTCTAAAGAAAAAAAACTTAATGTTTTGTCTATTTTTGTATTTTTGCATATCTATGACAACATTTACTAGAAATGAATTATAAATGATTGGTTTTTATAAAATTTAACTTGTTTATTTGATTTCGAGTTCATGTCATTAAATCATGGTCCCCCCCCCCCCCTATAATAGTACAATTGTAAGTTGGGGTAGATTTGTGTAGGGTCTTTTCTAGTATTCTGCTGGATTTATGTCTTGTTTTTAGATCAATTTCTAGATCACCAAAGAAAAATTGCAGGAGTGAAGTTTTTCTATGGTTGAATATAGTTTAATTTGATTCTATGACTAGAAACACGTACGGGTAGGGTATTGGGTTATAGAACTTATAGTGAGTTAGGTCACATGTATTTTTCATTTGTATTAAGAATGTTATATATGATTCTATATTATGTGTAGGGGCATCATGATCATATATTAGACTATATATTTTGTGAGTTAGAGGCCGCCTAGGGTTTGCAAGAGAGTCAGATTTATAGCCCCATCACACAATGTTATTTGTATTATTTGTGGACGTAGACAACTTTTGTCGAACCACTTAAATTTCATTTTTGTGGTTGTATTTCTTTTCCTTTTTAATACTTGGATCCATGACACGATATTTTTCAACACATACAACATAATTTTTAGGCTTGTATGGCATATTTTGAATCAAATTACTCATTCATCATAAAATTATTTTGAACAGTTGAATATACTATGTCCATCTTCTCGTGAAGAAAAATGCATTAATGTGTGTACCCACCCTGACACCTAGTTACCCCCTATAAAAGAACTTGTGGTACTTATTCTAATTTTAATCTGACTCTTACATTTGGAATCAATATGCTACGTGCTATCGTGTTGGTCTATTTACCTTTAATGTGTCGTATTATGCTGAACCGTCAGATAACACACCAGCCCATCATGATTCAGCATGTGATTCTAACATACTGATGTCGTATCAGCCCACAATGCATACCTTAATGGGTTGGTCTGGCTGTTTAATTAACAAATTCTCTTTTTTTTTAGAAATTAAAATTTGATATTGATTGTATATTATTTTTTTGGTAAAGTTTTGAGCATTTCTATTAAAAGTAAAATAGAGAATGTCTGAATTGGAGATAAATGAGAAGTAGTGGAAAAACAAAACATAACATACACGAAAAAGAAAAACTGGGGAAAGCCCCCAACACAATTGTCAAATTTAGTAGAAAAGATTTCTACCGAGCCGAGCAAACTTGTGTCTTCACCCAATTACTCCATAATCCTCCATTCCAACACATCAAAGGATAAAAAAAAAAAATTATATTGTTTATTTGACCGAAAAACTTTTAAGGTTTTTTTTTTTTGGTGTAGATCGAAAAACTTAAAGTTAATTAGTATTGAATACTTGTATAGTTGTTCAATTTGAATATTAAAAGTGAAAATTGAAATTTAATTTGTAATTTGAAAAATTGATTTTGATGGGCATAGACAGTTTTTAAGCTATTTTTTAATGCTCTTCTTATACCTATACCCATACCATTAATAATCTATATATACATACATAATTAGATTTATACTTTTTTTGAGTTAATAAAATGAATTAAATAGGCATGGACTCCTATTGAGTAAGTGTCCCGTGTCGGGTTCACCCGTCTTTTTTTACATGGTACAGACCCATTTTAAAAGTTCATCTTGCAAAACACATTTAACAGTCAAGGCCAACACTGAATAAAAATTGGTTATTTCATTGAACTTTAATTTGGAGAAAAAAATCAAAATCCCTTACATAAAATTTAGATAGTTTTATTTTGGAGATCGAAATGAGAAATGAAGAAAAACTGAGTATAAGATTGTAACCACTATTTTATTTATCAAGCAAAAAAAAAAAAACTGTTTTATTCTTTTTGTCTGACCACCTTTTCTCCTAGTTTAGAAACACAGTTTGAAAAATATTTTTTAGCTTTTAACTATTTTATATACGATTTTGAGGATTTCAAAACACGGTCCTTTAACAAAATCCAATACTTGCTTTGTATGTAAACTATCATATTTGGTATCAGCATTTAGCTTTTAGCTTTTCAAAAAGTTAAAATCGTCACAAAATGTTTTGCCAAATGAGGCCTAAGCTTTTATATCTATTCGTACTCAAACATGGACCAATAGAATAGTAATCCATATTCCTAAAGAAAAGGGAGTTTAGGTTCCTTGAATTATATTGACATTTCAGCATGCCTATGCTCTTTATCACAATTAATTTTATTATTTTATTTGATGTCTATTAGTGCTGCATGAAGATTACCTAAATTATTAATCTAGATATCATGATCGCCACTTTTTAGTTGATTTGAAGGATTCACATTTCATAGGGACCACCTAAACCTAGTGCAAGTTTAACATATGAAAATAAAAAAACAAAAAAAAATTTTTTTTTTTTTTTGTAGTAAGGCCCACAAGAGGCAGTACAATAACAGGCCCACAAGGGGCTAACATTCTTTAGCCCCCGTTTGGATACCGGATAAGCTCCGGATAACCCCGGATAAATTTTTTTTTGTGTTTGGAAAGCTCGGATAAACCCAGATAAAGTGTGCCAGAATAAACTGGTATAAAGTGGTATACGGATTCCAATCAATCCCTAGAATAAAATTTATCATAGGTTATTCCATCCAAAGAATAAGTGGGCCCACTGTCAAATCAATTATCATCACCTCTTATAAATCACCTGTCAAATCAACTATCATTACTTTTTTACCTTTTATAAATCCTTATCCATTCTTTATTCACATTTTACCCAAACAACAAAATATTTATTCTTACGATTCCCAACGAGAATAATTCAAATTACAACCAAACACAAAATCACTTTATCTTTATTTATACTCACTTATGCTCGGATAAATAAATACTCCAGAATAAATCATATTCTATATCCAAACGGGGGCTTAGGGTGCAACTCAACCAATTTGCTATGCGAGTGGTAAAAAAAAAAAAAAAAAAAAACATAACATGGTTTGAATGGAATAAAGCCACCCGAACACTTTTCCAGGCATTTATATCCACTATGTGTTATAGTGACATTTATTTGGTGATGGTATTTTAAAATCATCACTACATGTGTATATAAGCTTCGTTTTATAATAAACCGCTGCTAAAGAGGAAAAAAAATCGCTATTCATTCGACGCGAACGAGTTGTTGTGGACAGAGTTGGTGCCAATTAATTTAACTTTCTTTTTCGCAAATAAACCCTTCTTTTAAAAAATGTAAAATCAAATCCCTTTCTCTCCATTAAAAAATGCCTCCCTCCCTCTCTGCAATTTTTATTTCTATCTAAATTAGCGTTTCGGATGAGAAGCCATGAAAAAGAGGGAGTGCGAGCTCTGCAGGGCGGAGTCCTCACTATACTGCGTGTCGGAATCTGCCACCTATGCTTCTAATGCGACGCGCGTTTCCAGAGCACGAACTTCCTCGTCGCCTGCCACGTCCGCCGCATGATCTGCCGTGCCTGTGTCACCCTTTTTATTCACTTTTTATTCACTAGCTTCAGCATTTTTGGGTAAAATCATTTCTCTCTCACTTTTTATTCACTAGCTTTAGCATTTTTGGGTAAAATTAATTCTCTCTCTTTTTATTCACTTGTTCTTGTGGTGGATTTTATATTGTGAGTGGTTGGGGAGATGATGATAGTGTTTTGTATATGTTTGTGATAATGCTTGTGAGAAGCAAACTAATTGTTTCATATTGTTTAATGGGGGTAAATTTGATTCAGAGAATGAAATGCTTGACTTATCAGCCCTAGACATTTATTTGTTCCATGTCAACGGTGCTGTGCAGCAGAAGCCTTCAAGGGGGTGAAATGAGTTTGTGTCGATTCGTTTGGGATGGAATGAAAAAGATGAAAGGTTTGCACTGAAAATGGTGAATTTTTGTGCAATTTTAATGGGTGATTCATGACACACATTTCACAGATGATATTTTCCCAAAAGTGTGGTCTTGATACGAGGATTTTATGATTTTCTTTTTCAGATGTAGTTCATTAAACATTGTGAGGCTAAGGATGATTGTAAGTGTCTCGGGATTTTTTTTTCCTTCTCTCTTTCTATGTCTTCTTGGGTATTTATAACTTCACCATGGATGATGACAGGCTACTTACCTGGAGAAGAACATTGATATAAAAGAGCCATTTGAAGGTTTGATTATCTTAATTACCTTCCGTGGTCATTTGTTTATGGGTTCTAATTATCTATAACAATATGTTTAGCTTAAGATTTAGTATGATTGAATTTTAAGGATTCTAACAAATAATTAATCAATTAAATATGGTTTGAAAATTCACAACTAAAGATTGAGAGAATTTTATTCTTGCCATAAGCCTCTATTCTTGCCTTTTTAGGCCTAGCTTGTCTGAACACTTTCAAATACTTTAAAATATAATACAAAGAATCTTGTAACTTCAACTTCTTGTTCATCTATTCAAGTTGTATATGTGATTTATAATGGGGATTATGAGTATTAATTTGTTGATTGTAGTACTTTTATATGCTAATGAGATTTTTTTATAATTGCTATGAGTATTAATCTGTTTTCTGATGTTTTATGTAAATTTTTACAGGAATATTTTCCCAAAAGTGGCGATCTGAAACGCTATTTCATACATTATGATATAAGCGGAAGATCAAAGGTACCTATTGAGCTCATAATTTGTCGATGTATCTGAACAAATTCTCTCTGCCTTGGTTAAGGAAGATCATTATTTTAGGGAACAACTCACATCTGAAGGTATTTATAAATTGTTGCTTTAAAGCTGATATGTTACAGCTCCAGAGCCCTGATGGGAGAAAAAAGTAGCAATAATGTGACAGCTCCTTCAGAACATATGGTATGCACCTTTACCATGTCAAAACCTTTCCCTACTTTGTGTGGATGTGGAATTTACAAACACTCCAGCAGATCAACATATATTAGTATGTGGATTATGGATGAGATCCTAAATTATTAGAAGACAAAGAAGTGATTCTTCATGCATGTCATGTGACCAACGTATATCCCCAAATTTTGATTAAGAACACCTCCATGTTATTAATGATTTTCTTTTATTTGTTGGTTACATTAAAATTGTGCGTCTGGCCTTAACAATAATGTTTGAAGTGATCATGTTGGTAGTTGGGATGTGATTTTAAATTTTGCACTTCACTTTGGGTTTGTGTCACGCCTATTCTTAATTTTCATGCTTAGTTCTTCATTTATAATATATATTTTTTATGTAACAATGAAATAGTGGTCTGAGAAGGGGTGGTCCTATGGCTAGCCTTGAGGTGGTGGTGGTGGATTTGGGGGGGGGGGGGGGGGGGAGGGGGGAGATTGTGTGTGGCCAGGGGCGTGGTAGAGAAAGAGGCCGCGGAGGTGAAACAAATGTCTGCTGAAGCTCCTGATGCGGAGTAGGAGAAGTACCATGTATAAGCAATGTGGCAACAAGTGGAGCAGATGCAAGAGCATATGCAAGCATATGCGAGAGTTTATTTCTCAATTTACAAAATCATTCCATGATTTATCGAGATTCAAATTTATTAGATGATTTTTGCTATTGAATTTTAATGTTTGTAATTTTGAGTGCATTCATATATTATCTTTTATATGATATTTTGAATTTTATTGAATTATATTTTGAATTATATTTTTTTGTTTGGGAAAATATATATTTTAGGAAATGAATGTAATCAAAATTGCATGGATAATTTTAAATGTCTTTCAATATTTTAGTGACGGTTGAAAACTATCACTATAGCATGATTTGCTACGGTTTTCAACTTTTGCTGTATCATTTAGTCTTTAAAACTACATTCATTTATCATGATGGTTATTAACCATCACTATAAGTTTTGTATAATGACGGTTTTTAATCGTCATTATACATATGTCAAAATGTCACTATATACATAATAAGACACAACATATAAGAACGTATGTATAAACATCACCAAATGTATTAGAAATGGTTTATAGCTTATGATGATGGTTATAAACCGTCATTGTAATGTATTTATCTTGTAGTGATCCAGAAACCACTTTGAAAACATCTTAACGCAGCGAAAAACTAAAGTAAAGATCCAACAAGCGTTGAGATCTTTCAACAAATCACAATTCTAAAAAAGAATACTAAAACTCATAAATATATTAATAAAAGTTGAAAACTCTAGATTACAAGCCTCTCTTTTATAATAGAAAAATTTTACTAAAAATAGTAAAAATGAAAATTTGTTATAACTAACTCAAGGGGATCTTAGAAGATCATGAGATTTGATTTTGGTCAATTCCAACTTATTATGAAGGAGATATATTAAATCTAAAAAATTACTAAAAATAGTAAAAATGCCATTATGAGGGCCGAATAATGAAAAAAATGAAAAAATAAAGACGTGTTGTGGCAGCGACAACTCTTGAAGATTTGCTCGACATCTACATTCGGTAAAAATTTCAGGCGATTCCGAGTTCGGGGCGTCATTTATTTCTACTAGCCGGTTTTTCTGTAAATATTTGAAAATATTCAAATGGGACCTTTTCAGGTTCATCGCTCTTGGAACACGTCAGCCACTTGTTCTGCATCACATCTGAACTTAGCTTCCAAGGAAAAAAAAAAGCACAGAGAGGGGAGTCCCACAGGCACCACCTTGCCCTGTAGGCCATTGTTAGGAGCGCCCTTGAAATAGAAGTCAAAAAAAGCGTCGCACCTTAAGGGGGATTTTGTGTCCCCAAAGGTCCCAAGCTTTCCTAGCTAAAGACATTGTAATAAGTGCTCCCTCCACCATGCATACGCAGACTTGACCGAGAAACCCGATGAAGAATTTGGGACCCACACCAAGCTTGCATTGTTCAAAAAATATCCAGAACACAAAAGAATTGTGTGTACCGGGGGAGTTCTTCCTCAGAGGCGCCTTCTCAACCGCAAACTCCACCCGCCTCCGTGATTCGAAGCCACCCAGAAATCCTTTGCCACCCCAGTCTTGTTTCGGGCTACTCAAAAAGCTCCGGGAATACCTGCTTTAAAGGGCCAGACCCACACCTGTGATATGTCCAAAACCTGATTACCATCCCATTGCCGAGGACCCATCTTATTGCACCATGAAGCTGTATGCCCACTCTGTAAACGGATATCCATATCCTTGAATAACCACGGGTAGGCAGAGGTAAGTCTGTCAATTATCCGAAAAAATATCCGCATCCGATCCGAATCCGTATCCGAAAATGCAGAAAATATCCGATACCGAAAAATCCGTATCCGTATCCGAAAATTTTCAGATCGGATACGGATATACTCCTATCCGATCCGAAAAATATCCGTATCCGATGGCATTAAAAAAATATTAATATTTGATATCTACCATTGGATTTTGATCAAGTGGCTCACATTCTTTCTAATAGTTGTAAAGTTAGGACTTGTGTTTGTGAATTTTTAATTTTAAGTCAATTTTTGAACTTTAAATGAAAATTTGTTATGTTTAATTATTTATTTATTCTTTCTAATAGTTGTAAAATTAGGACTTGTGTTTGTGAATTTTTAATTTTAAGTCAATTTTTAAACTTTAAATAAAAATTTGTTATATTTAATTATTTATTTATTTCAGATATTTCGGATAATTATCCGAATCCGTATCCGAAATTTCAGATCGAATCCGTCGGATACGGATACAGATACGGATATAAAAAAAATTCAGATACGGATACGGATATGACCATATCCGGTTCGTTGACAGGCTTAGGCAGAGGGAAAGGGGAGCTGCATTGCCTTCGACCCTGAAGGCAACTAGACAAACCCTCCACCAAAGAGAAGTCCTTTCCGTGGAGAACTTCCAAAACCATTTTGTCAAAAGAGCGTTGTTAAAGAGTCGAGGTTCATGACGCCCAGACCCCCACGAGCCTTGCTCTCGCAGACTGCCTCCCAGTGGACGAGATGAGTGGGCCGAAGACCCTGATCCAGGCCGTTCCACATAAAGTGCCAACGAATTGTCTCAATCCAATTAAGAGAGTTGGAACACTAGCAAGTTAGAGTACAAGACTACTGCAGTAACACTAGACGCCCTCTCAGGCTGAGCACACGACCGGCCCACCCTTCCAGCCTTCTTTCAAACCGAGGAACCAAGGGAGCCCAATCATGGCACGAGATGGCCGAATAGAAAGCGGCAGTCCAAGGTATTGAGTTGGGAAGGCCCCCACAGGGCAGCCAAGGGAGTGAGTCCCCCCTCCAATTTACCCCGAAAACCGTGCTTTTATGCCAATTTACCTTCAGCCCCGACAGCCAACAAATTTTTTTACCACAAAGAGGGCCCCATGACATTACTATCCTCTCTTTGACAAAGCAACATCGTGTCATAGCTTGGGAAAGAATTTAATGTTGGAAAAAACTTGGGTTTTGATCAATTTGGGTTAAAATGAGTTAGGTTCCAATAATTATATTTAGTAGAAATCCATTGGATTGCGTTCCTCTCATTGACTAGATGAACGTAGTATATTTACATTATCAAAACCAAGTTTGGATGATGAGAAAATTAAATTTAAAGTTCTCCCAATAACATGATGAAAGTGGTTGATGGTTGGGGAATAAAAAGTTTTAGTCTCACATCGGTTAAAAACAAAAATTATTGAGGATTTATAAGATGACTCCTTGTACTCTAGTGAATTGGTTTTGGTGCGCGCGTCGCGCGCACGTGAGGGTGTATTGGGCGTTTTAGGGTGCACTTGGCACGTACGCATCGTCGCTAGGAGCTGAGCTTTTCTTTTTAGACCTTTTGTCTGATCGGACGGTGGAGATCATTCTGATCAAATGAAATCCGGGCCGTCGATCGGCAGATGTGATGTGGGATGATCAGATTAAATCCGGACCGTTGATCGAATGGATCCTCAGATGCAATGTGGGCCGTCGGATCGACGGTTACGATCGAACCGTTAATTATTTGAATCAATGGTGTTTGAGACTCTGTTTCAAAAAAAAACTGAAACAGAGGAAGAGACTCCTCTAAGAGTCTCTTCAACCAATTTTCCCTATATAAATACCACCCATTCTCTGCATTTTTTGAGGATCGAATTTATTCACTACAATAGAAATTCAGTGCATTCAATTCCAATTCATTAGACTGTCATACAAGAGAGAGTGTTGCACACAAGTTGGTTCGCTGGTCTTCTGGTCTGCGGTGCGCTATCAAAGGACGTTCGACCGTTATATCTGGAAGACATTCACCACTATCCATCAGCACTAGTGCAGAGCGAACAACGTCTTAAGGAAATAGAGTCCAACTCTATCCTCGGTCCTCCTCTTCATCAGAACAGATTCTCCTATTCAGTACGCGTTGTTTTCTCCCATCTTGTAGAATTAAATCTATGCTGCTTAACTAGATTAATATTAATTATTTAACATTTAATTTATTAGGTTCCCAACAAAGGTAAAATCATTCCATTTTAAATTATTCAAAGAGAACAAATACTTGCCTTTATGAAAAATTGTCTGAAAGTAGAGCAAAGAAATACCTATCTGGAGAAAAATACGATAGATATTATGACTTAAATTTGTATTAGAGTGTAATTTCCATTGATTATTTCAAGAGCAATTTAATGTCAGAAAAAAAAACTGTAGCGGAGTCTTTTACATCCTTACACAACTTACACAACTTAAACAACACCTATAATATCTATGTTATGTGGGTTGCATTATGGTGTTTATACACACATGCACACACAATTTTAAGTAATGATATCTTGTACCATTGAATCATATACAGCCCCAAGGTTTTGAAAGGGAGAGAAAGTCTCTAAAAGTCTGTGATCTACAAATTAAAGAGAAATTATTTTTTCTATCTGAAAATGTAAACAATCTTTTATTGAATCATGTAAAATCTCGTTTCTCGCGTGACTGTGTGTTCTTTTCTTCTTTATTTCGATTCATGGCTCTATTTTTTAATGTTATCAACGTTTGCTAACTTATGTTATGTTTATGATTTGTTAAAAAAATAGTTTTGGTAGATACGTTACTAATGTCTTCCACATATATAACACGAAAACTACAAAATTGTCATTCACGTGCTCAAGATTTTTTTGGGATTGATGACAAACCAAAACCAACTGAAAATTTATAAAAAAAACTTTCTTTTCTACAATTTTTCTGACGGCCACACACTGGAATGCAATACACAAATTCAACATCATGTTTATTTCCTTTTTTCCTTTAAATGTATGCAAATTGGGGAAACCATGTAAATTCAATTTTAATATCGAAATCACACAAATGTGTGATGACAATTGGATATGGAAAAAGTTATATATACTTAATTATTCTTGTAGTCACTGTTATAGATACACGTGATTTGAATTTTTTAAAGTATACACATTTGTCTAATTAAATTATATATTTTTAAATAAAATATATACATTTGCATGAATTGCATATGGTATATTCTGAGATAGTATATAATTTTATTATGTGATTTTATATACTACATTAAAAGATGTTGTGAAGCAAGAATGTGCACTCTTGATATTAGATATGAATGCAACTTAGGTGGGTTAGCCGGTGTGCATATATATATAAAGTGATTGGACCAACAGAAGAGATACTACATTATGAAAATACTACCTCATAGAAATAAATGTTGCATATCACAAAAATCACATGGGAATCTGGTGAGCTGATGGATTTCATGAAAATTATCCAGATTAGTCGCTTCAGTCATTATTTCCGAATAATTTAGCCAAATTCCTTCTTTTAATTAGTGCTCACATAGGGGCAGTAAGAGCAACCACAGAGTGTCCCTCTGAAAAGAAAAAAAAAGTGCTCACATAGGCAATTTTGTTGTTCTTATTATATTTTTAGAATTGCAGTGTCTCTTCTCAATAATTTGTCCAGAATCATATTTATTGTCATCAATTTCAATTATGTTTTGAAGCCTCGGAATAATAGCTAGGCATTATTATATTAATTTTTGTCCTTTAATAATTTTTTGTATGTGATTTAATTAGATTACAATCGAGCCCACTCGAGTTATTATGATGGAAGACTTGTAGTCTAAATTAAGACATAATTTTTCAACAATTATATTTCAAGTTTTCTTAATTTGAGAATTCTATTTGAGAAGACTGTGTTACTAGTCTAACCAAGGACCATTGTGTAAAAACTTAAAAACTCAGTGACTTGGCAAGTCATCGATTCAAGCCATTCACCGAGTCAATTGATCCTTTCAACGATACAATACAAAAGTATTTTTAATTTTAATAATATAAATTACTATAGAATGAATAGAAAATTTACTAAATTTTAGGCTGATAGAAAATAAATTATATTACCGGCTTAAAATATAAAAAATATAAAAAAGTAAGTGAGAAATCATTAACATAGTTCATAGAATTTCTAATATATTATTGGAAGCGGTTATATTCACCCCCTTTTACTGTTAACCCACCCCTCTATATATACCAGTTACCTTTACATAACCAAACCCCACCCCATTATATCAGGGCGAGCTTGATATGTTATTAGGCCTAAGACAATTAAATAATATTTATTTTAATTTTAAACTATTAATTTTTTAATTAAATATCATTTTTCTAGTTTTTTGGGATATAAAATTACTAATTAAGTTTTTATATTCAAGTTTTTATTTGATTCAAATAAAAGAAGACCTTGTTCATTCCCTGTTGTCCACAGTATATTTTTTTTTTGTGTCTACAGCAAACAAGAAATTTATAGAGATTTTTTTTATATAAAGAAGAAATAGAGTGAGAATGAAGGGGTTTTTTTTAAATAAAGAAGAAAAATTGATAGAAAAAAAAAGATAATGTGAAAAAGACACTTTTTTAGGCTTTGTCGTTGTATATCCTTTTTTTTGGGGGGATTCCAAAATATCATTAAATCCTATTAGTCATGTAAATTTATTTTGTTATCTTTTAGGTATCATAAAATATTATCAATTTTTTAATTGATAACTATATCAAAATGACTGTTGATTTTTTAAAAAAATAAATATTTTTTTACAATGTGTTAAGTTATTATTGTCAACATCTGAACCTACTATATATATATATATATATATATATATATATATATATATAAAAATTAAAGACCTCTGACCATTTAGGGGCCTTTGATAATTGCCTAAATTAACTAATAAAAGAGCTGGCACTGCATTAGATTTTCCTTCTTTTCACTCTCTCTTCCATTTCGGATCCAATTTTCACACACTCACCCCCTCTGCCTCCCTCCCGCCGTGGCTCTGCCTCCTCCTATGGAAGGGCTCACCGGCATCCCGTCACCAAGCGGAACACCACGGAGCACGTTTGCCTTCACATGCGCTCTCATGTGGGTGGCCGTTTCAAAGGGATTGATGCTTTGAAAAGATTAGGACTTGAAAGATCACCTGAATATATAAGGGGTCTCTCAGTTGTTTAGATTGTACATCAGATCTGAAACTATAGCTGATTCTTTTAAATATATGAGTGTTTCAGTGTTTCTCTTGGATATAATTTTAGGGTAGGGTTTTGATTAATATGAGATATGAGGGAAGAAAAGTGGAATGGGTACTGGGTTAAATATGAGATATTGCTCGCATTCAATAAACAAAAGTTTTATGTTTTCAGTGGGGTGGTGTGAATAACCAAAAGGTGGAAATAATTGTCCCCTGTATTATTCACTCTGATATTAATCCAACACAAATTCAATAAAACTATAATCATGTCCAACAGTTGATAAGAATCCAGATTTTATACAAAATTGATAAAACTACATTTGGATGTGTGAGATTGAAATGCTGGTGTTTTTAAAATCTTGCATTTCAAACTCAGTTTTTGTAAATTATTATTTTGTTATATTTTCATCCGTAGAATTTTTCGCTTCAAAATATAAAATGATTATTTAAAAATCTAAATACTGAAAATGTGACGGATCAGTGTTTGTTAATCTTTCACCTTCCAAAACAGATGATATGCCCAAATACAGTAATCTGATTCAGGTCAGCTGATCCACCGAGTCAATATGGATTCAAGAGTTTGTAAAAAGAACCATAAGGACCACATGAATCGAAAGCAGTAGCTATAAAACCTAAAGCCATGCATGCATAGAGAAATTACTACACGTATACTACGTACTACGTATATGCATTATCAAAGCATTACAGCATAGCTGGTACAAAAGATACAAAATAAGCTTCAAAGGCTAGGTGGCTTCGGGCGACGGCCGTATTCCACAAACACAAGTCCGCGGTATTTCTTGCTGGCGGTGATCGCGTCAATTGTCGGCGCCACCACCGGTCCTCTCTTTGGAGGGGCTTGTTTTTCCCTACCTTTCCTCAAGAGGTACTTCTCAAGCAAATCAAAACCTTCTCTTCCTATCTTCTCGAGGTCGGCCGGAGGCGCCATTAGAGTTGATCAAACACCACCGGAGGGTGTTTTATTTTTCTGAGTGTTTGGTGAGGCTGTAAGTGAGACAATGCCATTTATATAGAGAAGATCTAGCTAGCACTATAGTACTGGATGTATATTCATGCATGCATGTTATATATATGATTATTTTTGTTATAAAAACCTTTTAGTGTGTCTGTGCCTAATTGTCTTTGCAATTAAATAAAGTGGATATGTTTGTGATATTCGGTCCTCCTGAAGATCTGAAAATCTAAATATTGAGTGGAATATGTTCCTTCTGTTATTATTCAGATGTTTGGAGAGAGAGAGAGAGAGATTTACTTGGATATGAAGGTCGTTGTTGGGTAGGATAGCTATGTCGTTATGAAGTGGGGGTAGTGGTTTATAATCAGACAAATCTTGTTCCCTTGCTACCCCTCTCAGCCTTTCTTTGGAACTTTGCATTGTTTTGCCTTAACTGCCATGCTATTTCCATTGAGGTACTTATTGAGATAAAGACTAACTTATTCCAAATATTCTCCTAATAAAACTATAACAAACAAATCTTGTTGTGATTTAAACTATTTTTTTTCAATAGGTTACTGCTCATATGGTTTCATCATAGGCATTCGATGTGGATATACTGAATTTGAGACATGCAGAAATTAACCCCAATGTTAAGTTCAAATTCATAATCAAGTCACACAAAATGTGTCACAGATTAATAGTTAAACATGGGATTGGAATACTCGTTTGATAAAGAAGCATAGTCACGAACTCACGATGAAATCTCAATATGTATATATAAATACACATATATATACTATTTAAATGGGGTTACATGCAGTCCCTGCATGTCTTGGATGTTCAAGCATATTCACTGTCATGATTAAAACCAGTGCCACTTATACCGCTTTATTCACATATACTGTTCGTTACAAAACCTTTTGGTATGTGTGCTTAATTAAATTATCTTTGCATATCCAAATAAAGTGGATATGTGGGTGATATATATAGATGTATGTTTTTTTTTAAGAGTACAGTCTGTGGGTGTGATATATTGAATGTGATTTAATAAAATCATTTTTTTTTATGTAATTTTATTTTCTTTGTATTATAACTTTGGGTTTTTGTGAATAAAGTTTTCAAATAATCTCACATTAGTTAAATGATTTAGATCACACGTGCATAATTTTATTTTTAGCACTTTTGTATCAGTCGCATTAAATATTTTAATAGTACATTAATTTTTTGTATTATTTTAATCATTTTGTGTGATATATTATGTGTAAAATTCGATTAATTAAAGACCACTGTTGGATCTGAGAGATCAAACAGTTGAGTTTTAAATTCAAAATTCAAATTTAACTACCAGACAGTTATAACTACCTGCAATTGTTGGGAACAGTTATGATAACTATTGAGAATGGTTGTGATTGGGTCTTAAAAGAAGGATCATATTTGCAAAGAAAACAATCTTCTTCTTCCTCCTCGAAAACTCACTCAACCTAGTTTTTTTAAACCTTGTTAGACTTACATTTATTTGCCATAAACATAGCAACCAAAGAGAGTCTGTTTAGATTTTCATCTTGCTGATCACAAGTCTAATAAGCTTTATTGTATCCAGGAGTGAGTTTGTAGATAATCGTTATAGCAACTTCATTTTGAAGTGAGAGCAAATATCGTTTAAAGAAAGTATATTCTCTACGCAACTTGAAGTCTAAAATTGTTCTTTTCATTTCCATTACTCATATTCTCACATGATATTCGGTCCTCCGGATTAGGACATGTTAATTCTTTATTTTGTTGCTATCCTTAGATGTTTGAAATAATCAGACCTAGTGCTCTGGCTCAAATATTGTATTGCATAACCTATTAAAATTAAAACTTATGTCTTTTTGTATGTTATTATTGCAGCATAGAGGGGGGGGGGGGGGGGGGGGGCTCACTTGGATTTGATGTATAGTTTTGTTAGTTAGGATAAATATTTATTTATGAAGTGGGTTAATTAGTGTTTTTTAATAATCAGAATTGGTCAAGAAAAGAATCTATTTTTTTTTTCTAAAACAAAATTAGCAATTAGCATGTGTCGAATTTGGATATGAATATATGATCAACTTTCATGGGTAAAATAAAATACATCTTTGGTGGAGGTGGCGAGCAGTTATGTTTATTCCACTTCCCTACTTTATGTTTCTCTTTTTGTTTTCCCCCGTGCATATTTGCTTAATCTGTGGGAGGGGGGAGGGGGAGCCTGGGCTTCTAATTTCAAAAACCATGGTTTCTTCCTCATCTTTTCCTTACCTATTCTCTCACTAACCCTTTATCTTATTTCGGACCTCTTGTAATTGCTTTGTTCAATTATTAAAGGTCTACAAGGTTTTTACCTCTTCAAAAAATAAAAGAATATTTCTTTTTTTATTTTTATATATTTGATTGTCCCATTGTCAAATGGTTTATGTAGGACGACTTTAGTTGAAATTTGGAATATTTGTGACTCCAATTCTAACCATTTCTTCTATTTAATTATGAAAAATAAAAGTTAGAAAATTAAAGTATGAATGTGGCGGAGAAGGAACGGATGCTAAAAAGATATGAAAATGAATTAAAATTTGATTAATTAAATATGGATATGATTTTGATATTAGTGATACACTCATATTAAATCAATACATATCGAAGTTTTAACCAGATATTAGTAATATTTGTAAACAGATATAAGTATTTAATAAATACAAATGGATTTTGTAATGATGTAGACAAATATATTATGCTCAGTTACAAATGGACAGTGGGTATGAAAATATTTTCAATTTTTACTTTTTATAAATGTATTTGTTTATATATATTTTTTATTTTTGAAGAAATGATACTTTCCAATATTTGATATTGTTTACACAGATATATATGAATATACATACATGCATATGAATAAATCATAGACGATATATAATACAAATATGAAACTGCATGTAAAACTCTGCCATAACATTATTTGTATCATTCTTTTTTAATAAACATGATATTAGTTTGTGAACATCTTACAAAATCCATTCTTATTTCTTAAATACTTAAATTTGTTTATGAATAAAATATAAAACTAGTGGTTCACATATATATAATTATTAATTAAATACTCGATGTAACCTTAACTTTATTCTCAAGAAAGAAGTGAATTTATATACATGAGTGCATATACATTCATTGGAATATACATTTATTATTCATATGCTTTATGTAAAGGTGCATATATCCTCATGGATAAAATAAATGGAATCCATCTTTTTTCTTTCTTGGTTGATACCTATAGTTGCCCAATATTAAGCCCTATTCTAGATATTTTAATGAGTGATGTTGAACTAATCCTAATTTTAGGTGCATCAATCTTGTATAAGCATGAATAGGAAAATATTGCGCTCAGTACTTTCAGCCCTGCACTAATTTGTGGCCTACATATGATTGATTTTTTAAAGTATTTCCTGCACTAATTTGTGGCCTACATATGATTGATTTTTTAAAGTATTTCCTGCACTAATTTGTGGCCTACATATGATTGATTTTTTAAAGTATTTCCTGCACTAATTTGTGGCCTACATATGTTTAATTCTTTTAAGTAAATACTTTTAGTTAATGGATTACAGAAAGAGAGAAAAATCTATTTAACTATATGAAAAGTTAGCTAAATCGGTTTTATACCCTATAGAATTGAAAAATCAGCACATGTCCCTATATTATTAGAAAAATATTGTTTCATACCATCACTTCAACTAATCAAGTACACGGTTAACTTTAACTACACATTAAAAGTTACCAAAATACCTTCACCCCTTATTTTTGAAAAATCGATATAGCTCCTTAGAAATTTATGAAAATTGAAAAAATCCATATAAAATTGATAAATCTCCTTAAGTCCCTATCTTATTACCCCCCGTTTTGGGTGGAGAATAAACCCTGGATAGGGCAGAATACAGTAGAATGGCCCCCAAACAGCTGTTTGTTTGACAAGAATAAACCCTGATAGTTATGTCTAGATAAGCTAGGATAAGGCCTGATAACTATTCTCAGAAAAAGCTAGAATTGTTTATCAGGGCTTATCTATACCAATAGATAAAAATATCATTATCTGTCATTTTAAAAAATTTATCTTACCTAACACTCTCTACACATATTCCAAAAACTATCACATCTATCATATCACACACACATCTCATACTTATTCCCAAACACAAATAATTTATGTAGGGGTATAATTGTCATTTAAAAAGTCATAAACTCTTATCTATCTCTTATCTACCATTTATCCTTACTTTATTCAAGGTGAACCAAAATAACAAAAAGATTAATTTTACGTTTCCAAATGAGAATAACAGAAAAGACAACCAAACAAAAATTTACCTATTCAGCATGGATTGTTATCTATCCCAGTATAGCTATCAAGGGCGAATAACCTTATGTTACACCCCAAACGGACCCTTAAACAATATTTATTTTAATCCTTACAATAATTGAAACTAACCAGATTTATGGTTGACTCTAACCATACATAATAAATTACTGTAATACACTTTTAAACTTTACTTGATAAATTACTATAATATATTAACCAGATTTGTGGTTGACCTTTTAGAGGATTTACTGATTTTACAGGGACCTTTTCTGATTTTCATAAGTTTTCATGGAGTTATATCAATTTTCCTTTTTTATACCTTTGGTGAGTATAGGATAGCTGGGGAATTTCGGAAAAAGACAGCAGAATTTTTTTGACTAAATTGAATTTTTCATATTTTGTAGAGATTTATTTGAATGTATTTATTAGAACAATTTAACTTAGGTATTAAATTTATCAACCATACATACTTTTTTGAGATATGTGACGATTTTTTAATTTAAAGAGACTAAAATGGATTGAGCTAACTTTTTAGGGAGTTATATCGATGTTTCCCTTGCCTTTATAAAAATGATGTACACATGAATTAAATATCTTTTTATTTTTATAATAGAGTATATACTAATACAGTAGAGTATATATAGCATTAAACAATACCATACACTGCGTTAGTGATGTGGTAACTACCATCAAGATGTTTCCAGTGATCATAACACAATGGTTCAGGACTTAGCGGTTTTATCGGTTCGAGTCTTGTCCTGACTTACCCACTTGTTTGTTGGATTACTCCGATAAAAAAAAAAGAAAAAAAACCATCAAGATTCCAAAATAGATTATGGCACAGTTTGATTTCAAGATTCAGACACCTGTGTAACTGTTTTCCGATAATCCATGACAAAAATATTATTTCTAACCGTTTTCAAATGCTGAGTTTTTTTTAAAAAAATTAACATAGAAATGACAAAAATCCAAACATTGAAAACGTGTGGATTCAAGAATGGTGATTTTCCAAATTCTACAACACAAAATACACTTCATCAGAAATGGTGCCTAAAGTGCATTAGTGCCCATATGCAAGTATTTGAAAGGTACATAGGTCCGTGTATCTTTGAAATAATTGCATATATATCACCCCTGTTTTCATTTTTGTAAAATTACACACTTGTCTAATGAAACATGTATATTTAAACAAAAAAAAAATTACTGGAATGAATTATCGTATCTTATTAAAAGAATCAATGTACCAAGATAAATTAAAATGAATAATGTTAAAGAAAATCCACCAGATAGTCCCCGTATCGTCGCACACATTTCGATTTTTTAAAAATAATAAATATATTAAAGTATATATTTTACGAAAAATGTATATACATTCATGATGTATTGCATAAACACGTGGTTTGACAATGTGAAAAAATGCTAATGGGATATATACATCACTTAAGAAAATATATAAATTGGATTACAATTGAGATACATAGACTGTCCTCTGGATTATACTCGCGAATTGTATGTAATGACGCTCAACTAGTATATACTAACTAGGCTAGGAAAAGTGTATGCACATCTTTAGAAACATGATTCAAGCCCAAGCCCCTTAACCAAGTCTAGTGGCCCACACTACATGGATATCTATTTGGTGAAATTGTTACACAATGTGTCTTTTTTCAGCTCAAATTTAATTCCTCGCTGTTGGTGTCATATAAATAAAAATTTCACATTTTTCATAAATGTGTCTATATTATTTATTGGAATATTATATATACTTCATTTTCATAGATGATATATATATAAATATGTATATAATATATTATTTAAAAAAAATAAAACATGTCAGACTAAAATTAAATTGAAAAAGAAAATACTTTTATTTGAATTCCTTATTGAGGCATATTATACGTGGACCCTAAAAGCTCAGGTTAAGTAGACACCCTCACAGCTTTCACTTGATAGCCACACACAAGGTTTTTGGCTTTACATCTGATAATACATATAATTCCCAGATAGAATGACAAGGTTTGTGAACTTAAAATATGGTAATATATGCAATCCCAGATGAGAATGCAAGGCACCATCATTTCAGAGCAGGACCTTTGATGACCCATCTGATCCGGCAACCACGGGCTTGGAGAATCTGAACAAGCCCCGGAGAGAGCAGGTGCCTCAACCCGTTAAGCAACTTCAGCTTCTTCAGCCTGTCCCAAGAAGCCCTCAGAGCGATCTCAAAACCCTCGACCGTTACGTGGGAGAGGTGCACCATCTTCACATCCTGGAGGCACCTCAATCCACCCAACAGAATGCAGAGGCCGACATCTGACACCATGCAGTAGGAGATGGTTATCTGGAAAGTAATAGACAACAGATTAGAATCTCCAAATAGGCACACCCCGAGAAAAGAAATAGCTTTTCACTTAAAGTAGCTTTTGATAATAGCTTTTCAGGAAGCATGCTAAAAACTGTTTTTCGCTTTCTTTAAAAGTTGGGGCAGCTGGGGAATATGGAAACGAGTTTGGATTCTCTAAAAGCTGCTCAAACTCATTTCCAAACATTGCCTTCAATAAAAGAAAAATCATGTTATTTAGGCATTCATTTGAATAGGGTGTGGCAAGTGGCAAACAACTAAAGAAGGGAATGGATTTGGCATTTCAAGAGTAGTCAACTGATTTACCTGTCTAAGGTTTTTGGAGTAATGGGCGAGGGCCTGTAAAGCATTGTCATCGACATGGTAGCACCGCTTCAAGTCCAACTCAACTAGGCTCTTGCACCCCATTGCGATTGCAGTTATTCCTGTGCTAGTGACATTCACTAGCCTCCGCAGTTCAAGGTCCGCAAGCTTTTCCAAAGTGCTTAAATGCTTCATCCCCTTGTCTGTGATTTGCGTACAGTAACATATGTTCAGCCTCTTCATCTGCTTGCAACCCTTTGCTATGGCTTCCAAACCATCATCGCCAATCCCCTCACAACTGCAATTTTCCAATACAATTTAAAATTAGATTCCAATTCAAAAATGGCACATTCAATTAGGCTAATTTTTCTGGTGGATTACCGGTATACATCGAGCTCTTGGAGCTTCTTGCAGCTTGACGCAATGTGAATTAGCCCTTCATCTGATATGCTTGAGCAGAGGCCTAATTTTAACACCAAAAGCTCCAAGCATCTTGACAAGCACTTCAGTGCTGCAAAATTTGAGTATATCAGAGCGGATAAGCCGACATGCAACTTCACAGTAACAAATAATTCTAATTTAGAGAAGAAACTTATACATACCTGAGTCATTCATATTAGAACAATCGGTGAGGTCAAGCTCTTCCAGTGAGGAGCAGCAAGACCCAAGCCGAAGGAGACCATTCTCTGTGATTAAACCACATGATTCTAACCTGAGACACGCAAGTTTCTTACAAGAGTCTGCTATAGCAAAGAGAGAAATATCCGTGACCAAATGGCAACACGTGAGATCAATAGTTCTCAATTCAACACAGCTCGATACAAGCTTAACAATGCCCTCATCAGTCACTCCTTCGCATTTGCTAAGCCCTATCTCGGCCAATGCCTTACAACCAAGGCCTATCATGCGGAGGATTGATTCAGAAACCTTGAAACCGTCCAACCGGATAGATTTCAGGGACTTCAAGTCTTCCAATTTTGAAAGGAAAGGCATCCCTAATTCCTGCTATACCAAACCATATATCAACATCAACCCAGATGGCACATGTCACGCATGATGAATAAACAACAATGAATCCATTGGCCTACCGGAAAACAGTGCCCCACATTGATATGCACCAGACTGTCATGTCCTTTGATTACCCAGAGCAGTCCCAACGAGGTCACATTGTCGCATCTGGATGTGTCAATACTCTGCAACTCATGGAAGACCAAAGTTACCAAATCCATGTTAAGTCTAGTTTAACAGAGAAACATAAGTTCCCCTCCTACTCATTTCAGACATAATATAGTTGTCTTTTTCAGAAAAATAATTCCATTTGAATCAATGATGGCAACATATAACAAAATCTATAAGATGTATCGGAAAATATATCATCAGAGAACCAGATCCAATGTACGTAAAACCATTCATAAGTACACTAAAAACTCCTAATACAAAAAAATAAAAATAAAAAAGCCCTGAAACAGATACAAAGGCAATAGAAATCTCCATCTCAATCCAAAATGTATTACTACATAACCTATCAACATTCCACAATCTCAATAGCAAATAAACAACCACTAATGCCATAGTCCCAAGTTACTCCAAACTTTCTGAATGTTCAAAAAAGATCCGGATATCTGCTTAGTCTGGATGATTACTACATTCTTCATGATTTAAAAAATTAATCTTAAATGTTTCATCTGCCTTCACATGTAAAATTTACAGTACTCATCCTATATCATTACCAAAGATAAGCTTATCATGCCCAATGAAATCCTCATCGAATGTGACCACGCACAAAACCTCATAAAATTCAAAGAAAAATCTCCAACAAAACAAACAAAAGAAGACCTTTTTATTCACCTGAAGAGAAGGGCTGCCGCAATTGAGAAAAGCCAGACCTTCATCATCTATAAAAGAACAACCAACAATCGACAGACTCTCCAATTTCCGAAGCGAAGCAATCGACCTCATGGACTCATTATAAACCTGCATCAACCAGATTAAAACCAAATGAATGCAAACAATCACAACCAAATAAAAATCAAATATTTTCAATCTAAAGACCTTCAAGTAAGATATATCAAGGAGCTTCAAATCGCAACACTTCTTCGAGAGCAGATCCACCCCCAAATCGGAGATCTTGAGGCACCACTTCAAGCTGAGCCTCTCGAGCCCAACGCATCCGACGGCGATCGTCGCGAGCCCGACGTCAGTGACCCCCAAACACTTCACAAGCCTCAGATCCTTAAGCCCCGCCATCCCCCCCAACGCCGCCGCCTCCCGATCACCGACCGAGCAGCAGTAGCTCAGATCGACCTCCTCCACCGCCGTGCAAACCCTCGCCATCGCCTCTAGCCCCTCCGCCCTCACCGCGCTCGCCCGGCTCAGGTTCACCGACCTCAGCCGCGCCGCCCAGCCGCCGAAGGTGGCGCAGGCGAGCCGATCGTCGACGGCGGCGCAGGCGGAAAGGTCGAGCCGCTCGATCAGGGGTAGCGGCGGAGGAGGGCGGGGACGGACTCGGAACGGAGTACCCGGAGGGACCTCCGGTGGAGGGAGTCGATCCGGAGGAAGTGCTTGCAGACGAGACGCCATGACTTAGCATCGTCGAGCCTGTCGAGGATCTTGAAGAGGAGGTCTTCGGTGAGGGCGGTGAGGATAAGCGGAAACTCCTTCGCGGGTCTCTTCATTCGGTTAACGTGATGCGTCTACGTGTCAGGTCGGGACGAAGAGGTAGAAAGGGAAGCGGACGAGGTGGTGGAGGAGGAGAGTCGAGTCGGTGGACGCGACGACGGGACGATAACGGTTCCGCGATTGCATCGTATGATCTCCGGTTTTCGTGATTTTCTGTGTTTGTTTTTTCAATACTGATAAATATAAAAAAATCGTAATTTTGTTGTGAATGGTGATGTGTGGTTTCTTCGGTGTTTCTTATCCCTGGTTGAGGCCTTCTCGGAGAAGGGCCTGCCTCGGATGATGATGATGGTGGTGGTGGGGTGAAATGACGGAATTGGGTATCGATTGTGTGGGTTTGTGGGAGGGGTAAGATGGGAAATATTGGTGCGTACCGTCCCAAGTACAGAGCTGTCCCGGACCGTCCTCATCTGGGCAATTTTAGTGGTTTATTTTATTTTGGTTTCTTTTGTTGTACGGCTTCACGAAAAAGTGGGTGGTATCATGCGGTTCTGCGTAAGTGTCCAGGTGGCGATGCACGTTGATGGGCTGATGATAATTTTGCTGGTCGTACATTACGGTTTCTGTTTTTTTATTGAGAAAAATGCATGTAACCCCTCGCCATGTTTTGTGAATCTAGACTCCGTTTTGAAAACATAAATTTAAAAATAGATTTTAGAATAAATTTGTTTTTTAAGATTATTTTAGACTTTGAAATTTTAGGAATGTTTTTTTTTAATTCAAAAATTAATATTTAAAAAAAATTTAATGTTTGGTTAAAAAAGTTATTTTTTAATTCAAAAAATCTATTCCGATAAAAAATCGTTCTTTTTGAAATTTTATAAACACGGATTTTGAGAGAGAAATTAAAAAGTAATCCAACTTTCGATTCCGCAGGAATCCGACCCGTTTGGTTGCGCGTTTGAGGATTTTCAGCTTTTCAAAAAGCGGAATCCGCCCAAACGCACAACCAAACGGACCCTTAATTTTTTTTGTCATCATTAAAAAATACTAATGTATCTCAGTATATATATCATTTTATATAATAACATGCACTTCAAATGATAAGTATATAATTTTATAGAAAATAAAAAATGATCTGAACTGCAAAACGGATTGCAATGGAGCTACGTGTATCTTGTTCCATTCATATAACCCCCTCGTCGTTTGAAAGTCCATATCACCCGGCAAACACCAGTAAAAAATCTAAATAGCTCCATAAGTTAAATTTTTATTGAAAGATGAGAAACATCATGTTAATTAATCATGTCTGAAAACACAATATAACAAAAAATGATTTTTAATTTTAAGTCCATGTAAACTATCGAATTTAGCTATTTTGATTTTAGTCCCTACATTTAAATGATAATTTAAGAATAAGTCCCTCCCAGGGACTAAAAAATAAACTTAATAATTTAAGAATAAGTCCCTGTGAGGGACTTATTCCTAAATTATCATTTAAATATAAGGATTAAAACTAAAATATGAAGAAGTGAGAGATCGATAGCTAAATTCGATAGTTTACGGGGACTTAAAACTAAAAATCCCAAACAAAAATATCTTAAAATGTGTTAAAAATTTAAAAGAACTACTACAATATGTTAAAAATATAAAAACCACTTGTAAATTAGTAACCTATTTTGAAATATTGCGCTTTTAAACTCGAAAACCTTTATGGAAACCTTAATTGTCTATGTACACTGATAATGAAAAAGTTGTATATAAAGTTTGATGTCTATGACTTGATAATTTATGATAAATTTTGATAATTATTTTGAACAATTTGCTTCATGGACTAAAATTATTTATGAATATTTTCTTATACAAATATTATTTTATGTTATTTTTTAATATATTTGGGAATAATTTAAAACATTTGAAAGTATACCATGTTTATCACTTGTGTATCTCATGAAAAATATTTGGGTGCATTGGCCAAATGCCCTTAGACCAACAACTCTTCTTTTTTTTCTATCCTTGGACTTTTTTTTTTTTGCCCCTTATTAGTGACCTCATTATTTGATACATAAATTACCCCCACCATATTTTCTCCCAAAAAAACATATCTTCGGCAAATGGCAATCACTAATTCTGTAGTATTGTAGTTCATAAGTATATTTCTATAAGTTGTAATTATATTTTTATAATTGAACATTACTTTTTTGTAAGTTATAATTACATTTTAGTGGGTTCGGATTCATCCAAGTTGACATTAAAATGATAAAAAAAACAGAGAGACAATAACTGATTTTATTAGGATAAGAAAACAACATCGTAACTCTAACAATTGATGTATCTATTTTAATAACATTTTGGGAATGTATCTATAATCATTTTATGTTTAATCATTTTGCAAATACGTTGAATATACTTACAGATAATAATAATAGAACTCACAGTTCGTGAATCTATTTTAATGACACTAGGAATATATATATATATAGTCGAGTGATATGGTGCGGCGTGCGGTCGGGTGCGTGCGGATCGACCTCGGGCGTCGTCGATCGCGGGTCCATCGCAATCAACGGTCGATGTGAATCGCACCCGACCGTCTGATGCGATGGACCCGCGATCGGACGACGCACGTCGAATCCGCACCGACCGCACGCAATCACGAGTTTCAATATATATATATATATATATATATATATATATATATATATATATATATATATATATATATATATCGCGATTAGGGAACCGATTACGTGCGGTGTGCGGTCGGCGATGGACCCGTGCGGTGATCGCGATCACGGAGGGAATCCATCGCATCGAACGGTCGAGTGCGATTCACGTCGACCGTTGGATGCGATGGACCCGCGATCGGACGGCCCACGTCGCGCACCGCACCCGCCGCACACCGCACCTAATCGTCGGCATATATATATATATATATATATATATATATATATATATATATATATATATATATATATATATATATACGCGGGTGATTACGGGCGGCGTGCGGCGAACAGCGGGTGCGGCCGCGACGTGGGCCGTTCGATCGCGGGTCCATCGCACCCGACGTGATTCGCACCCGACCGTCCAAAGCGATGGACCCGCGATTGACGGCCCCTGATCGCTGCCGCACCCGCCGTTATATATATATATATATATATATATATATATATATAGTCGCCGCACGTAATCCGTCCGATCCCTCGCATCCATATATACCCGACCGTCCGATGCGATATGATCGACGGCCCGTATCGCGCACCGCACCGACCGTGATTTTGTGTTTCAACATCTTTGTATACGTATATATGAGTGCGGTATATATATATGAGTGCTCTCTTGTAGGTAACTATTAAATATCAATAACTGTGTATATAATTTCTATATATATGTATCACATTATTTTTTAATTATTCTAACTCTCTCTTGAAGGAGTAGTTCAAGTATTATAAAAAGTCAAAGGAAAAAAAACAGGAATAACACTACAGGAATAAAAAAAAACAATAATGTAGAAAAAAATGAAATGACCAAGTTGAGTTTGAAATAAAAGATTGTTCATAAAAATGTATATTTTATGCATTTCAACATCAGGGGGTTTTTTGGATCTGAACATTTTTCACACATTGTAAAGGGTTTTTGGTACACTGCTAGGGATAACCTTTCAAAAGTTAAGTTTGAAATAAAAGATTATAAAAAATTCAAGGGGCTATAGCCATAGGAAAAAAGATAAGGCGCGGTCACCCCACAAGTCATCCTACCCACCCAAATAAATAAATTGATTTATTTCATCTGAATTCGACAGCCTAACGACACGGATCTGTCGATCGGGATTCCAGTTCGATAGACGATATATTTAAGGTGGTTCTCATTAATGATAATGTATATGTGATGTAATAAAAAAAAATTCGTCATACATTTAGGTATAGGGCGACTCAATCATTAATGAGATCAAACAAAGTAATGTGGTCATTGGTATAATATATCAATCACAAACAATGTGTATCCCACGTTTATTTTCTAGAATCATGAGATAAACATGTAGGTGATTGCATCACAAACATTATAATTCAATAAGATTTGATTACCTAAAAGATTTTAACGCTTTATTATCAAAGTAAATCTAAGTTGTCAATATAAAAGTCAACCTGTTATCATTTTGTGAACAATAACTACGTCTATCACATATCAGAAATTTATGGTCTCTGTTCGACATGATTCATGTCGAACTAACTTAAACATATAAGACATCATCTATGTTGAACGTGAACAGACAAAAGTTTTTAGTTTCCGATTGACATGATACATGTCGAATTACCTTAAACCACCTTAAAAAATGTGACTAAGATTTTTTGTTCCCAACGACATGATTCATGTCGAACAATTTTAATTACAGAAGACATTGTTTATGTCGAACTCATGGGGTGAGTTAATTATAAGATTTTTATTTAAATAAATAGGGTAAGTAGGATAAGTAGTGGGGTGGTTAGAATCGCGCCCAAAAAGATATGTCCAGTAATTGTTTTTTTTTAATATAAACTCACCTATTGAAATAAAATATTGTTATCATAGTTGAAGTATAAATTGAGATATATTAGTAAATTATACTTTTTCTTTTGAAAAAAATAATTTTTTTAAAACTTTCATGCACTACGATAATACGGTATATACTGCGCTGCACTAGTGCAGCATTTATTACATCATAGACAATTGGGAGACTGTCTCCAAACTAAAGATGGAGTTGCAAAATGGACCGAGTGTATCAGCATTCTTTGTAATATGCAAAATAAAATAAATCATTAAGAAATAGGGAAATGGAGTTACATGAGTACAATTACACAATTTTTTTCTAGGGGCCCGTTTGTCTCTGAATTTAAGTAGATTCTATGTTTAAAAAGCTAAAAATTCATAAACTCATATCCAAACACATTTTCAGCATTTAGCTTTTCAAACCACCATTTTTTTAGGCTAAAAAATTTTACGGTTGAAAATTTAATTAAACAACGCTATTCAAAAGTTGAGTTTGAAATAAAAGATTATAAAAATTTTAGCATTTCAACCTCATATCTGAACGCATCCTAACTATAATTCCAGTATTATATATATCTAATTCGCGTCATACTACTCACAATAATGAGATATATACCTTTATAAATAAATTTATACATTTTATTTGAACATATCTTTTATATTTTATAAAAACATAAACCTCATTATAAAACATACTATTTTTAAAAAATCAAAACACACAATGGATTACCGTTGAAACTAAAAAAAGAGTTATCTACGTAACATTTTCCTATGTATTATGTATAGACAACCTATTGGACGTGATTCTTCTGGATCGATGTTTTTCTATTTCAAGCGAAACAACACTTTCGCTAGTGATTCGATGTTTGTGGAGACCTATATATTTCAATGGATGAAGAGATTCCTGTCTTCCTCAGCCTCCTTGGCCTTTTCCATGTGATTATATTTTTTAAATATATATTTGATTTGATCCATAAATTAAAATAATCTTTATAAAAATAAAGTGAAATATATGTTTGACAAATTGAATGTATATATATATATTTTTCTTATAATAAAAGTGCAATATACATTATGTTAAGTAATTCAATGTATTGCCTTAGGGAAGTGATGACTGCAAATGGACAATACAATAGAGGGAGTGTATCAGGGTCCAACATCTATTCTTGGGCCTTCAGAAAAGAATGTCCCCAATGGTCCCCATCAGGAAAGCCCATGTTGATGGACATCCCCAAAATCTATGCTAGTACGCTACCCCATGTTTCATTGGGCAACGTTCCACTCAAAAACACTTTTACGCGTCTTCATGTCACTTAAAACAATATATTTCTATCATATCATTATATATCATATCACATTATCACAAGAAATGTAAAATGTAAAATGATACACATTAAACTTATTTAAGTATAACTTTATTTTTATTTTTTTTACAAAAGAATGTGCTTTTGTAATCTTATTTAAACCACTTTATTCAAAATCTTATTTTTGAATAATGTGTTTTCAAACGGACCCTAATTAGCCCTTTAATCATCCACTAACTTCTATTTTCTTTTGTTTTGTATTTTTTTCTTCTCTTGTTTTCTCTGGATCTGTACTCCATTTAATTTATAAAAAAAGTAGCTCGCCTACTGGTCCAATAAAAAAAAAACTAAAGAACAAACTCATTAGAAAAGCCACTAATGAGGTTGATTGCCATCCCCAAACTTAAAGCTGGCCCTGGACAAGAGCCACCAAGACAATTGTCTAAAGCCCTCACCTACGAAGGGCCTCTAAAAACCATGTGATCAATGAAATTTAAAAAAAGAATGGATGGTGATTGTGTTTATTTTTTTAATTAAAACTTAATTTATCTCATTCCCCAAATTAAACCTATAATTTATTCTCTCCCCAAATCTCTCCAACACTCTCAGGTCTCCAAAATGTTGTGATTTTGACATAGTGCTCAAACTCTCTTGTAAAGATATTTTTATGATTTTTATAATTTTTTTCATTCCATTAATTAAGCCTTTTTTATGAAAGGTAGGTATTCAGCCTTAATTATTTTATTTCATTAATTATGTTGAACTCCCTGTATAAATTAGGAATTTATTTAATAAAAATCCATGCATTATTATTATATGCATATATAATATAAAAGGTTTTTCTATTTTAATGATTGTACAATATTTTTAATCTTTTGTAAGTGCAAGACACAAATTAACAAATTAGTTTTTGTTTTTAATATGTACAGGACCCTTCTTTAAAAGATCGAAAACAACTCAACTAAAAAAATCAAATCTCAACCAAACACTAGGTTAGCATATATTTTATTGGGCATCATTACACACAAAACACTTCTGCAATCAAGTTCTTAAACATCATATCACCTAACACAATATATATATCCTCCCATGTAATTATATTATATTATAGTACAAAAAACAAAAAATGTACACGTTAAACTTATTCAAGAATATACTTCACAACAAACTTACAGGTAAATGCTTTTAAAAAAAATTAAATTACATGTGGTGTCTACAAAAGTCACTATATGAATGATCATTATAGGAAACTATATATGGACAATTATTTATCAGCCATTTTTACTGATCCTCGATGTATTTTCAACTTTTTAAAGATGATTACTTGATTGATAAAATACATGTAACAATCCACAAATTTATGTTCCATTATAAATCTGCCCATGCTACACCTGTGTAAAATTTTAAACAAGCCAATTATGATCGATCCAGAAGGGAGAACAACATCCCACAACCAGTGTTTGTGGCAGGAGCGTGGTCGATTTGGCTAACTCGCAATACGACGATTTTTAAGAAGACGTGAATGTATGTAGAGAATATCTTGAAACACCGCCGATCATTTGGCCGCGGCTTCACATGAGCGGGGGCGTGTCGATCCAGGAGATCAGATATCTATATTTTGATTAGGGCATGGGTGGGGAGGGGGCCGTTTGTGGCGTCGGTAGATTTCTCATCTACAGACGACCAACGCCCCTCCAAATCACATTTATTTGCTTATTTTTTATCTATTCCACTCAACTTTATATTTTCACTTTTTTAAATAAAAGTGTTGTTAGCCGGTTCACATTTATTTAAAAATAATAATAATAACGACAGGAACATATCATTTATGCTCGTGGTAATCATTTTAGGTCGTCACACGTAAATGTTTAAAATAATAATAATAATAATAATAATATCATCTAATGTACGCGACAGGAGATGGAGGGCGGTACTTGAGGCTCGTCAGTCGAATCTGAACCCTTTCAACACTTCATCAGACGCTGACGCCGGCGATGTTGACGTGGTGGACGCTCTCCGAGCTGCACCGACGGCGCCTTGCGGTGGCGCTCATGCGGCACGGACTTGTATCTGAAATGCATTTCGGGTCGCCTCTGTGAGATTTGATTCTTAATTTATCTGGGAAAATTAGAGAGAGAGAGGGACGAATGTTATGGTATTTAAGCATTGCTCGTGTTACATGTTTTTGAAAAATTAAGAGGAGCCGTCGATCGGATGACAAGGAGATCTGGACTTGCGAATAGACGGAGTGGATTGCTGCTGCATGGGCAATGTTACGTTACGTGCACTCACGTTATGCTTTTCTTTTTTCTCCCATTATAAATTTATAACGTGTTGAACACTTTATGGATGCTTTTGTAGACTGCAAAATCATTTTTTATGGAAATTTTTTAAATTAACCCCCTTGAAAGAAAAAATAAAGAATTTCACTTTTAACCCGAAGACTAATTTTGCCGGTTGACCAATCGCGCGCGCACGGGGGACTTTTTACAAAAATTAAATTTTTTAAGGAAATTTTTGAAATTATCACTTTCCTTGTGTTTGATTAATTTTACAAAAATTAAATTTTTTTAAAAAAATTAATCACCCATGCCACGGGGGGACATAGTTGCCCACCCCCCCCCCCAAGGGAGACGTTATTGCTAATCACGTCTCCCCCTGTGAAGGGAGACATGCATGTCCTCCGTGCGAGGTGTAGGTCAGTGCGCGCGGGATGTAAATGGTGAAAACGTGATCGTATCCGCCGTGGTAACAGTTAGAGCAATCGTCTAACTGTCGTACGCCAATTAGAGCGTCTACGTAGCGCGCTAACCGGGGTTAAAACAGCCACAGGTCAGTTTTACAAATAAATCGGTCTTGGGTCCAAAGTGAAATCCTTTATTTTGAGGGGTTATTTTTTAAATTTTCCCTTATTTTTTATGCACTTGACAAATAAATATTATTTTTATATATAAAAAGTACATAGTGCGTAATTTGGGAAAATGGTTTCTCCACACACCATTTGCCTAATAACACCAACCAAAATAACAAAAAACACATATATAAATTTAATTTAAACATCACTAATCCCACAAATCATTCGACGGTCGACCTGTCAACCTTCTTCTATAACAATCGACAGTTAGTGTGTCAACCTTTATTTAATCAATTCAAAAATTACTTTGTCAACCTTTCTTTACAACTTTTGACAGTCTCCCTTTTAATCTTACTTTACAAACTTCAACAGCAACTTTGTCAAACACCATTTACAACTTTTAACAGTTGGTCTATCGACCTGGGAGGGATTGTTCGACAATCACAGTGTCGAACCGAATATTTTTTCAAAAGAAACTTGAGACACATTCGACCATATTCAATATACATCAAAATATTAACACATTCACATTACATTCAACACTCACATTACAATCACCACATAACTACTAATAAAAACACTTAAACCAGAAGCAATAACTAATTCTTTCAATCTCCTTTCATTTGCATGCAAAGCTATTGCAGGAAATCAAAACCAATTAATCCAATCTGCATAGTCTAATCTAAAACCAAAATCCCACATTAAATAGACATTTTTTTAAACTCCATCTATCTCAAAATCCTCATTCCCTGAGTTCTTCTAAAATCTTACAATTAAATAACCATACCATTAATCCAATCCTCACAAAGTCATAAACAATTGATGATTTACTTTACATTTAATGTTGGATGTGATCAAATGTGTCTTAAGTTTTCTTTTGAAAAAATATTCGGTTTGACAATGTTAAGGTCGAAGGCTGTAAAGGAAAGTTGATTGAGATTTTGTCGAATGTTGTAAAGGAAGATTGACAATGCTGTTGAAGTTTTTAAAGAAAAGTTAACAGAGAGATTATTGAATGTTGTAAATGAAGGTTGACAGGTTGATTGTCGAATTTGTTAAATAAATGTTAACAGAGTAACTGTCGATTGTTCTAAAGAAAGATTGATAACGTTCAAATTAAATTTATAAATGTTTTTTTTTATTGACAAATGGTTGGTGGGAGTACATGTGCCCATTTGGGAAGCCGTGCTGAACACTTATAATAGGAAGGTAATTTTTTATTTAATTAAGTTTAATAGGGGTGGGGGGTGGGGGTAGATTGTACCAGTGTTATGAAATGCGGTATGAGGGTAGGGTGCCGCACAGAGTATATGCGGCATGCGGGAGTATATACAGTTATGTAATTTTTTAATAATAAAAAATAATTATATAGTCTTGATCTATAAACAAGAGATAACAAGGTAAATTTGAAGAAATGTAATCATATTAAACCATTAAAAATTCAGACACAGCCACACAGGGGCATAGATGCAATTTCAGACGGACACAGGGGTATAAATATAATTTTTAAGGGGTATAAATGTAATTAACTTTTTCAGGGGAGGTGTAAATGCAAAATTTTCATGTTTTCTCTAACCCATGCGCCCGCTTAAGCGGGCGCATATGCCGCATATCCCCGCATATGCGGACCTTGTCCGCATAGGCCAGCATATCAGCCTATGCGGTTCGGTAGGCTTACCGAACCGCATATGCGGCCACACGGACCGCATTTCTGAACAGAGGATTGTACACACGTAATTATTTTTTTATATACTTGACAAATGGAATACTATATATTTTTTATAGAAAAAAATACATAATGTGTGATGCAGCACGATCATGGACCATTAAGGACCACCATATGGAGGATTATGGATATTTGTATTTTTAGTATTTTAGTTTTATTTGTTAGGATTTATTTTTATTTGTTTTAGTTATTATATTTATATTTATATTCAATAAGATAAATGATGCAGCACGATCATGGACCATTCAATCAATGTTGAGGACCACCATATGGAGGATTCTGGATGATTTGTATTTTTAGTATTTTAGTTTTATTTGTTAGGATTTATTTTTATTTGTTTTAATTACTATGTGATGCAGCGTGAAGGGTCACGCTCTTCTGCTGACTCGATCGACCTCCAGGGATGCGAGATCTGCAGGCTCCAACAAGGCTGTTGATTCTTAAATAGAAGAATACCAGGGATGTTGGGCTTCAAATATCTGTTGATTTCCTAAGAAATGCTAGAAATTTGGTATTTCTATGTAAATGTTAGTACTCCTAACAAAATACAATAGATAAAATAAATAAACTTTAAATAATCACTAATCTCTGAATTGTCAATTGGTTTACATGCTTATTTATAGAAGAAAATCTTAACAAACTAGGATCTCAACTAATTATCTAAATCTATAAACTAACAAACAAATCTAACAAATCTTTATCTAATCCTAACTAAAATTCAAATTTGAATTCAAATAATGATTTGAAATTCAAATCTAAACATAGTAATTAAAACAAATAAAAATAAATCCTAACAAATAAAACTAAAATATTAAAAATACAAATCATCCAGAATCCTCCATATGGTGGTCCTCAACATTGATTGAATGGTCCATGATCGTGCTGCATCATTCTCTCCCTCTTCAGAAAAACTCGTCCTCGAGTTTGGTTGAATGATTTGGTGATGAAGTCCGAGCAGCTGATGACGTGTTCCACTGAATTTTGATTTGATGGCTTTAAGGTCATTCAACAAATCGATTTTTGCATCCTTTCGATCTCCAGTGATCATGGAATTTTTTTTTTAAAAAAAAAATCTATATTGGATTGGAATAAAAAGAAATATTTGGGGGGATGGGTGTTTTGGAAGGAAAACTTAGCTATGAGGGGTTAAATATAATTTTTTTGGTTTTTTTTTAAATTAAGAGGAGATGGGTTCGGTGGGATCTGGGGTTTGTACGGGGTGGAGGTTTTTTTTTTTTTTTTTGAGATGAAGGGAATGTGGTGTTTTTTTTTTTGATAAAATATAGGAAAATGATAGATAAATGAGATATGAATTCACCAGTGGCAGTGGCTCGGCAACGACGACGACAGTGGCACGCGGCAACTCTCGACAGAAGAGGTAGCTGTGTCGGATAGCATCAGCGACGACGACTGATCGGCGGCGGCGGGGCTCAGAGGCAGTAGCTCTCGACGGCGGCGGCGCTCGACGGTAGCGGCGGTTCGCGGTGGTAGTCGCAACTTGACTCTGATACCAACTGATGCAGCGTGAAGGGTCACGCTCTTCTGCTGACTCGATCGACCTTCAGGGATGCGAGATCTGCAGGCTCCAACAAGGCTGTTGATTCTTCAATAGAAGGATACCAGGGATGTTGGGCTTCAAATATCTGTTGATTTCCTAAGAAATGCCAGAAATTTGGTATTTCTATGTAAATGTTAGTACTCCTAACAAAATACAATAGATAAAATAAATAAACTTCAAAATTCAATAATCTCTGAATTGTCAATTGGTTTACATGCTTATTTATAGAAGAAAATCCTAACAAACTAGGACCTCAACTAATTATCCAAATCTATAAACTAACAAACAAATCTAACAAATCTTTATCCAATCCTAACTAAAATTCAAATTTGAATTCAAATAATGATTTGAAATTCAAATCTAAACATAGTAATTAAAACAAATAAAAATAAATCCTAACAAATAAAACTAAAATACTAAAAATACAAATCATCCAGAATCCTCCATATGGTGGTCCTCAACATTGATTGAACGGTCCATGATCGTACTGCATCACTATGTTTATATTTGAATTTCAAATCATTATTTGAATTCAAATTTGAATTTTAGTTAGGATTAGATAAAGATTTGTGAGATTTGTTTGTTAGTTTATAGATTTAGATAATTAGTTGAGATCCTAGTTTGTTAATATTTTCTTCTATAAATAAGCATGTAAACCAATTGACAATTCAGAAATTAGTGATTATTTAAAGTTTATTTATTTTTTCTATTGTATTTTGTTAGGAGTACTAACATTTACATAGAAATACTAAATTTCTGGCATTTCTTAGAAAATCAACAGATATTTGAAGCCCAACATCCCTGGTATCCTTCTATTGAAGAATCAACAGCCTTGTTGGAACCTGCAGATCTCGCATCCCTGAAGGTCGATCGAGTCAGCAGAAGAGCGTGACCCTTCACGCTGCATCAGTTGGTATCAGATCGAGTCATCAGTTGCTCTGATACCAACTGATGCAGCGTGAGGGGTCACGCTCTTCTGCTGACTCGATCGACCTTCAGGGATGCGAGATCTGCAGGCTCCAACAAGGCTGTTGATTCTTCAATAAAAGGATACCAGGGATCTTGGGCTTCAAATATCTGTTGATTTCCTAAGAAATGCCAGAAATTTGGTATTTCTATGTTAATGTTAGTACTCCTAACAAAATACAATAGATAAAATAACTAAACTTCAAATAATCACTAATCTCTCTTGTCAATTCGTTTACATGCTTATTTATAAAAGAGAATCCTAACAAACTAGGATCTCAACTAATTATCTAAATCTAGAAAATAACAAACAAATCTAACAAATTTTTATCTAATCCTAACTAAAATTTAAATTTGAATTCAAATAATGATTTGAAATTCAAATATAAATATAATAACTAAAACAAATAAAAATAAATCCTAACAAATAAAACTAAAATACTAAAAATACAAATATCCATAATCCTCCATATGGTGGTCCTTAATGGTCCATGATCGTGCTGCATCATTCTCCCCCTCTTCAGAAAAACTCGTCCTCGAGTTTAGTTGAACGATTTGGTGATGAAGCTCAATCAATTGATGATGTGATCCACTGAATTTTGACTCTATGGCTTGAAGGGCATTCAACGAATCAACAATTGCGTTCTTTCGGTCTCCGGTGGTCATGGGATTTTTTTTTTCTTTTTGGAGGAAGCACACGTGGATGGTTGAGATGGGTTGGTTGATATGGGGGAAGCAGACGTGGATGGCTGGGATGGTTGATTGAATGAAATTATTGGAGGTGGAATAAGTGATGGTTCAACAGTGGTAACTTCTCAACGAATACAACGACAGCAACGGCGGTGGCGGCGACTCTCGACAGCAGCAATGGCAACTCAGCATGGCAGCGGCGGTGCTCGGAGGCAGTTGCTGTCGATGGCAGCGGCGGCTCGTGGCGGTGGTCGTAAACCTGGCTCTGATACCAACTGATGCAGCGTGAGGGGTCACGCTCTTCTGCTGACTCGATCGACCTTCAGAGATGCGAGATCTGCAGGCTCCAACAAGGCTGTTGATTCTTCAATAAAAGGATACCAGGGATGTTGGGCTTCAAATATCTGTTGATTTTCTAATAAATGCCAGAATTTAGTATTTCTATGTAAATGTTAGTACTCCTAACAAAATACAATAGATAAAATAACTAAACTTCAAATAATCACTAATCTCCCTTGTCAATTGGTTTACATGCTTATTTATAAAAGAGAATCCTAACAAACTAGGATCTCAACTAATTATCTAAATCTATAAACTAACAAACAAATCTAACAAATTTTTATCTAATCCTAACTAAAATTTAAATTTGAATTCAAATAATGATTTGAAATTCAAATATAAATATAATAACTAAAACAAATAAAAATAAATCATAACAAATAAAACTAAAATACCAAAAATACAAATATCCATAATCCTCCATATGGTGGTCCTTAATGGTCCATGATCGTGCTGCATCAATGTGTAATTTGAATATGTATATTTTTTACGTTTACATAATTAAATATACACATTTATAATGGAGTATTATATTGTGTTGGGATTTAAAAGTTATTTACAAAAAATAGGAGCATTTAAAAATACGGTGTGAGTAGTGATTTTGTTTTTTTTAGAATCTTGGCCTAAAATATGTATAATGTTATATCCAACTGCATTTACGGCCTCAATTCCAGTCTAAATGTATTTCAAATTTTTTTTAAAATAGTATATATCATCTAATGCGGTACATGTTTTTATAGAAAATATGGAATATACTCCAATGAATTAAATGAATGGATTTATAGAAAATATAAAAAAAATTCTAAAGCATACGCCTTATTAGCGTGAGCATATGCGTCGATAGAAATCTATCGATGTATATAAACTTAAAATTGGAGCTGAAAATGGATCTGGGTGTAGCAGCGCCTCTAAAATATACATCCTTGAATACAATTACCCAATGGTAAATTTTGTAGTTAAAATCCTTCGATGAAATATGCATGTTTTTCAAGTGCACAGAATTAAATATACAAACAAATATTTTACTATTGTGCTTTATTATATTATTGTATTAAATTATATGCTTCACCGGAAAATGATATGTCCAATCCCCATTGCAGCTCTAATTGCAGTTCATACCAATTTTTTTTTTAATATTACATTCTTCAATTGAAGTGCATATTGTTATATAAAATAAAGTATATACTGAGATATGTTAGTCTATTTTTTTCAAATTAAAAGATGACAACAAAAATTGCGATATACTCATATACACAATGATAGAACCCCACACATTATGATAACATAATATATATTACGTCATCATATAGCGTATGGGGTTACAAAACAGACTGAGTGTATCAGTGCTAAATTATATGATTTACAACAAAGCGAATAGAAAAAAAAAATTTAAATGATATTTACAGTCTGTGTACAGTCTATTCGTAGTCCTCGTCATTTATTTATTTTTAAAAAATAGACATTCATCCATTAAAATACATATTGTTCTAAAAGTGAATTATACATTAAGATACATTAGCGTTTTTTTCTCTTTCAAAAATGAAAAAAATATTAACTTTATACACTATAATAATATGATGTAAATTACACTATTACAGTGTATAAAAATTAATTAACTGTTTTTTAAATTACATACAAGCCACAAAATCAATTGAGTGTCAGTGCTATGAAAAAAAAATGGCATACAATTTCCTACTTTCTTATTTGGGCTTGACCTGCTATTCTGTCGTCAAGAGCCCAACTGGGTTGGAGCCTCAACGAATATGCGGTAAGCCGGTAAGTCCTCTCTCGCATGGGCTTGGGGAGGGCCCAGGTACTCAGAACAAGCTTCATAAGGCCACAGGTTGAGGTTGTTGTCCAAACACTTTTTAAATTTAAAAAGAGTATTGACACGCAATCCGTTTTTACAACCTGCTTTAAAGCCCGTACGCTATGATAATATATATATTATAGTCTGTTTTTTTTTATTTTTTCATCATGAAAAAATACACTAACGTAACTCATTATATACTTCATTTCATGTAATAACATGCACTTCAAAGCGTGAAAGTATAATTTTATAATAATAAAAAAAGAAAAATTAGATGAACTGTAATTGGGACTGCAATGGGACTACGTGTATCTTTTTTCTTTTGAAAAATGGTATGTCCAATTCCGTCCTAGCCCATGTAATATTCATGGGTTTTGATTTTTTTATGAAAATGTATACTCGCTTAATAAAATACATACTTGTAGAGGATAAAATCTACCTCAACTGAATAAGGGATATGTATACTCGGATACATCATAAATCAAGGAAGGTCTACACTTGAAATTTGACGTGCACTTTGGATCACACTTTCAGGACTAAATATGTTTGCGAAAATGGACTTGACCACCCAAGGCCTGTGCATGGTTCGAGGTGAGAAGACATGGTCATTCACAGATTGAGCATGTCTAGGAAGATGAGGTGCACCTGACACACATGCTTGACTCATCTGAGGAATATCACAGCCAAATACATAAAAGTATGCTAGTATGTCTAACAAAACATGATAGATAGAAGCAGGTCACCAGGTAGACTTGGTCATAAAGGGAGGAATGATCTCACGTGATGACATAAGATTGGTACACATAGAAGAAGGAATGATCTCACGTGATGACATAAGATTGGTACACATAGAAGATTCTTCGACATCTGTAAAGTGTGTTCATCACACCATCGTTAGTGTATAAATAGAGAGGTGCCCCCTCCCAGAAGGTGCACCAAAAATATTGAAAAACTTTATTTCTTAAAACTCTGCTGAATCTCATCTAATTTGAGCTTTGGAGTTTCTTAAATTGACATCACACCGGTGTGAGGGATGAGTTCCAACTTCACGAATCTTCAGCTCCTCCAAAGACTCTACTTCAAGGTTCTTAAATCGTCAGTTCTCAGTTCCAATCTTGATCAAGGAGGATATTCTACCCTCGACATTACTATTATAAAAAGTGAATTATATATATTAAAATAAATCAATACATATTTCTATTTCTCTGCAAAATAATAAAAATTAATGAACATTCATTGACTAAACTAGTGTTTATTGGAGTATATATTTTACTAAGACAATATATACTCCATATCATATACTCCATCAGTGAACTATATAATCAATTGGCAACTGCCTACATATTAAAGAGAGGGTTGTAATTGAGATTACGTTAACACTCAAACATTTTTTAATTGAAAAATATTATCTACAAACCCATTTATAATCTTGCGTGAAGTTCGCATATGTTTTTTTAAATAATAGACATCATCCAATAAGATATATATTTTTATAAAAAATGTGTATACTTTTATGAAAAATTGAATGAATCATTTATAAAAAAAAAAATGTAAGAAAAAACACCAATGAGGTAAGCGCATGGCCATGCAAAAAGCCATAGCCCCCCTGTTTGGTTCAAGAATAGGGTCCGGAATAAACGAAAATTAGTCGGAATAGCCTCTAAATGGATATTTGAAATGATGGAATAAATGAAAATCTGAATGACAAAAATTAACTGGTATAAAGTGGTATAGGAATTCCAACCAACCGCTAGAATTAAGTTATTTTAAGTTATTCAACCCAAAAGAATATATGGGCTCATTGTCAATCACTTGTCATCACCTCTTGTAAATCAACTATCATCATGTTTTCACATTTTGAAAATATTTATCCACATTTTATTCACTTATTATTTAAACAACAAAAATTATATTATTACATTTCCCAATGAGAATAATTCAAAGCACAATCAAACAAAAAATTACTTTATTCTTCTTCTTTTTTATGAGTCAATCACTTTATTCTTATTTATACTAGAATAGTCATAAACCTTAAACTAACTTTAATCTTATACTCAATCAGAGGCTTAGGGTGTTGTTATAGAGTTCTAGGCAATAAATCATATGGAGCTCTCGCCGCATTTCCATTTCGTTCATGAGAACGTATGCTTCTTTAGATATAACATGTTTTTTTTTTTTAATTTGTGTGTGTAAATGGATATGTATATATTTCAGTTTTTATAAGATTCATGTTATGCCTTTTTTACATGAAAGCTGAACATAGGAGACTATGCCAAACAAAATTAACTGTAAACATTTTGCTCACATTATTGCGGGTGCATGAGATCCCTTTTCCTAGTGGCTAGTGCTAGTGTACAACAAATAATTAAGGATCAATTACTCTTGCAGTCAACTACAAAAAAAAATTTAACAAAAAAATAGGCATGTGCGTTAAATATTTTATTCAAATCAAAGCGAGAACACGCTCAATACAGTAAAAAGATATTAATAGAGGTGGGATCTATCAACAACAACAGAAAAAACACTAAAGCCTACTTCTCCATTAGAATTTTATCTCCAACATACAAAATCTTGCTTTTGCCGGCACACGCCATCCCCCAAATTTTGATAAATGCATTACCAACTCCCACATATTTTCAATGTGAATGTTTATGTCCCAAAACACCCGGTGATTACGACCGTTTATTTATGGTAGACAATTACACTTTACATCATACTTATATATAAAATAATAAAATTAAAACTAACAAGAAGAAAGATCCATGTAGCAAGTGTTTATATATGAACCAAACACATTGAGCTCAGTCCCCCATGAAATTGACGAAACAATATTTTATACATTACATAATTAATATGATAATTTCATAATGACCAAACACATTGCGCTTAGTCTTTTTTTCATTCTTTTATAATAAAGAAATTACATTACATATTCATATAAATTGAATGTTACATGTATCTACTTTTTTTTGAAATATCATATATATAATGAATATATATTATATTACATGATTTTACTATGCTAATGACGTATGTAACATCTCTAAGAAAGGACTTGTTAATGTTTCTGCGCGCATGTACATAAAGCTCTTAGCTAGATACACTGCATAAGAGCATATTACAATTTCATTATTAAACATATAAATAATGTTAGCTAGTTCTAATCTTCGCGTGTTTTGATTTTTTTTTAAATATTTATATTAAAGTGTATGTTTTTATAAAAAAAAACATATTTTCTAATGAATTACATAAATCCATTTATAAAAAATGTGAAAAATTTCTATCGAAATATATATATAGTTAAAGTGAGTATACACTCCGGTGATCTTCTATCAGCACATATAAAACAGGATTTGGGGCCGGGATTAGAATTGAGGCTTAAAAAAAATCTATGTAACAACACTCTAAACATATTGATTTTGATCTCTAGAATCTAGTATGCGGTGACTAAAAAAACTAATACGATATGACAATGGTCGGTGATCATGTATAATTAATTACACATTGATTGTAGATAGACATTTTCTATTTAACTAGGTTCCTATTTCATCGTCATATTGTCCCCCACTAAAAATATGATATTTAAACTAAGGGAAAAATCTTCTTAACTCCTGAAATTATTTTGAAATCACAAAAAGTCCATTTAAAATAATAAAATCATCCTATGTCCCTATAAAGGGTATATGGTTAAAGGATTTAGTCTCTCGGTTAAGAATATATTGAAATAAGTCCGTAGAAATTTTCTAAAATTGGATTCAGTCCATACAAATTTTATAAAATTAGATTTAGTTATTTTGTAAGACAAAAATACCCCCGTCATTTTTCAACATCCCTATTTTTCCGAAATGTCATCATCTGTAAAAAACAAAATCTATCGAACCTCATTTGATCTACATAACTGAGTTATTTTCACCTCCTCAATCTTATTACAGAGATTGAACAAAAAAAATTATAGCTTCATGAACTTCATTACAAAATCAGATAAAACAATTTAAAAACCAAATCAAAATTCTATAATACATTCTCAACTCAAAATTACTAGCAATAAAAAGTATAACATCTTAATTATAAAACTATAATTTGTTTAATAAAATTTAAATAAATCAGTATATATTTTTAGATAATCACATATATTTTTCGTGATTTTAAGAAGATTTCAGTGAGTTAAAACGATTTTTAAATTTCACATGGACTTTTTTGGATTTTCTTAAGTTTTCAGGGAGTTATATTGATTTTTTCTAACAAAGAAAATAAATTTTAAAAGGTATAATAGTAATTTGTCATGCATGGTTAGGGTTAATCAAATATTTAGTTAGTTATAGGGACTAAAATAAATATTATCTAATAAGATAGAGACCTAAGGGTATTTATCAATTTTACAGAGATTTTTAATGATTTTCATAAGTTTTCAGGGAGCTACATCGATTTTTCCCTTAAACTAATTTTATTACAATCTCATTTATGGTTTGTATGATTTATAAAAAAAAAAATCCATTAATATTAAGTGAAATACATGCATTCACAAAAAGAAAATATATCCCCCCAATAAATTAATTAAATGAATTCTTTTTGGACAAAAAGAATACAAAAAAGTAAATTCATCTAATAATCAAAACCTTGTTTAAAACATATCGCCCTTTGGATGCACGAAACAGCAAGAGAAAAAAAAGGTCTAGTATATCCATAAATATCCAAAAAGTAATAACATTTTTTTTTTTTTTTTGTAAAACGAGCAATAAAAAATTTGCAAAATACACATTGTCCGTTATTTATTCATGCTATAAAACTAAAATTATATTATAATATCATCTGATGCACAAACATTGGGAATACCTCTATTATTAGAATATATCATTTTTATCTTTAAAAAGTAATTTAACTAGTACACTTGTTGGATTGCCAATTCTGCCACTTTATGTTTTTTTAGATATTTCTAAACTTTACAAAATCTTTGGGACACTTGCATACGGTTAATATTATAAATAAAAAATCATTATGCAAGACTTTAGATATAAAAAAATTAAAAAAAAATTAAAATAATTAGAAAAAATCCAAAAAAAATGTCTTGTAAATTTAATGATGACAATTTTGATAAAACTAACATCTTTTATAGCTTAGAAAATTAAAAAAAAATATGTAAAATCACAAATAAAAATTATTTCAAAATTATTTTTCAAATAGATGATGGTGTGAAAATTTTTAAATATGGTGAGAAAGATTTAAAAGTTATAAGAAACAATGTTAATTGCGTCACTTTAATTTATGAGATTATTGAACGAGACTTTTTTCGGTGGAATTATTGAAATAAACCATTTTTGGTATTTCTTTTCTTTAGTAGATTTTTTTGAGTATTTTTCTATTTTATAATATATAAATTAAGATAAATGTTAGGGATAGTACGGGGGACAATTTTCACATGTTTTAACTATATAAAAATAGTAAATGATCTCTAATGAAATTTATTTTAATGAAAAATATGCATACTTTCATGTTTTATTGAATGAATCTATTAGATTGTTATTTGAAACAAGACAATAGGCAATTTACCTTTCCTTATACCATGGATCTTTTGAAGAATTCCCTTGGGAATTTTGAAAATGGATAGAAAGAATGTTGGAATGTTTGACAGGACAGCTTGTAGCAAAACCAATCTTCCACTGGTACTAAGCAATTTACCTTTCCATCCTTCCAATCGTTTTGTGAATTTTTCGATCAAGGGCGACCATTCAGCCTTTATGGAATTTCCCCAAATGGAGAGGGGGTCCTAGGTGCCGCACAGGGAACTCCATTACTTGACACTGAAAGGTCTGCAAAGACATGGAGCTCCTGTTGGTCCACATTAATTCCCAACATAGAACTTTAGTGAAAGTTTACAATTAATTCATTAGATTGTAAACATAAAATATTATTTATAATATATATACATCATCTAAAGATGTATAACCCTCTATACATGATTAAAGAGATATATGGATTGTCTTCGAGCTAGTTCTCACGGATTGCATGTAATAGCGCTCATAAATTAAATACACTTCCACGAAACATCATTAACTATATATAGAAGCTCGGTATTGTTAAATGTATATATGTTAGGGTTAAGGGTATATTAGTCTTTTTCCGTTTCCCCTTTTGTACTATAAATATTGATACAAACCCTAATAATATTTTTGGTTCATTCTCTTCAATTGATTCTAACATGGTATCAGAGCTTGAATCCAATTTTTTTCTTTGAAATTCTTTTTCGCTCCGCCTTCCGTGTCACCCCGCTGCCACGCGCAGCCCCGCTACCCCGCTGCCCCGCGCAACCCCGCTGCCCCCGTCGCTGCCCCGTGCAGCCTCTGTTCCCTGCGCGCCGTCCCCCCGCTGCCGCTGCCGCCGCTGCTGCCGCTGCCGCTGCTGCCCCCTGCCGACACGCAGCCCACGCCGCTGCTGCCCCGCCGCTGCTGCCCGCGCCGCCGCAAGCCCCGCCGCTGCTGCCGCTACTGCTGCCCCCTGCCGACACGCAGCACACACCGCTGCTGCTGCCCACCGCGCTCGTCGCTCAGATCCGCGCCCCTGCGCGCTCGTCTCGGTCGAGCCCGTCCGCGCTCACGTGCCCGAGCGCTCGTCTCGGTCGAGCCCGTCCGCGCTCACGTGCCCGAGCGCTCGTCTCGGTCGAGCCCGTCCGCGCTCACGTGCCCGAGCGCCTCCGCGCAATTCCGAGCGCTCGTTTCGGTCGAGCGATCACGCCGCGCGAAGATTCCGCGCACAATCCCGAAAAATCCAGGATTTTACGTGTCTATCGCGGACTGCCGAGTCATCTCACCGAGTCGACTCGCCGGGTCAACTCGTCCGCACCAACTCGACTCGCCGGATCAACTCGCCGGGTCAACTCGTCCGCACCAACTCGCCGGGTCAACTCGCCCGCACCAACTCGCCCGCACCAACTCGCCAGTCATCTCGTCCGGGTCAACTCACCCGTCCACTCGCCCAGGTCAACTCGCCGGGTCAACTCACTCTTTCGGTATTTTTTTTTATCCGGCCGCTACGGGCTCATTCGGACTCCAAATATAGTCATATTGGTACTCATTTCGTTCAGTTTTTCGTTCTGCACGTATCTGTGACCTTATTTTCTTCATCCGAGACATATATTTTTTTGTTATTCTCGTTATTTGATCATTATGGCTACGGATAACACTCAAATCATCGATGTCAAGTTTAATGGTGAAAATTATGACACCTGGTCTATCAGCCTTGAACTTCAACTTGATTTTCGTCATCTATTGGGTCATGTTACTGGCACCACTCCTGCTCCTGTACTTGAACCGTCTCCACCGGGTTCTGATGAGACCACCATCAAGGCCACAGCTGAGGCATATACTAAGGCATTGTTGACATGGAAGGAAGCCGATTCTCGGGTGAAAGCCTATATTGCTTCCTCGGTTGTTCCAAATATTCGTAAACATTTGAAGCCATTCATTACAGCCAAGGAATATTGGGACTTTCTTAAGAATTTCTACACGCAGACTGATGGTGCTCAGGAATTCTATCTGCATCAGGCCATTTCTACTTCTTATCAAGGGGAGCTTTCTATTCGTGATTTTTATTCTCTTTTGTCTGATTACTGGGATCAACTCGCGCCTATGGATCCTCAGATGGAGGGTATTTTTCTGACACGCTATCGTGAGTACCGTAATCGTCAGCGATTATACCAATTCTTGATGCGTCTTCGTCCTGAGTTCGAGGCTATTCGTGCACAGATTCTTCATCGCTCTCCCAAACCGTCTCTCGATACGGTTCTTTTTGAGTTGGTTGCTGAGGAGACGCGTCTTCGCACTGTTGTCACTCCGCCTATCGCTAATCACAGTTCTGTCAATGTTGCACATCGTCAAGACAATCGTTCAACTCGGGTCACTTGCTACTATTGCAATAAACTTGGGCACGTGCAATCTGAATGTCGCAAGCGTGCTCGTGATGGTGCTCCTCTTGTTTATGTACCTCGCACTTCAGCTCCTGGAGTACTTTCTCCAGCGCCTCGTCCACTAGATCATGCATCATCCCGTGCACCAGCACCTCGGGCACCAGCCCCTCGCCCGGCATCATCTACAGTTCCTCCACGTCGCTATCAGCCTCGACCTGCAGCTGCTGTTGCTTCTGATTTTTCTACTGATCCACCGGCTTATTCTCCCTCTCAGATCACTGAGAGTCTTGCGCAGCTCCATCTCCAACAACAACAGCTAGCAGATATGCTTCGCTCAGTGACTGGTAGTGATTCATCTACTCCCTTCTCTGCTTCTACTGCGGCGACAGGTACCCTTACTTCCTCATGGATTCTTGATTCTGGGGCTTCCCATCATATGACTTCTCAGGCATCTTTTATTAGTCGTCCTACTCGCTTGTTTCCCACTCCTGTTATTCGTACAGCGGATGGAACTCCTCTTTCTGTGTCGAGTTCTGGTTCTTTGGTTGATCCTTCTCATCGTTTTCAACTTCCTGAAGTTTTTCATGTTCCAGGCCTCTCATTAAATTTGCTTTCGGTTGGTAAAATTGCTGATCATGATTGTCTCATTACCTTTGATTCTTCTACTTGTTTTGTACAGGATCGTCGTACGGGGAAGCAGATTGGGACAGGCTCTAGACGCGGTGGGCTCTACTACATGGATCATCTCCATATTCCCTCGCCTTCTGCAGCTTCTGCTCGCATGATTTCCTCTTCTCCTTCCTCCTTTGATATCTGGCACCGCCGTCTTGGTCATCTCTCTCCTCCACGACTTCGTTATTTAATAAATACTGGTGTTTTAGGTTCCTTTTCAAAAACTGAGCTTCAACCATGTGTGGGCTGCAAGTTGGCAAAACACTTGGCTCTTCCATTTCCTACTAGTAATAACATCTCTGCCTCTCCTTTTGATTTAGTCCACTCTGATGTTTGGGGTCCCTCCCCTATTCCTTCTAAAGGTGGCAATCGTTATTATGTTATTTTTATTGATGACTTTTCTCGCTATACCTGGATATATTTAATGAATAGCCGTTCTGAGTTGTTACCCATCTATAAATCTTTTGCTACAATGGTTGAAACTCAGTTTTCCAAACGCATCAAGGTATTTCGCTCTGATTGTGGAGGAGAATATTGTTCTCGTGCTTTTCGTGATTTCTTATCCTCACAAGGCACTCTACCACAGCTTTCCACTCCTTATGCTCATCAGCAGAACGGGGTTGCTGAGCGTAAACATCGTCATATCCTCGAAACGACTAGGTCCTTACTCCTTTTTGCATCTGTTCCTGTTCAGTTTTGGGGTGAGGCAGTTCTTACAAGTGTGTATCTCATCAATCGCACTCCTTCGTCTATCACTGCTGGCATCTCCCCCTTTCAGCGTCTTTATCACAGTCCTCCCGATTATTCTCGTCTTCGTGTTTTTGGATGCACGTGTTTTGTCCTCCTTCCTCCTATTGAGCGTACGAAGTTGTCTCCTCGTTCCGCTATGTGTGTTTTTCTTGGGTACAGTACTGAAATCAAAGGATATCGATGCTATGATCCTGTTGCTCGTCGTCTTAGGACATCTTGTCATGTCACATTCTTTGAGAATCATCCATACTATGCTCTTCGTTCGCCTCCTGTTCCTCTTCCCCCATCCACGGTTGAGGAAGTCACATTTTTGGATTTTTCTATTCCTGATTTCTCATCTTCATCTTCTGCTCCTGAGTCATCTATTCCGTCTGTACCTGACCACTCTTCATCGTCAGTCCCACCTTCACCCTTGCCGTCTTTGTCCACCTCTATTCATGATGATTCACGTGGGACGATCCCGTCTACTCCTACACTTATTCCTGATGCTGCTTCACCGGAAGACGATTCTGCTCCCGCACCAATTGCTCCTCGTCGCAATCCACCTCGCGCTCGTCGACCTCCTCAACGACTTAGCTTGGTTGCCTCTGATTCTTTTTCTCCTAGTTTTCAGTGTTTTCTTTCAGCTGTTTCCACTCATTGGGAGCCCCAATCATATCGTGAGGCTGTCGGCATTCCAGAATGGGAAGGTGCTATGGCAGAGGAGCTTAGTGCATTACAACGCACTCATACGTGGGACATTGTCCCACTTCCTCCAGGGACGACGCCTATCAGCTGTAAGTGGGTCTATAAGATCAAGACCAATTCTGATGGTTCGATTGAGCGTCACAAGGCTCGGTTGGTTGCCCGTGGTTTCACTCAGCAGCATGGTATTGATTATGATGAGACATTTGCTCCTGTAGCGAAGATGACGACAGTTCGTACTTTGATTTCTGTTGCTTCTGTTCGTCAATGGCCCATTTTTCAGCTTGATGTCAAGAATGCTTTCCTTCATGGTGATTTATCAGAGGAGGTTTACATGACTCCTCCTCCGGGTCTTCCTCATCCATCTGGTCATGTATGCCATCTTCACCGCGCTCTCTATGGTCTCAAGCAAGCTCCTCGCGCTTGGTTCGCTCGATTCACTGATGCTATATGTGCTGCTGGATTTGTTCCGAGTTCTTCTGATCCAGCTTTATTTGTTCACACCTCTGGTCCTCATCGTACTCTTCTGCTGCTTTATGTTGATGACATGATCATCACCGGTGATGATTCTTCTCATATACAGTCGGTCAAGCAACATCTTCAGCGTCAATTTGAGATGAAAGATCTTGGCAAACTTCGGTATTTTCTAGGCTTGGAAGTTGCTTCTGCTCCGCGTGGTTATCTTCTCTCCCAACGTAAGTATACTGCTGACTTGATCGACCGTGCCTGTCTGACTGATGATCGCATTTCTCCAACTCCTATTGAGCTTCATGCTAAGCTCCGGCCTGACGATGGAGAACCACTTTCTGATGTTACTCGTTATAGACAGCTTGTTGGAAGCCTTGTCTATCTCACTGTCACTCGTCCTGACATTGCATATGCTGTGCATATTGTCAGCCAGTTCGTCGCTGCCCCTCGTACTGTTCATTATGCGGCAGTTCTTCGGATTATACGCTATCTACGTGGCACTATATCTCGTGCCCTACTGTTACCGTCTTCTTCTGCTCTTGAACTTCGTGCTTATACTGATGCTGATTGGGCAGGAGATGTCACAGATCGAAAATCTACGACTGGTATATGTGTGTTTCTTGGTGACTCTCTTATATCTTGGAAGGCCAAGAAACAAGACATTGTTTCTCGTTCGAGTGCTGAGGCCGAATATCGTGCTATGGCATCTGCTACTGCTGAGGTCGTTTGGCTTCGACGCCTCCTCTCTGACATGGGCATCATCCTCTCTGCGTCTACTCCTCTATATTGTGATAACAAGAGCGCCATTCAGATTGCTAGCAATCCAGTCTTTCATGAACGTAAGAAGCACATCGAGATCGATTGTCACTTCGTCCGTCATCACTTTCTTGCGGGCACTATATCACTCCCATATATCTCTTCTTCTCTTCAGTTATCTGACTTTTTCACAAAGTCACATACCCTTCAGCGGCATGGCTTCTTGTTGAGCAAACTCTCGGTGTATGATCCACCATGAGTTTGAGGGGGGGTGTTAAATGTATATATGTTAGGGTTAAGGGTATATTAGTCTTTTTCCGTTTCCCCTTTTGTACTATAAATATTGATACAAACCCTAATAATATTTTTGGTTCATTCTCTTCAATTGATTCTAACAGGTATGATGCCGTTTATTGGAAGCTCGGTATGATTGCGGCGATCACAGAACCCGTTTTCCAGAAATCTCATCTCACATCTCACCCACCTGGAGATACATTATTTCCTCAACGGAAGGGTTCATGGAGGCGATCAGCTAGAAAGTGGGCAATGGGCGGTCCATCAGTTTCTGGAACGAGGTTTGGATTGGAGACAGAGCTTTGAAAGAGCGTTTTGCTGATCTCTACAGACTGGCTTGAAATAGGGAGGGTACGGTGGATAGTTTCTGGCGGCAGGAGGGATCAGGCGGGCATTGGGATGTCAGGTTACGGCGTTATCCGAGTGGGGGAGTAGCGGCATCTATGCTCATGGACTTGCTGCGAGAGTTGTATACGGTCTCCCTTTCTGCAGGGACGACAGACTCAGTGTGCTGGAGGCCGCAGGCTCGCACCTCTTTCACAGTACGGGGATGTTACGATTGGTGGCGAAGGGAGCGGCCTCATGTTGTCTCCATGGCTTCGAAGGCTCAGGAGATATGGCACCCAAAGATCCCCCTCAAGGTTCGCTCGTTTATGTGGCAGGTGTATCAGAAAAGGCTTATGACGAAGGCTTATCGAGCCAAATGGGCCCCAAATGACGACACTTATTGCTCTTTATGTGTGATGGCGGAGGAGAACGTGCCCCATTTGTTCCTAGAATGCCCCCTGGTGAGGTTGCTGTGGAGGCGCTTGAAGGAGGCGACAGGGATATCTGACCATTTTGACACCCTGGATGGTCTGTGGGAGGCGGGCAGAAGATTAAAGCGGAGGGGAGACCAGAGCGTGACGGGCAAAATCTCTCAATCCTTTGTTCCGGCAGTTCTATGGACGGTGTGGCTAGCCCGCAACCACCGAATCTTTCGTAACACGAGCATAAATTTTGAAAACTTATGGGAATCGGTGGTGTATTATATCAAAAGTTGGGGTGTTGCGTGTGCGGGGGCAAGGAAGGTATTGTTGATCGGGGGAAAATTTGTGGTGGAGGAGTAGCTTTGTATTTTCTTTACTTCTTTACTTTTTTTATTTTTTTACTTTTATCGGTAGACTCCTCCTCTACCTTTTACTGCTTTGGGCATGTTTAGTCTTGATCTTAATAAAATTAAGGCTGATGCCTACCTTTCCATAAAATAAAATAAAAAACTATATATAGAATATAAACATATATAAACTACCTAAAATCTATATAACCCCCTCATGTTTTCAAAAATTTATATAACCCTTGAAAACATCTATGTAAATCCAAATAAACCCCTGAGTTAAATTTTTATAAATAGATGATGAATATTAATTAACTCTAACTGAAAACACAATATACAAAAAATCATTTGCAATGTGTTAAAAATGTATAAAATTCTCTATAAATGGTAATTTTTTTCTAAATAGAGTTATAATTTATTCAAATGGGTAAATTCATCGGTTATAGATGATTTTTAGCTTTTTAACATATTATAGATGGTTTTGAAATACTGTATTTTAAGTCAGGGTTAACCAAACAGAATACTCATATAATATTCATCATCTGTATAAGAAAATTAACTTATGGGTATTTTTAAGGGGTTATATGTACTTTAGAAAAAATTAATGGATTATATGAATTTAGAACAGTTTATAGGGGGTTATTTGGATTTTTCCCGTTCATAAAAGATGTCAAGATTCTGTCAAATGTCAACTAAAGTTAAATATGATTTGTACAATAAAAGTAACTTAAAATTTTTTAAAAGGTAAAAATATTATATTTGTTGAATAGTTAGCTAAAAAAATTAATCTATTTTCAGAGGGACGGTGGTGGGGCGGAAGATGGAAACAAAAAGGCCTCTCAATCACGCTTTTTTTTTCTTTTTTCTTTTTTTCTATTTCTCTCCACATCTCCCCCGAATGCTTGCGCACCCAAACAAAAACTAAAAATATTATATTTAACCATTCCTGCAATAAATTTTGCGGACCCAACAAGATTTAAATTTTTAAATATACATTTAATTATTAGAAAAATAAAATAATCAACATAGTTGTTGAAATTGGTTATATACACACACACATATTCCATATATACACATTCATAATCGAGATTATGGACAAGTAAGGGAACGTTTGGTTGCGCGATTGCAAAACTGATTATGCAAGAATCTGGATTTTAAAACTGATTTTGCAGAAAGCTCACTTTCTCAGATTTTTAAAATCGCAGTTTTTTTATACTATTTGCCTAAAATCTGTGTGCAGGAGCTACTATAATAAAACTTTTTCATTGTACGATTGTAAACGTAGCTTCCTACAATCGCAAACATTGCGCAATCACGCAACAAAACGCACCCTCATGAGTATAAGTGACACGGCAAGGACCCCCATTATGGAGGGAAGAAAAAAATTTGTTTTATTTTCTATAATAAAAAAAAATTGTTTTGTTTCTAGATTTTTTTATTCTATATTTAAAACTTACCCATTTGTTTGTTGTTTGTTTTTTTTTCTATTTTATAATGATTTTTTTTATTAAAAATATGTCTAAATAAATTTTAGCTAATTACATTTTATTTTAATTCTTATATATTGTGATTAATTATCAAAAAATTGTGTGAATAAGGAATCCCATATTAAAATTCAACCTAAAACCTCACATAGCTGACTATTTTTTAGGGCCAATCCTAAGATATGCATAATAGAATATATATGTTGCGTTAAATACTTTTCATGTCTTCAACTAACAGTAGATCTTCAAATATGACTGCAACACACTATATTAACTAAGATTAGATAGTGTTATTGTGCGTGACAAATAAATATTATGTTAAACACAAATTCTTATAATTATCACATCAAGAATATAAGCATCAAATATATATAAAATCATGCATACTTTAAAATATATAATAAAAGCATGAAATAAAATATAGGGATTAGAAAAATGTATCCGAAATATGGAAGCGAGTGAAGATACTCTATCCTCGGTGAATAAGGCTCCTTTATGCACAGGGTTGAATGACTCATACCACTAAGAGATACGACCACAGTAGGTTTTGTTCTTCCGGGATGCGAGATACGGAAGAACCACGATGAACAGACTGCGATCCTTTCAGACATCCAAATTAAGGATCAAAATATCAAGAGATTGATAAATGAAAAGGAAATAGATGATTTAATCTCTCAAGAATAAATAATTTTGTATTTGATGTGGAAAAACCCTAAGCATGCTACTCTCTTATCTCCTGAGGCAGCTAGCAAATCACATTTTATGATGGAGATGAAAACTTATGAGTGTATTATATGATCAGAATGCATATGCCCTATATATATATATATTTCACAACACATAGGTGCTACCAAAATAATTTTCATTAAATGCCTTATAAAAGCAATATGGCAGTTTTGAACGTTTCAAAAGATCGAAACGTTTCACAATAAAGCACCTAGACAATGTTGAAATTAAACCGTTATAATGAGGTTATAACTTATAATCCATGCAATTATACAAGGAGGTTATAACTTACAATACATTAAAAGAGAAAATTGTTAAAATTATGTAATTTGGTCATAGAATTCCAACAAGTGTAACAACATCCAACAAAGAAAATATATTTAATTAAAAGGAATAATATTGTTAGGGACATACTCAAATGTAGTCCTATGAACAAGTCTCACATAGTTTAATTTTTTTAAAATAATAAATCCCGTCTAATGATGTACATGATTTGAAATAAAAAATGTATAACATTTCATTTCAAATTGAGTAGATCTGCTTTTATTTTTTTAGTAAATATAAAAAATAAATAAAGTATATACCTCGTTAGATGATTAACAAAGTGTATGAAACTGCATTTACAACTATAAAACAGAGTATGTATACCAACACCTAATAAAAAAAATTTTAAAAAATTAATTTTAATAGATTCCATGAGAAAAAATTAAGAATATTTCGTCACGAAGACTCACTCACACATGAAAGTAGACCTCTAAAGGCAGGAAGGATAACCAAATTCCTTAATCCCCTCCCCCACCCCCACACTTTCCAGAAATGACCCTCCACCATCTTTTTCACGGCTCTGGACCACCATAAAATTGATTCTCAGGAGGCCCCTACCCATGCCGGTCACTATAATGGCATCCCCCGTTATTTTCTCATCATTATATGGGCAGTTTCAAACTAAAGATTCATTTGGGCCGTTAATTTTTTTTTTTGGCCTGAATCGACGACGAATTATACGACAGCCTCACCTAAAGATTGTCAGCGTATTAACTAATGAAAAAACTACACGTGTCCATATTTGGGACCACTGTTTAAGGTTGGTGTACCACCATTGTCTTTTGCCAATAAGCCTATCAATTATCCGAAAAATATTTGAATCCGTATCTGAAAATTGAAAAATATTCGATATCCGAAAATCCGTATTCGTATCCGAACTAAATTATCCGTATTCAAAAATTTTCGGATCGGATCGGATATTGGCTATATCTGATCCGAAAATATCCATATCCGAACTATTATTTTATTTATATATGTTAGAATTAGTTTCAACCCTTTGATGAAAATCAAATGGCTCATGATCTAGGGCAAAACACAAACCTATTTAACCATGTTGGATACTTGTTTAACTATATTAGGATTTGTGTTTTTATGTCTTTGATGGATACCTATTTAACCATGTTAGAACTTAAGATTTTATAAATTCTTTAAAAAAAATACTGGTTCGGATATTTCAGATATTATCCGAATCCGTATCTGAATTTTCGGATCGGATACGGATATGTGTTTTGGAATATCCGTCGGATATCGGATACGAATATTTTTTTTTATATTCAATTCAGATACTGATATGGGCTTATCTGATCCGTATCTGTCCGATTGACAGGCCTACTTACCAGGTTGGTCTGATAGATTATCCATTTAGGGTGTTGTTACACCTGTATAAATTTATTTATAGCTTCAATTCCAGTTTACATGTGTTCAATTGATGAATATATTTACGTTAACAAGACATGTTTTTAAAGAATTTTTTTATTTTTTATAAATTTATTCATGCAAATTATTAGAATATATGCTTCATTTTTTTCAAAAGCATGTACATCATCTAATGATGTATACTATTTTTAAGAAATTCGAAACGCATGTAAACTGAAATTGACGCTGAAAATGTAGTTGGATGTAACATTATCCATTAATTATATACTGGGAAATATCCAAATTACCACTTGTAAACTACCTGAAATTAATATAATCCTTAATTTTTTTTAAATTTCATATAACCTTCTGAAAACATTTATGTAAATTCAATGAGCTCAATATGTCAAATTTTGTTTATAAATTAAGATTATTCTATGAATATTATGTATGATTAAACCCGGTTGAAAACACAGTATACCAAAATCCCTACAATGTGTTAAAAATGTAAAAAATCATCTGAAATGATAATTTTATCCATCTGGATAAGGTTTTATAATCTATCTGAAAAAATAAAATCGTCATGTATGTATCAATATTTTTTGCATTTTTAACAAATTATTGAGGGTGTTTGAAATATTGTGTTTCCAATGAGGTCTAACAAAATGGAATATTCACAAAATATTCATCATTTGTCAACGAAAGTTTAACCCAGAGGTTTTTTGAATTTAAATAGGTGTTTTCAAGGGTTATATAGATTTTAAGAAAAGTGAGGGGGTTATATGAATTTCAGGCATTTTGCGAGGGTTTATTTGGATATTTCCCATACATATAATAAATAGAATTTGATTCAGTATTCTCTTTTTTTTTTTTTAAATGCTCAAAATTTTAACTTTTAATTTTTTAAATCCATACTACCACTTTCTACTAATATAACTTTTTTTTAATAGTAAAACAATGGATATATCTATCTGAATTTAAATCAGACAATGTTCAAATAGAAAGATCAAAAACTGAACCGCCAATGAAGAAGAAAGAAAAGAAAACACAAGCCAACATTGATTATTATGACAATGTTTTTTTTATTATATACGTTATGATAGTGTAATAAATACACTACATTATCATAGTATATGTTACTGTAAAATGGATTGAGTGTATTGGTACTCATATATAATTTAGAAGACAACAATTAAGACTGTAAACATGACTGAATGTATCATTATTCAGAAATGAAAAATAGTGATCAATTGATTTTATAGTAAGGATCATCCTCGGTCTCCTAGATTTAGCAAAAGGAATTGATTTGTTCACCTTTACACATTTGAGAGCCCTTTGAAGATAATTTTTGAGTGCCCTACACGTATTGATCAATGGAACCATTAAATAATATGTGATCGAAGATGTTCTAATTTATTAAAAACATATTACAAATTGAATGGGGTGCTTAAGATTTTGTTTTATTTGACATTTTCATTTTTATTTAAATATTCTCTCTCAATTCAAAGTTCGTAATTCGATCTTTTAAAAATAAAATCAGATAATAAATATTTACCATTTTTAAAAGAAAAAAATATTCTAAATTGAATTGCTTATCCGAATTAGAGTGTAACAACAATGGAAAATGAGAATCATTCCGACGTTCAATTTTGCGATATTCAACTCATTGTTACTTTTGTAATAAAATATACGCTTAATATATACATAAATATGTATATACATAATTGAATTACATATATATTGTACTTATTTTATGCTATAATAAACTAGTACACTATATTTATTTAAGGGATTTTTAGTTTTAAGTCTCTGTAAACATGTTTATTTAGGGATCGGTCCTTCACTTCTTCATATTTATTTTTAAGTCCTCATATTCAACCGCCTATTTGGTTTTTAGTCCCTCCGTCAAACGTCCGTCCATACACCGTTAATTTGTGAAATGTGATTTTATTTTTAAGTCCCTGTAAACTATGTTATTTAGTGTTAAGTCCTTATAAACTGTGTTATTTAGTTATCAGTCCCTGTAAAATATAAAGAAGGGAAAGACTAATCACTAATAACATAGTTTACAGAGACTTAAAAATAAATCATATTTCACAAATTAATGGTGTATGGACAGACGTTTGATGGAAGAATTGAAAACCAAATAGACGGTTGAATATAGGGACTTGAAAAAAAATATAAAAAATAGAAAGATTGATCCCTAAATAAACTTGTTTACAAAGACTTATAAATAAAAATCCCTTTATTTAAATACAGAGACGATGGAATTGACTGTGTATCTACTCCCTTTCGAAATAAAAGATGTACGGCCATGCGTTATCCTTGTTCCAAATGGCACTTTCTTCTGATAAATGATTATTTTTTACAATTATTTATTTCTATGGCCGCTTTGAAAAAGATCCTCTTTATTCCGTCGTCAAGTGAATGGGGTATATATAAATACTATAAATAAAAAAAATTCTAATAATAAAGAACCCACGGAGTAGTCACGTAAGATTTTTAGATATATTATTATTTATCATTTTTTGTTTAATTATTTTTGTTAAGAAATATAATAATTAAAATGTGCATAAAAAATTAAATAATATGTTAATAAAAATTCATAAGATATAAAAAATTGATTTGAATTGGTGTTCTTGATTTATGATTTACATGGCCTCCTATTACATTAGAATACATTGAGTAAAATAATTTAATTTTAGATATGACCTGAAATATTTATATCAGCTTCAAAAGTTTTTTTAATTGCTGAGTGCTGATATATTCAATTCATTGTACACCCCTTCTACAACCTAAAAGAAGTGTTCAGCCACCTATACACTCTGTTATTGAAACGTATATTGTGATAGTGTGGCTTATACTCCACTAGTGCAATGTATAAAAATTTAGATTTTTTTCATCTTTTCAAAAAGAAAAAGTGTATTAATTTATTTAAATATATATTTATTTTTTTATGCCAGTTGTATTCAAATGTATACTTACAAAAAAAAAAAAAAGAGGAATCCTACAAACAACACGTAAAGCTGGACATGTCATTAACCTTAGAGAATCTTCAAAAGCCTCCTTAAATCACTTTTTTTTATTTATATAAGGAGTCAGATCTTTTAAAACAGTCACTTTAAACCCCCTCCCTCGCTATATTTTTCTTTAACGCACTCTATTACCAGGGGAGCCACATATCATTCCCCACATAAAAAAAAAACTATGTTACTCCATTCCTCTTCTTTCATTTTTTTTGTTTATTTATATGGCCATAATGGGTTTTTTCCTAAATGAAATTTTTTATTCATTATTAATAATTAATTTTTATTCATTCAAAATATTTTTTTATTTTTCATTTTTTAAATTAATTCTAATTTACTTTTAATTAATTTTGATTCATGAATAATAACTTTTATTTAAATGATCTTTATTCGAACTCACTATTTAATATATTTTAAAATATGTTTTTATTCATTTAATATTTAGATATCTTATAATTTATCAATATAACTTAGAGTAATTGTTCATTTTAAATAAAGAAGGTTAAGAAAGGGATGGTTTTCAGAATGATAAAAGAGAATAACTATTTACATGTTACAGAGAAACAATCTCTTTCCACGGTACAGGAACAAAAAAGAGAACTTTTCAGAGATGTTCCTATGATCAATGTTGTTTTAACACTTTTCTTTACCTGCCGTGCTACCTAAACAAAGGGTGAAATCTTGTCAAATATGATGACACAACAAAATGATATAGATGATAAGGTAACATGTTCAGGTTGATTTGTGGTCAGAAATTTTTTGTTTTTCTATAAAAACCATCATTTTTGTCCTCTTCTTATAAGTTATAACTCAATTATTATTATTATTATTATTATTATTATTATTATTATATATATAGGGGAAATTAATTGGAGGTCTTTCCAATCACCCCCGTATTATTTTTAGGTCCCTGTACCTTTTTTACTTTTCTTTGAGTGTGTTTGGTTGCACGATTATAAAATTGATTCCGCAGGAATCTGTGATTGTAAAACTGATTCTGCAGGAAGCTCACTTTCTCAGCTTTTTGAAATCGCAGCTTTTGGACACTATTTGTCTGCAATCGCTGGGTTTAAAACTGCGATTGCAAAACTGTTTGGTTGCACGATTACAAACGCAGCTTCCTACAATCGCAAACGCTGCGCAATCGCGCAACCAAACACACCCTTTAGATCCCTATCACTGTATTTTATTATTTCTAGGTCCAAATTAACCCATTCCATCATATCCCTTTTTAGATTTTCAAAAATACCCTTTTAACCATTGCATTTACCTAAACTATCCAATCTCACTTTTTCTCTCTTTTTTCCCTAATCAAATCGACTGACCCTTTCCTTATTCAAATCATTTTTTTTCCAAACCTCTCTTCTTCCCCAATCGATTGAAACTTTTACACACTCCAACTCTTTTTTCCCCAACCTTTCTTCTTCCCCGAACCACTACTCCCTCACCATATCTTGTTCCCCACACCCTCTCCCCCTTCAAATCGACTGAAACCATTCCCCCCCCCCCCCAAACCTTCTGCTTCCCCAAATGACGACGGCAATGGCAACGGCGGCCACCGTGACAAAGACGGGGAAACATTTCTTCTTCAATCATTGTAAGAAAAAATACATTTTTAAGGAGTATATAAAACAATAGTTTTAATGGAGGATTAAATTGAGATATGTGAAACACACATTACCTCTATTTTAATGGATCCTTATCTGCATCTCCCACCTGGAACCTACATTGCCTATGTGTTTGCAATGTGGTACACTATTAATAATATATAATACACTGTTAATAATATATAGCTGTTAATATACTATACACTGTTAATAATATATACATTGTTAATATACATCAATTTAGATCAATATTTTCTTATCATTTTGTTCTAGATTATATTTACATTTGAAATAACTCACTAATGATGGCATGACACTTCTAAATTTTTTCACATTATTAATGTTTTTTCTCTTCAAACACTACCATGAAAAGCCATTGGTGTGCTCTTAATCTTGTGTGGAAATGAAAAAAAAATCAAAATTTCATCTCCTAAAAAAATTAGATCTTCAGATGCCCATAGATGATTGCCGACTCTCTCCATTGCTAAGGGTTTTATGTTTGATGCATGAGAAAAAGAATGGATATATAAAATTAGAGGAATCCTACAGGTTGATGGGTAGTTTAGTAACGTATATACATTGGTTTGTACAATTATTTCCAAGCACAGGTCATGTTTTACCCATATTTTGTTTTTCTTTTTTTTTTCAAATTTGTTTGTATGTTTAGAACCCAATGAATATACAAACATTTCCTTATTTTATGTTGCTTATATTGCACTTTTGTGTAACGATTTGAATAATTCATTTCATATATGTATATAGATTTATTTAGGCTTTCAAATACATGATAAAAAATGTTCTATTTTATCGAACTATTTTTTCCCCTTCCTATAGTTATAGATAGAAGTGCAAATCATTACTTTAACACATTTGGTTTAGAGATATATTGTTGACACTGAATAGAAATGGCTGAAATGTTATAATTTAGTTGTTGTGATGATTAGTCTATTGATACACTGTTGGGCCTTACAGTTATATTGTTAAAACTTATTAGTACACTATTAGGGCTTATAGGCACATTGTTAGTTCTTTTGAATAACATATATTTGTCATTTGTTATTCCATGTATATAGAACAATCCAGTTGTTGTTAGGCAATAACCTTACAAGATTCGTTTTTGCAGAACATTTGAGTATATTCATGGATTCCTTCATGGCATTTTGTTCATACAATGGTGAAGCACAGGAACTATATCATATTCAGATATTGTAAGTAATATATGAAATATGAAAGTTCGATGCATTGAAAGTCATTTAGTATAACCATTAGAAAAAAATTGTTCCAATTTTTAGATGTTGCAGCATATGGACTCCGGATAGAAGACTACACAAGGGCCTTAACACACATGCCAGGATACTCTGAACAAGCCGCGAAGTGGGTTGAAGACATGCAGATATCCAGTTACAATTGAAGAATAAGGTCGACGGTCTAATTTGAAAAATAATGGATTTGATGATGCTTAAACTATTGTCATGTATAAACATATATTTGTATTATATATTCCTATTATCATGTATGAACAGTTATTTATATTTAGTGAGATTGTCTAGCATGCTTATTGAGTGCATGCTGATTAGATGATACTTAAACTATTGTGAATGTATACATGATAGTTGGTAACAGTGGATCCAAATGGACTACTAGTGTTTCGGTAGTATGTAACAGTGTACTCAGATGACCTAACAATGTATTAGTAGTGCGTAACAATGTACCAATATATCTAGTAATGACTTATCTGAGTGCATTCAGGTAGTATTTGGGTTGATTCTGAATGACTTTAAACATAGACTTTTAACCTTCTTTTTGTAGCTCTTATCTTACTCTAATGCAAGCATGATTGTTTAGCATATGTTATGAACTTATGATTGACATGATTTAGCAATATCCAATTAAAAATCAATTTTTGGACATGTAAAATGAGAGTAAACCTTTAATGACTTGCGTGTGTCATGATAAATCAGCTTAATCAGGATTTACTATTAAAAGAAATATTATTAATTTGTTCATGCCAATCTTCAAAATCACATTTTACAAGTGATGAAATATTTATTAGTAAACGAAAAAGAAGTGATGCATTAAATGAACTAGTGTGGGACAGTCAAAGCTAAAAAGAATTGGTTCTTTCATATCTAAGTTCTTCATTTTCTTCCAAGAATCACAAAAAAAAATCACAAGAAAATAAATGGAACTCAGAATTATCAAATACATTTTAACAGTGTACCCATATAGTTTAATATTGTACCTAGAATGGTTAACAGTGCACCCAGATGGATTAACAATGTACTATAAGTGAATCATTCATAACACGACTATCATTCATAACACAACTATTTGTAGTGAGCAATTGTACTGGCCGACTGAAAAAAAAAAAACTTGCAAACATGAACACTATCCAAAGCTGCACGAAATCCTTCACGTTATCTTCGTCCTTTGTTGTCAATCGATTTGGGTACACTATTAATCACAACTCTGTATACTTTCACAACAATTTAAGCATAATCATATCAACATGCACTCAATAAGCAATAAGCATATAAGATAATCCAATACATTGTTAGGCCATTTGAATACACTGTTACGTACTACCAAAACACTAGTAGTCCATTTAGATCAACTGTTGCTAACTATCATGTATACATTCACAATAATTTAAGTATCATCAAATAAACATGCACTCAATAAGCACACTAAATAATCTGACTATAACAAATAATTATTCATACATGACAATAGGAATATGTGATACAAATAGATGTTTATACATGACAATAGTTTAAGCATCATCAGATCCACTGTTTTTCAAATTACACCACACGACTCAATTCTTCAACTGTAACTGGATATTTGCATGTCTTCAACCCACTTCGCAACCTGTTCAGAGTATCTGACATGTGTGCTAGGGCCCTTGTGTAGTCTTTTATCCATAGTCCATACATTGTAGCATCTAAAAGTTGGAGCATCAACATGTAGGATTCCCCTAATTTCATACATCCATTCCTTTTCTCATACATCAAACATAAAACCATTTGCAATGGAGAGAGTTGGCAATCATCTATAAGCATCTGAAGATCTAATTTTTTTTAGGAGATGAAATTTTGATTTTTTTTCATTTTCACACAAGATGAGCACACCAATGGCTTTTCATGGTAGGGTTTGAAGAGAACAAACATTAACAATGTGAAAAAATTTAGAAGGGTCATGCCATCATTGGTGAGTATTTCAAACGTCAATATAATCTAGAACAAAAGGATAAAAAAATATTGATCTAAATTGATGTATATTAACAGCTATATATTATTAATAGTGTATTATATATTATTAACAGTGTATCGCATTGCAAAAACAAAGGCAATGTAGGTTCCAGGTGGAAGATGTAAATAAGAATCCATTAAAACATTGTTAATGTGAGTTTCACATATCCTAATTTAATCCTTCATTAAAACTATTGTTTTATATACCTCTTGAAAATGTATTTTTGCTTACAATGGTTGAAGAAGAAATATTCAAATATTCCCCTTTTGTTGTTACGGTGGCCGTCGTTGCCTCCGTGGCCATCATCGTCGTCATTTGGGAAAGAAGGGTTGGAGGAAAATGGTTTCGGTCGATTTGAAGGGGAGGGAGCGTAAGGAACAAGATATGGTGAGGGAGTGGTGGTTTGGGGAAGAAGAAAGGTTTGGATAAAAAGGGTTGGAGTGTGAATGTTTCAATTGATTGGGGAAGAAGAGGGGTTTGGGAAAAAAATGATTTGAATAAGAAAAGTTTCAGTCGATTTGGTGAAGGAAAAAGAGAAACAGTGAGATTGGATAGTTTAGGTAAATATAATGGTTGAAAGGGCATAATTAGAAGTTTAAAAAGGGGATCTGACGTGATCTGACAGAATGGGTTAATTTGGACCTAGAAATAATGAAATACAGTGATAGGAATTTAGAAAAAAGTAAAAAAGATTCAAGAACTTAAAAATAATACGGGGGTGGCTGGAGGACTTCTAATTAATTTTCCCATATATATATATATATATATATATATACACACACACACTATTTAAAAAAAGTCTCATATAAAAAATGTAAAAATAAAAATAGTATCATAAAGAGGCGATGAAAACCAAAGCATTATAAATTATCCCAACAGACCGACTGATATCCAGAGCAGGTGGAGAGAGAGAGAGAGAACAGAAACCCAAACTTTCCCAAAAAAACAACAAAAAAAAAATGTGCGGAGGAGCGATCATCAGCGATTTCATCGCCATGAAGAACGGCACGCAATCGCGTCCGTTCGATCTCTGGTCCGACCTCACCATCAACGACTCCGGCTCAGGTAGGTAACCATAACTCGCGATTCACCTCCCTCAGAGTAAACCCAACCAGTCGTGTGTGTTGCGCAGGAAAGCGTGAAAAGCCGAAAAAGCCCTCGAAAGAGAGGGGGATCGGAGGGAGGGGCGGGGGCAGGGAGAGGAAGAACATTTACCGGGGGATCCGGAAGCGGCCGTGGGGGAAGTGGGCGGCGGAGATCCGGGACCCGAGGAAGGGCGTCCGAGTCTGGCTGGGGACGTACGCGACTCCCGAGGAGGCGGCGAGGGCCTACGACGCGGCGGCGCGCGAGATCCGAGGAGGGAAGGCCAAGCTCAACTTCCCCGACGAACCCCCGACGACGAGCAGCGCTTCATCGGGCTCGGGCTGGGGATCGTCGTCCGATGAGGATCTGAAGGGGCAGATCGAAAGCCTGGAGTCCTTTCTCGGGCTGGACCACGGGCCGGACGAGATGAACGTCGGGCCGTACGAGCTCGGGTTCTGGGATGACGTGGACCTCGTCTTCTGAGGACCGTCTGATCTCACGATCGTTATGGTTATTATTATTATTATATATTATTATAATATATTAAATTTTGAATAAATGAGTAATTGAAATGTTATAATTATGACTTCACTTGTGGGGATATGCGAGTATGCGACTGCTTATGTTGTGCTTTTATTTTTACTTTTTTTGTTTTATTTTTTGTTGGGTTGTTGAGGGTGTGACTGCTTATTCTGAATCTGTGCCTGCTTATGGTTGAAACTTTTTTTAATATTGTCTGTATATATACATATGTATATAGTTGGTGTTATTGTTTTGTTTAGAGGATCTGATATGATGAAACTTTTGCTGCTTTGATAATTAAATGGCTAGACTAGTGTTTTATTCTTTGTGTTGACAATGATAATTAAGCCTTTAAGTATGAGTTAAGATTGCCCGTAGAACCATATAAAATTATTCCCCTAATATAAAATTAGGAAAATCTTGGAATATGTTCCCTTTACATAAAAATATCTATACAACTGTATATGGAAATATATGGAACTAGGCATTATAAGAGAAGAGTGCGTGTTACGTTAGTGCACAATGTGGAAAGATTTATATGATTAAAATTTTAATGTTTATGGAAATTTATGTACAAATATGTGTGTTAATAGATGACATGTGTCCATCAAACATTTAAAATCTTTTATCAATAAAAAAATTACAAAAATCACATAAACGTTTTTTTTAATGAACCCATGTCATCAATCTATGCTTCCATCAATAAATACTAATGTAAATTTTTTTGTATTTGTTATTATTTGGACACTTTAATCTGTTTTTAACTAGCTTGTTTTCCATTTTATATAAGATGTCTTTTATGCAACGAAATGGATAAAATTAAATTCGACACGAACAAAAAACATTTAATAGAGTATATAAAATAAAAACGTCTAATAAGCGTTTCAAGTTAAATAGCATGCACGTCCGGATGACTTAACAGTTACAAGCAAAGATATATACTTCCAAAAGAAGCAGAAAATAATTGAAGGGAGACGACAAAGCTTTAGAAAGTTTGATAAACTAAAACTGGACGTTATACCTTACCTTCTGTTTTTCAACAATTAGTCACTGTTTGAGCAGTTCCATAGTTTGGAACTTAATTATAACTTACAAGTAGTGTTATCATCTGTCGTTTTTGTAACAAGCTAAGGGTCCTCTTGGGTTACATAATCCTTTTACAAAGCTAAGTGATGTATATCAGACAAGAAGTCCACAACTATATATTATAACTTTACATGAGGATCATCATTGGTTCATACAATTACAATGGCATCGAAAGTTCACGTGATGCCACGGTTCATATAGGATAAGGTACCCCCAGCCTGGGGAACAACCGCATTTTGTTAACTTGCATCAATGGGCGCTGTTACACTTTTAAAATATAGTTTCATATGTATGGTTAGAAATTGTTAGATGATGTATATACCTCGTTAAATTTTTTTATATTTATTAAAAATAAATTCATTAAATTCAAAATGAAACGATATACATCATTAGATTATGTTTACTATTTTTAAAAAATAATAACATATTGGTATGAGTTTTGAACTTTAAAAAAAATTGAGTCTAACATTTCAGTCATAAATCCATGGATCGTTGTGCACACACTTTGAGTGTGTTTTATGAATAATTTACTATCGTGAAGGAAAAATTAAAATGATGAGTGCTCAAAGGGAAAGTAATAGAAAAATGTTTTACTCTTCATCACTTTGTTTTATTTTCTATTATGCACAAACACACCATTTATGGGTATAGTTTTAAAGTTATTCTATTTATATACATCCTATCACAATGTCACAGAACCATTGTCGGCTAAACATCAAAAAGATCAGATAAACACGAAAGATTCAAATATTTCCTTAGATGATAAAAGTATCTCTGTCCCTTAGCCAAATATTATATCCTTCCTTAAAAATGTAGAGTTTATCCTAAAAAATTAGAACAAATTAATTTTGCTAGTTTTATCAAATATTGAGTGGATCTACCAATTTAAATGTCATTTAAACTTTATTTTCCACTTTGCACATGAATGCCATTTTGACTATTATGAAAACAAATTTAAACATCATATTTCTAATGAATATTTATGTTATTTTGTTCTGAAGAAACAAACTTGGAAGATTGGGTTATTGGAGAACTCATTAGAAAATGAGCAAGGAAATGAGAGTTAGAAGGAAATAAATAGAGGGGTTGGGTGTAACAAAAAAAGAAAGAAAAAGGCAAAATACAACCAGCAGGATGATAGCAAAATAATATAAATATAACAATAATAAGAATAATTTATTGGCAAATATCTTGTTATTTCCTCTTTAAATGATGTGCCAAGTTCTATATATTGTGATCCTGAGCGAGAAATATCACTGCAGTTTTATAAGTTATAACATATATTTTATGCAAAAATTATGCACGTAATCATAGGTGATTTCATCTCACTAGATTCTATACCATTGTTTTTTTAAAAAATGAATGACCTAGGAGACCGTGTTCAACACGTGCGCACCACACTAATCACAAATCCATATACTCATGTTTTAAACTTTTAATTAATTATAATTTCTCATAGGAGTGATTAGGTGCGGTCGGTGTGCTCGTGCGACGTCGATCACGGGCCGTCGATCACGGATCCATCGCGGGTCCATCGCATCAGACAGTCGGGGACGATTCACATCGACCGTTGGATGCGATAGACCCGCGATCGGACGACACACGTTGGATCCGCACGACCGCATCGACCGCACGCTATCACTCGACTAATTTCTCGTATCTTTATTCATACAATGACTTAAATTTTGTATATAAAAATAAGTTGCAACAGTGTTTCGATGTAAGATTCATTGCATTTTTCATGTACTCACTCTCCAATTAAGTAAATTAGGCACCCTTGATATTGCTCCTTTCTATGGTAGTATCAAACTATCAATGGTTGATATTGGTGCAAATCATCAATTTCAGGGTTGTTTGTGTAAAAAAAAAATAAAAATAATGAAAAGTAAAAATTTCCTTTTTTACCGTCCAAAATTTTAGTGTTCATATCAAACAATATAAAGAAAAAAAATTCATCAATTTCTATCTCCTATATATTTTATTTTATTAAAAAAATGGTGAATTTTTTTTTTCTTTTCACGTATGTGAGAATTTGAAAAAAAGTTGCCACCACATGTACAAATATCATTAAAGTTGGTCAAATATAGGGATGGAAGATATTTTATATTCTATCATTTTCCTTTTAACTCAAATTTCTTCATTGTTTTTTTATTTTTCCTTTAAATTTAGACACAAACGCACCCTTCTTATATTCTTTTCTACTGTAAACATATTATTAATTTTGAGATGATTAAAACATCACATTTACATTCACTATCAGTTAAAAAAGTTGGAATGGGAAGATGCAGACCTCTTGGACTTGTATTTTGGGGTTCTCTCTTGGACCTATAATTGGTTGCTCTACTTGCATGGCCCGGATATGAAAACAACGTGACTCTGGCTTCTTCCTATTCCTTGGTGGGACATTTTACTATTCTATAGATATTTGCTTGAAATAATGCACGGAAAGGCAATAAAGTATACATTCATTTATTTGGGTCTGAACTTTGAAGATTCCCAATTCCCAAAGGTTCCCATCAATAGGTTGTTGGTTTATTAAGAAGAATTTATATATTTTAAATAATCATTTATGTCTTATTAAAGTTTTTGTCTTTATCTTCCTAGTTATTTTAAAAAATTTATAATTTTAGTCTCACATTATTCTTTCATGTGTCATGCCTCATGTACATGTAAAAAACATATTTATATATATATTAAATAATATATACATAAAAAAGGGGTGGTGAACGAGTTGATCGATCCAAACTTTAACAAGCTCAGCTTGTGAAAAGTTCGATTGAAACTCGACTCAGCTCATTTGTAAAAAAAGCTCGAGTGCAAGCTCGAGTTGGGTCTCGTTTAACAAAAAAAACTCACTTAGCTCCTGTTTAATTAGCTTAAAAAATCGTTTAGCCATTAAAATATGTAAAAAACAAATAACGTGCAAAAATTAGATAATTATATTAAAAAAACATCACTAAACAATCATATTCAAAACGAACTCGTATAAGCTTGTAACTCGGCTCGGACTTTGCTAGTTTATATCCAAATTTTAAAAATTTTTCAAGCTCGATTTATTTATCTAATCAAACGAGTCTGAATGAGCTCCAATCAAGGCGAACCCGAACGGTTCAGCTTATTTACCACCCTATCAAAGAATGTCGTTTTTATTTTTTCTTTTAGAAAATGATAGTTGTCATCGTATTATGAGAATGTAGGTTTATACTTTCCTTAGTCTTGAGAAGATATTATGCAAGTGGAAGTGTGGAACAATGACATTATTGTGTCCATTGTTATTGTCATAACCTTATTATAGCGATTGTTGCTCTTTTGATGTTTCCTTGCAACAGTTTTTGAACTTTTGATATATTGTTGTCATCGTTGTTCATTTTTTCCTGCCCTTATTGATTTTGATGTTAATTAAAACATATTTTTTGGTTCGAATTTGGATCCATTCTTTCAAACGTGGAACAATATAATAATATATATTTCGATACATTGAGGATGCGTGTATCTAATTTTTTTGACATATAATTATAAGAGCAAATCGAGGTTGTAATATCAAAATATCAGCCCAAAAAAGATGCCATAAAACATTTCAAATGCTTTGAATCCGGACAGGTTTTTACTTTTGATATCAATCTCAACTGTTTATTTACAGTTGCACTATAGGGTTCATGCATTGCACATGCATAGTTGTTAATCTAACGGCCATGATTATTTTCTCAACTGTTTATAACCGTACGATTACAATAAATGTGCACGTGGGCACTATATTCAATATGCCTATTTTGGTGGGGGTCAAGATGGTTTGGATTATATTGTTATATTTTAATGCCTATATCTTACTTTGTGTTTTAATTTATTAATCAATGTTGTCATATCATCATCATGATAAAATCAAAATACACCCAATTATGAATTAAACTATTTTATTTGATTATTCAAACACAAAACAAGTACACAAATAAATAAGTAGGGGATCCATTTCCGATATTGATTTAGCCCGGCACAAAAAAAAAAAAAAAATTGTAGTTTTATCTTTTCTATAAGTTAAAACTAAAAATTATTATCGAATAGATCAAGTTAATGCATCATCACTACTTAATTTTGTTTCTGATACAATACCTCGACACGTGCGTTTCATAAAATAAAAGATATGCATAACAAAAACATTTAAAAGTTAAAAACTATTTTTTAAATTGTGTTTCTAAATGCACCATTAACATAAAGAAATTGACCAAAATTTTGTACATTGTAATTACATTTTCCAACACAACGTCCAAAAGTTATACATTATTGTTACTGGACTAAAATGTGTTAAAAAAAAAAGATCAAATTTTAGGTCACAACCATTTAAATTTAAATATTGTAAGTGAAAGTGAACCACGAATCTTTTCCTTCTTTTAATTTGAAAAAAAAAATTTAAGTGTAATGGAATTTGGTTACACCTAGTTAGGTTCTATTTCAATAATTTTTTATATATAACATTATGTACTTACCTTATATGAATATATAAATATGTAACAATTAGCATGTGCCACAAATATTGATGTAATATCGAGTTTTCAGTCTATTAAGAACTAACTGGCCAACGTCCATGGGTAATTGATAGTTAGGTATATTTTTTCTATAAATCATTTTAAAAGTTTTATAAAGATTTCTACATTTTTATTCTAGATGACATGCAATAAATTGTTAGATTCTTTGTTTCAATTAGAGAGGGCATAAAATACAAACACTAGGAACAAAAAGTATAACATATAAAATTGATGCTACATTTTAATATCCCAATAACAATAAATAAATGGGTCAGATACAAAAATCCAAACGCCTTGTTAGAAGCCGTAGGGTTCTAGTTTATTTGCGATGGATATTTTGTAACACGAAAGGTATTTGTTTTCTGCAAGGACATATATAATTTATTAATAATATTTTTCCATTTACAAATAAGCATTTCATGAAAAGGTTTTTGTTAACGAGTGTTCTCAGGACATTGGTTAACTCATATTTATTGTTATTTTTTTAAACAACTCAATAAATTAATTATGATATGTGTATGAAAAAATAATTTTTTTAAAAAATACTAACAACACCCCTAATAAATTCATCATCATTTTCTCTTCTTCCCTCCCATACCCTATTTTTGTCCCTCCAATATTTTTTTCTTCTTCCCTCCCATACTCTATTTACTCATAAATAATATATAAAAAATTGACTTTATATACAAAAAATTGTTCAATTGTTTGGTATACATACTTTTTTTTTTTTACATAAATATGACATTTTTCTTTAAAATATCTTATTTACGCTTATAACATTTTTTATTTTTAAACATTGTGTAAGGGAGGAAAAAATTGGGTGTGGGAGGGAAGAGAAAAAAATGTGGTAAATTTATTAGGGGTGTTGTTGGTAGTTTAAAAAATCTTTTATTTTTTTTAGTCATATCATAATTAATTTATTAGATTGACTAAAAAGTGAGTAATTAATATAGGTTAACCAGTGCCCTAAGGGTACTCGTTAACAAAACCCAACTAAACATGTTTAATAGTATAAAAAACCATTCTATATATGCTCTAAAAATACACCCATCTTTTCCTTCCATGATATAGATAGCCCCATGCCTTGTGCTCGAAAAAACAATATGTGAACCCTAAAAATAACCCAACTTTTACCTCTAGGTTGGGATAAAGCATAAGTCAAGAATAGAAAGAATACATAATTATAGCTTATAAAACTGTTTGTTTTATAAGAATAAATCTTGATAGATATGTCTGAATAAATAGGATAAAACCTGATAATTATCATCAGAAAATGCTAGAATTATTTATCAAAACTTATCTATGTAAATGGATAAAAATACTTTTCTCTGTCATTTTAAAAAATTTATCTCACCTAACACTCTTTACACACATTCTAAAAACTATCACATCTATCACATCACATACATCTCTTACACTTATTTTCAAATATAAATAATTTATGCAAGTGTATAGTTGTCATATAAAAAGTCATAATTTTATCCACTCTTATTAACCACTTATCCATACTTTATCCACAGTGAACCAAACAACAAAAAGATCATTTTTACGTTTTCTAATGAGAATAACAGAAAAGGTAATAAAACAAAATTTCTTTATTCAGCATGGATTGTTATCAGGGGCGAATAACTATATGTTACACCCCAAACGGGGGGTTACTCTTGTACTATCTTTTGATAGGGATCATTTGTATTTTACATAATAAATAACTTTATTAACAAATAAAATATACATGATTCGGAGGTTAAAAATACATAATAATTAACTGGTTAATTTAATTGCACTGCTATTCACTTTTCACCAACCAAATACCAATCAATTCATGAAATAGACCTATTGGACGAGGATACATGAACATCCCTCATAAATCTCCATCACTAGTGGAGGCCTCCCCCATCAATATATAATTTTTCCATATCAAATGATTTGAATTGATTTTCCTTACATCATAAGCCAGGTCAATATCATTCAAAGGTGCGGCCTGTGAAACCAAAGATATTGACATATGCTGTCTTGGACCCCCCACCAAATAAACACACTGTGTGACGATTCTCATTCTATTCAAGTTGGTTGATTTTGTTAATTAATCAAAGATTAGTGCAAATATATATAGTGGTGAATCTAAGTTGTTGTCATTGTATCAAATAGAGACCCAAATCAATATCTGATGGGTTTGAGAAGCAATATTTTGTGGAATTTTGTAGGTCCCATAACTGTGATGGGATGATTTCATTCATTTTGGTATGAAAAGGTGAAAGTGGTCCTATATATAAAGCATCCTATGATTCTCTGTCCCTCCAGTGCAGAATCAAATTTCTCATCAACTGGAATCTACTTTATTTGGTTTCTTATTTGGTTTAAAGTTTGTTTAAAGTTAAGGCTCGTATTAAAAAAAAAATCAGTTCAGCAATTTTTAATTTATACAGGTTATTAAGAGTATCTTTAATCCTATACTCAAACTTTTGTTCAAACTTAAATTTCAGTAAAAATCACTAAAACTCTCTCCAACTGTTTACCCATCCAATACCAAATCAAGCTTTTACTCAAATCTTTACCCAAATAAATAGAGACTCAAATATTTATCCAAATTTTTAGCATCTATTTTTTATCATTTATCTACACATGTTCTTCCAATGTGACATTTTTTTCCCTACAACTCCACCTTTATTTTAATTATATTGGATGTTTTTCCACCTCAAAATTTTCATCATCTCTTGAAAGAAAAAAAAAAGGTAGTCTTCTTTTTTAAGTTTTCATCTTTGTTTTTTAACTTCTTATTTTTACTCAAGTAAAAAAAATATTACTTTTACCTTTTAAAAAAAAATCGATGATAATAATTTTTAAATTTAAATATTTTGAAGGAAAGAAAAATTTAGTAAAAATGTTTGGGGAAAAGACTTTGAAAATGTTTATATTAAATAATTAAAAGAAGATGTGAAATTTTTAAAAGATTTGAATAAAACACAAAATGATGGTTGGAGACACATCATATCAAATCAAACTTTTATTCAAATTTTAAGTAATTGAGTATATGTTTGAGTAAAGGTTGGAAATGGCTTGAGGTGTGGAGTTTATGGTCATAAATCCAATTGATAATAAATAAATGCATCTAGTCTTTATGAAACACTCTTTATGATAACGAGAGAGAAAAATTTGTGTCACAGCATCAAATAATTGGAGTACTTGAATCACTCCTCTCTTTTTTTATCAATGAATAAAAGAACTATTCGCAAGGACATATGGATACATTAATTCTTTGACCATATGCAATATCTGTATGAGAAATCATCATATACAAGACCAAATTATAAATAAAAGGAAAATTATTTATTAACAAAAAAATAGTTAGATCTGTTTTATGACTTAAGAAAATGTGTGTTAGATTTAGGTTTTTCATTATGGTTTCTAAATTATTAAGATCCAGTTGTGGTTATGAAGTTCTTCAATGTTTTGAAATATTATTTGTCTGTATGACTGAAAACGGAGTCGAACTTAGTGATTAGTTTGCTGGGAAATTGGAGGCGGTGCCCCGATAAAAAAAAGTCACAAATATATTTTTACATATAGCTTGTGACAATTTAGTAATGTATATATATTATGGTCATATATTGAGCTATATATAATGTTTTGTGAGTGAGATTTTATATGTCAATGAAATGCAACACTGATTTGAGAGTAATACTCATATTTGAAGGCAATACTCTCGCTCTCGTTATATATAAAAAATTAAAGAATTTATCTATTCATCTCGTGGATGAGATAATCTTGGTTAAAATCATGGAAATCTGATCTATTATTTTATGTGATTGTGTTTACTTTTCTTTTTTCCTAATTTGATTCATGACGACCAATTCCATAGAATCAATAACATCCCTCTTGAAAACAAAAAAAAATGAAAAAATTCAAATAATCCCTGTAAACTGCCTTAAGTTTATATAACCCCATGACTTTTCCTAAAATCAATATAACTCCATGAATTAAACTTCTGTTGATAGATGAAGAATATTCTGTAAATATTTTATTTGATTAATACTAATTGAAAACACAATATGCCAAAACTCCTACACAATTTTTTATAAATTCTAAAAATCATCTGTAAATGACAATTTAACCTCTCTGAATAGATTATAAATCCCTATCTAGAGGGTAAAATCATCATTTGTAGAGAATTTTTCGCATTTTGCATATGGTTTTTGGTATCCTATGTTTTCAGTCAAAGTTAACTAAACAAAATATACGCAAAATATTTTTCTTTTATCAACGAAAATTTAACTCAACGGTCTATTTGAATTTACATAGGTGTTTACAGGGGTTATATGAACATTAGAAAAATTCATGGAGTAATATGGATTTTGAGTAGTTTACAGGGGATTATATGGATTTTTTTCTAAAAAAAAATGATACGATGATATGTCATTTTATAATTGATTTAGGTCATCCAATCGATTTTTTTTTGTCACAAATCAAGACTCCTTTTTAAATAAAATTACATTAATGATCGCAACAATCACATGATAAAACTTCTAATATGTAATTTTTGCAGCATCTCCGACCATCAACATCTATTTTATTTTTTTCATGTCCACCTAATTTTTTTGTTCTTCCACATACGTCAAGGGTCCATAAAAAAAATATCAATTATAAACAAATTAAATGATTCAGTTAGAGACCTGTGAGTGTGTTGGAATGTTCAAAGGAGATTGATGAACAGAGATTGATACACTCAACCTATTTTATAACATCATTTATCATCTCATATACTTTTTTTAGTCATTTACACTAATTGTTTTAAGGTATATACCTTATTAGAAGAAAACAAAATTACATTATATAAATGACCATACAATTCTTTAAAATATATATTTTATTATTTTATCAAATTTATTTTATTAGATGATATATGTATATTGTTTTAAAAAATTATAAAAATATTTGGGACAGCCATTGGAGTTGAGAATAACATTTTTCTATATCCTTACAGTTAAAAGATGACAAGAAGTTCCTTATTATTGAACAATAGCTCAATTAGACAGTCTCATGAAACATAACGTACAACATGAGAATGACGATATAACAGCATAATTTAATTCTTTTTTATACGAAGCTACAATATGATTCCAACATCACAATGTTTGAATAATTAGTCATGTATTTCGATAAATTTGTAAGAAACTTGTTATAAAAAGGAACATTCACATGTTTTGTTTTATGTATAAGATAATGATTTTTAGTTTTAATTTCATGTAAACATGTCTATTTAAGGCTTGATCCCTCCATTTTTCAAATTTCTTTTTAAGTCCCAACTTCAACTTACTATTTTGTTTTTAGTCATTCCGTTAAACATCCATCTATATAACGTTTGTGAAATGTTTTTTTTTTAAGTCCCCATAAACTATATTTAGTGATCAATCTCTTCTTATTCATATTTTTTTTTTATATAAAATCTTCAATTTCAAATGTTTTTTTCTTATTGATCTCTAGACAAAATGTATATATGATTTTGTAAGTATTTTGATATTTAAAACTTGTATACAAAATGTTTGATGAAATATATATACTAAAACTGTATTTGCATTTGTCATGTGACAATTTCAGTGTTATTCAATACTGCATATGCTCACCTAATCTGAGATAACATTCTCTTATAATATTAATCGTCTAATTTGGATTGATTACATAAGCAAAGAAGAATGAATACATAAGCAATTTTGAAGATTTTTCATAATTGAATTTTGATTTAAATGATTTTTTTTTTCAAAATTGTGAAATATTAAATTAGATATTTTGAGTGTGTTTAGAATTTTAAATTTAAAAATTTAGATGCCATTAAAAAATGAAATACGAAGAAGGAGAGATTGATCACTAAATAACATAATTTACAGAGATTTAAAAATAAAAATCACATTTTACAAACTAACAAATATTTGGACGGACATTTAGTGGAGGGACTAAAAACGCAGGAGGCGGTTGAAGTTAGAAACTTAAAAAAATATGAAGATGAGAGGTATCAGAATATTAAATAGACATATTTAGATGGACTTAAAATTAAAAAAAAAAACCTATAAAATATAAGATATATGTCTCATTAGATATGCATATGAGATTATATACAATGCAGTAAGATGGATGGCTTGTACACAACTAATCAGGTATTGTGTCTTTCTCACATCTCATTCTCTCGAATATAATCAACATGCAGGGACTACACGAATTTAATGACAAGACAATGCTAAATAAATTGTTTAATGATCGAACAGTGGAAGACCAATGCAATACGAATCTTTCATAAAACCCACACAGTGACGAGACACTCTTTAACACCAAAAAACACTGTTTGTAGTTAAAACCATGTACTATATTTTTTTCTGATAATATAATAGACGTGTTTTAATTTTATATTAAAAACATGTTGTATAGTTGGGAAGAATGGATGCGCAGTTTCCCCTTGACAGGCATTCAGTGTTCTCTTTGAAATTCTGGCCTTAGCTGGATAAAAGGAGAACATACTGATCAAAATGACAAATCAACAATTTAATATTGGCCAACAGCAGCAGCTACCTTTGAATATATAGTTTCCAGTCGCCACCAAGATACCTTTATTTGACTCATTAAAAACAAAGGAAGACAATTAAATATTTAACAGTGAATCCCCACATGGGGTTAGTTGTAAAGCAAAGACCAAAAACATGAGATCGTGTCACTTCTGGGTGAGGTGTTAGAAATGTTATTGTCATTTTTATATTAGTTGGGGTTAAATTTTGGATCAAATTTTTTGTTATCAAATATTAAACCGGGTAGAATTTTGAGTGATTACTTGCTTTCAGAAGTTTTCTAAGTAATGTTAGATACCTAGCTAGCCACCAAAAAAGATATTCATCACCTAGAAAAAAAAATTTCTTGTAAGTATCAGCTTGATGACTCTTCTCATCCTCCTCCGATTGGAACATTCAAATAAATAAACTATTTGAATATTTTATCGTTGTTGTTCCTAATTGGAGGCACAATGAAATTTTCATTCATTTCTTCGTATGATATCTATTTTCAATCAAAATTATCAAATTAACTCATCTGCAAAGTAGATTATCTCAATAAAATAAAAGTTTTTGTCCATCCATAAGTATGTTAGGTTGTAAAGTGAGACATTTTTGCCAATCAACTCTAGAATAATATAGATGTGTCATGAAATCGTACAAAATTAAGAATAGGTGGGGAAAAATATGTCAAAAGTTGAAGAAGGATCTTTCCATGATGTTTACTCTCTGCCATTCCCAACGTTGGAAAGAAGCATTTGCCTAAAAATTTTCAACTAGCTAGGTCAAGCCACCAGAAAAGACAAAAAAGGTTTGGTTGCAGATAAATATTGCACATTTTTAACACGTACTACTGTATGTCAGACATTTATCATTTTTACAAATTAATTAACGAGGTATGCATTTATGTGATGGGCTACATTCATAACGTGATAACTCATCAGATTTCATAAGATAAATAATGATGTTGGGATGCACATGGTGCAACAGGAGTCGATCTTTATTTGATTAGTTGTCTCTCACGGGAGAAGCATTGTGTTTCCTGTCCAAATCAGTGCATTAAAAAATCCAATTGTGGAGACCAAGTGAAACTGAGGATGTCTTACTGTTCATTTTTATTTTTATTAATAATATATATATATATATATATATATATCTAATAAAATATATATTTTTATAAATAAAATAAAATCTTTATCAAAATGAATTCTACATACCCATTTTTTTAAAAGTGAGAAATGTGCATCTACCAGACAAGGTATATATATGTTGTTGACATGAGATTGTAGATGGGACCACAAATGAGATTATGTGTATCAGTGTTTTTTTTTTAATTGCTTAGACAACATTTAATTAAATTGTCTAAGTCTGGATTTTATGAGATCTCCCTAGTTTAGTTTGGGAGTGCTCTTGGAGTGGCCGCGTCTCAAAAAAAGTGGTGTAGGAGAAAACGTTGATTTAACGCGTTAGAAAAGTCATCGAAAATACACATAAAATGCATAAATTATAGATAAATGCAAATGCTGTTGTTTGTGTTTGTTTACAAGGTCGGGTTGCGTCGCTTGGTGTCCGCCGACGCATAAGCGGGACAAACGCCCATGCTACAGGTGATTAAAAATATTAAAAATGTTTAAAAATATTACAAATGTTCAAATGTTGTAACATGAGGTGTCATATATATGGTAGTTCTGTTGGGGACTGAGGCATTTATATTAGGGACAATAAGCCTAGGTTGGGACCAATTTAGTTAATCCAGATCTCAATCCAGTAAAATTTCATCTCTAATATGTCCCAAACCCGCGATAGTTCCATCACAAACTCGTCTCAATGGCCTTTTCAAAAGTCAGATCAGTTTTGTCCCATCTCATCCCGTTTAGAAGGGAACGGTCTAAGGCTCCGTTTGGATCCGCGTCCCACCAGCGTTGGTGGTGGCGGACGCCGACGGACGCGAACGCGGTCACAAACGGACACCTACGTCGCTGCGTCGAGAACCTACACATCCCTTGTCATATTCGGTTTTCGGTTGATTTGTCCCGCGTTCCCTGATGCCTAAAAACAATGATTCCCCCATCGCGAGTCTTCTCCCTCACGTTCTGTCCACCGCGGACGCCTGTGACGCGGATCCAAATGGAGCTTAAGCATCCCAAATTTTCAAATATTTTACAATATTCTTTTTAATTATAAACTAAATAAATTATATGTACTCATTATGCTATATAATATTACTTAAAGCATATTTGATATTTTATCAATTGTAGTAATATTAATATATAATATGTTAGTTTATTTATATATCATATTAATTGTGAAATATATAAAGTGACTTAAATGGAGTAAAACATGATGAGATGGATTTTAAATCTTAATCTCGTTCCATATCTTCATCAGGTTGGAACGAATTGGGTTCTAATTTGACATTTGGGGGACCAAACTCATCTCAATAAGGTCTTATTAAAGCGAATTTCTATTTATCTCATATCACTGTTATCCCTATTTGTTATGATGATACATGAAATTTTTTAAAAAAAATCTTATTGAAATGGTAAAGTTTGACTTTAAAAAAATTGTCCCTAACATTTTCCGGTTCCTTTTTGAAAAATGATATATCCAGCCCATATGAGCCCTATCTATTAGCCCCAACTATTTTAATATTTTCATAAAATATATATTCATCTAATTAATTAGTACATATTATTATAAAAAGTAAATCATATATTTAAATAAATTACTAGATTTTAAAAAAACAAAACAAAAATAATGGCATGTGTGTGTGCCAAGTCCAACATCTTGATTAATAATGGGCAACTGGGTTGGGCTCCGGTCACACTCAATACAGCTATGTTCATGAGATTGAGGCCTCGATCCAGCCCACCAACTCAGCTGGTATTTTGGGCCCTGGTCCAATGCATTGCCAAGCATTAATGAGTTGGTAATGTTATAAAAGAATAATACGTAGGTAGCCTTTGATATTGATAACGCGATTACAAAACTAATTTTCTTTAATCGTTGTGTTTAAAACTGATTCTGCTGGAAGCTGTCTCCCCCTAGTACTATTTGCTGAAATCCGTTGTACGAAGCTGCGATTGTAAAACTGTTGGGTTGTACGATTGAAAAACCAGTTTTCTGCAATCACAAACGCTGCGCAATCGCGCAGCCAAACGCCCCCTAAAAGGAAAAAGATACACGTAACCCATTTTGTTGTCCATCCCGTTTTTCATTTTCTATAAAATTATATACTCATCATTTGAAATGCATTCTATTATATGAAATGATATATATACTGAGATACATTAGTATATTTTTTTTCATAGTGAAAAAATAAAAAAAAATTAGGCATATATTATGTTAAAATCCTATACGCTATGATAAAACAGTATCATATACTCCTTTATCATAGTGTATGCGTGTATCAGCGCTCATATACTTATGCATCAGTCCATTTTGAAGCCCGTTTTGACATCTCATGCACTATGATAATGTAGTATATACTGCAATTTTATATAATCATAGTATATGTGGTCATATCATAGTATATGACACAAAAAATTTATCATTTTTTCAATGCGAAAAAAAAATAGTAATGTATATCAATATATATTTCATTTCATATAACCACACATACTTCAGTGGGAGAGGGTATGATTCTTTTTTTAAAAAAAATGAAAACTGATGTGGACTACAATTGAGGATGCACATGGGATTGAGTGTATCATTTTCCTATACTTATATATATATAATTTATAAAAGAGTGTCGTTACCTTCAGTCTTTTTTTTGTATCATATAGTATCATATTTTTTTGTATTATATATATAATTTATAAAAAAAATTAAATACTTCCAAATTACAAATAGGGGCTACAAACATAGCTGAACTAACATTTTCGTAAAAAAGGAAAATGTTAGACTCAGTTTTTTATACCAACAAAAACTCAGACCAAACATGTTTTTATTTATTTTTAAATAGTAAACATCATATAATAAAATACATGTTTTGATAAAAAAAATGTATATCTTTCCATTTTGTGAATGAACCCATTTTTAATAAGTGTAAGAAAATATTTAATGAAGTATATATAACATTTAACAAGATATACATTTCACTAAATTTTTAACAAGACATATAGAACTGTATTTTAAATTGAAAAAAAAAATTGAATGTCACATCATATAAAAAAAAGTCAGACGGCCCATCAAGATGCATTTTTGGATCAGTGAAGGACCCACTCACTAGACAAGGTTGGACTTAAGTCGGCGCCTGGTGGGATCATCCACACTCACTCGGAGTTTACACAAATTTTTTTTTTAATTTCTAAATGTAGTTTCAATATATGTCACTGGTATCTCTCATTCACTATAATGAGGTATATATGGTAATTTTTTAGATTTTCTATAAATAATATCATTCAATTTCTTAGAGTATATATTCAAAGGCGGGCTAAAGGTTGGCTAAATTCCCATATTTTGTATTTTTTTTGTTATTTATGATATATATTAAGATAATGTTATTTATAGTATCCTTTTTAGCCTAAATTCCAGTCTTACACGTGTTTTAAATTTTTAAAAATAGCATATATCATATCTTGTGATACATGCTTTTATAAAAAAATGAAACATATACTTTAATAATTTGAATGAATGCATTTATAAAAAATGTAGAAAATTTGTATCGAAACATTCGTTAATGTGAGTTTATGCTCCGGTAATTTTATATTGATGCATATGAGACTGGAATTGGGGTCGAAAAAGAATGACATGTCCAGCCCCATTTGTAGGCCACATCGTTTTTCTTTTTTTAAAAAAAAATTATGCACTCTCCTATTTACGTATATGCTATTATATGAAATAATGTATATACTGAGATACACTGGTGTATTTTTTTTCATTGTGAAAAAATTAATTTTTTTATTCCATATACTATGATACGCAATAATATACAATGTTACAGTGTATACGACTGAAAAATAATTGATAGTTTCAAATATAAATTTTGTTATATACATAATGTAAAATGAGTTCAAATCTCATTTTACTTCTTAAAAAAGCAAAATATTCAACTTTAATAATATTTTTTTTCTTTTTCTTTCACAAATAAATGTCTTTTGGATATTACATTATTTGACATATAAAATAATTACATCAAATAAAATAAAAAAGACTTTTTACATTAATAATTAATGTAACCTATCCCAAAATATTGTTTTGGATCCACCCCTGTATATATTTCACATTTTATAAAAGTAAACATTATTAAATGAGGTATATAATTTTTTTTAAATAAAAACATGGATTGATTGTGTTTGAGAGTATAAAAAGGCCAAGTGTAATATTTTACTTTTACTCGTATTAAAATACTGAGGAATAATATTTTACTTTTACTCATATTAAAATACTGAGGACAATGACAACCTTTTCGTGGCCCACCAATATGGCGCAATTGAAAATTAAAAATCTTACATCCACACCCCCGTGTCTCCGTGTTTTGATTTTTTTTCTTAAAATATATCATAAATAAAGAAGTACATATCATGAAAGGTGAAGTACAAATATAATAAAATATTATTTTTTTATAAAATAAAAAAAATATTTGGAATACATTGTATTAATAGAGTATATATTGATTAGAACATTATACACTTTATTAGTGGAGTGTATAAATGATTAGCGGACCGTCTTTAAGCTGCAAGGGGCTATAAAACTAACTGAGTTTATCATGCCCTTAAAAAATTCCTTGAAGTTACATGTAGTTTTTATTGGCCGTCCCCGCATTCTTATCTCCTATTTTCATTAACGAGTTAAGTATATAATTTGCTAGACTTTCTTTTGACACAAGCAAATATACACAATGATTATATACTTAATTTATTTGAAGATACAAATTTCATAAATAATGTGAGGATTGTATATGTGCATTGAGACTGGACTGGAGAATACACACAACCCAACAAAAGCAATAAAGCATAGGAACACTTGACCATGGCCTCCAACAGGATTAGGGGTGTAACATTGGTCTATTAAACCGAATTCAAACCGATCCAAATAGATTTTTTGTTTCGTTAGAGATCGATTGAAAAATTAATAAACTCATTTACTTTAATTTGATTTTGGTTTTATTTATAAAAAACTGAATTAATCGAACTGAACTAAATTATTTTAAACACATGATTATTCATAATCAATATGATTTAGATCATTATTTTTATATTAAAAATTATATGGTTGTTATACCATTAATATTCATAGAAAATAAATTAAATAGAAATTTATACTATCAATCCTAATTTTTTGATATTTATATAAAGTTGTAACAAATCCCTAAAAAAATTATAACCAACCCAAATTGATGAGAAAAAAGGCATATATATATGTGTTGATCTTTAATAGTTCAGTTCGGTTGGGCTTAGTTCGGGTTAACCGAACATAATTCGGTTCGGTTCAATTCGATTTTCAGTTTGGTTCAGTTTTCGATTCACGTATTATTATAGTTTGGGACCATATGTGTTTGCAAAAAACCAAACCAAATCAATTGAATTGCACCTAGTTAGGATGGGGCTATGGACTATCCTAGCTGGTTGGACACCCAATTTTCAACATCATCACTTTTAAATCTGAACATGCTTTAAAAATTTTAAAATATACATTTATTTAATGAAAAATAAGTTTTCATAAAAATGAATGTACATTTATTTTTATTTTTTTTTACTATAATAAAATGCACACACATTTATAGTTTATATATACCTTCTATTTGAGATTTTTTTTTATTTTTAAGGAAATGATAGACTATATAACTGAAATATAAGTTACAAGTCTGAATCTTGCCTCAAAGCAAGGAAAGGGGATGAGAATAGATATGTAGAGGATGAGAGAAAGAAAGGAGAGGAAAGATTGCTCTCACAAGATGTGAACAACCCATCCTTCCAACTAAATACAAAGCATTAAAAAAACTTAAACCAAACAACTCCCGAGCATCTCTCGAGCCTCGACTTCTATCTAACTTGGCTCTATTTGTAGCTCCCCTCGCACAATACGCACTCGGCGTGCTCCAGCAAGCGAGCAGCCCCAAGCCGATACGAATGCTATGGCGTTGTCCCATATGTTTTCGATGTAGAACCTCTCCCCACTAAAGATCAAATTGTTCCGGCCTAACCAGATTGCCCATAGTGTTGCCGGAATGATGATTTTATCCACTTGTGCTTGCAGTCGTGATGACCTCGGTCTGGAGAAGTCCCACATTTCCTCCCACAGTGCTATTCGATTGGAGAAGTTAAAGCTCGTGCCCAAGGCAGTCCCAATGTCTCTCCATAATTGTTTGATAACCGGACATATGTAGAACAGGTGGTCTATCGACTCTGAGGCGGCATTGCAAAGTTCACATGTTGTCGACATCATCGGCCTCCAAGTCGCTCTATAAGTTTTTGTGAGTGTGTGACCTTGCAATAGTATCCAAAGGAAGATTCTTACCTTAAGTGGCACTTTAATCCTCCATAACCAGACCGTTATTTCAGCCATATTCACTACTTCCGGGATCCCCCTTCTCCACCTTAAGAGATTTCTTAATTTAATTTAAGAGTTCTGTCTTTACATGTATCTCGTGAGCCCTCTCCCCTCTCTGTAACTATAGTTTTTGGAGACAAACATAGACCTTTTATAACTAGTAACAAAAGTTACAGAAGGTCTGAAATGAAGATAATAAAAGATCGATCGAGAAAAATAACCAAGACAGGATAAAACAAAGGAAAAAAAGGAAAACAGAAAACCAAAACCCAAAAACAACATAAAATCGGGCATTCAGAAGCGCCCAGAAACCAAAAATCCACCAAGACCGAAAGCCAGTCTCGGAGGCCTGCATGTAGCCAAGGAAGCTACAGGTAGCCTCTGGAGAGAGAACGAATTGCTGGAATACTCATCGTAACGAGTTATTTATCTAGTTAATTAGAAACTTTCACATTTTAATTATATAAATGATATCATTTAATTCATTATAATATATATATTTTATTTTTTATATATAAAAATTCATATTTAATTAGATGGAGCACATATATGATTTTTTAAAATAAGTAAAAACATGAATTGAATGTAACATTTTTATTAATTTAAGGAAAATAATACATCTAGCCCCATCGTAGTTCAAACCGGTTTTTTTATTATTTAAATCATACACTCTTCAAATGAAGTGTATACTATTATATAAAATAAAGTATACTAAATTACATTAGTGTGTTTTTAAAATTTAAAAAATACACCATATACTATTGTGGAGGGAAAAATCTACAACCCAATCAACAGGTGACACGTGTCTAGAATTACTCAAACGTAAGTTGCTGCATCCGACAACCTGTAACCCAGTTTGGCGATGACAAAATCACAAAGACGAGCAGACACTCCAGATCAAAGACACAACCAGACTGGCTTCTCATCGAGATGAGCTAGGTCTAGTCGGACGGTCTTGCACCTCTCGCGTGAATGCCTTCCCGTGCAAGTGAGACTTGACCAGATTGAATCAAGTCTGGTCGGACAGTCTCGCATCTTGCGAACAAATGACTAGGTACACACCGAGCAGAACTCCATCTCCTAACCAGACCAAGATCGCGAGGAGGACCTTGGAAACGATCTGACGTCAATAACTATCAGATGAATAATTAAGGCTCATTACACATAAAACGTGAGTAATTAAATGCATGTTCAACTACAATAAAGTAGGGCGGTTACCACAGAATTCGCCCACTATGCAGCTGTTAAGGGAGAGTTGCTACAACGGCTATGAGGCTAGTGACAATGGCTATGCGCAATGACAACGGCTATCTAACTCATGAACTTTATAAAAGGAAAGGTTAACAACAGATCAAGGTATGAGTTATCTTTTAATCAAACCACATTATTAGTGAGATGAACCTTTGAATTCTCTTATTGATACATTTCTTTATAATCCCTTTGACTGACACACAAGTGTTCTCCTTGATTTTTTTTTTTTAGTGTAAGGTACATAATGTTCTGAGTCTGGATTTTAAAAGAAAACTCCAATCAATTAAGTTAACTGAAGAAAAAAAATAATGATAGCATAGTATAACTACGTTATCATATACTGCTCTTATAAAACGGATTGAATATGAGCTCCCCCCCCCCCCCAAAGAGAAGAATTCAATCCATGCACGTCACGCAATGAATTGAAAAGGAGGGGAATATCAAATTGGAGTACAAATTTTATTTTTATTTTTATTTTCCCATCTCAAAGAGAGCAGCAACTGGTACGTCCTCAATCCAAACCCGCCGCACACAAATACAATGTGCTACCTGCTTTTTTTCCATCTTTGAAAGTCTTTTCCTTCTTAGGTTGACGTTTCAATTTTGGATATTGTACTCTCTTTGTTTTTTCACAGCTTGGAAAGCAAGTCTTCCTTCCTGTCACGTGGTGAACAACACAAAAGACGAAGCTTCCCTCCCATTGTGATTGTGACTTCTTCTCACTCAAATGACTTAGGATTCGTTTTTTTATAATCAGTCAGTCAGATAAGATATTTTCTGATAGCGATATAGATTCGGATATAATAAAAGCAGCATATGATAACATTGGTCAGCTGGGGACAACTATCAGCTGGGGACAACTATCTTTTGAGGGGTAAACTGTAAACAGTGGGTATTTTTATTTTGGACTGCATGGCAGGCCGACATCACTATTAACTCACTGGGGATAATTGACATAAATCAAGTTTTTGCTTTTACAAAATTTGACTCCCACGTAACAAAACAAATTTTATACGATTCTCGATTCCTACGAAAACTAAAATCACCCAGAGATCTCATCTGTTTTTTTTATTTTTATATCAATATACCTTTTTTTTCTCTTCAAAAACAAAGAAGATAGATTCATTTTAAAACTGGAATAACAGTTCACACTATCCTAATTATATTTTATCACATAAGATAAATTGTTTTATAGTTATTTTATTTTCCCACTACTTATTATTATCAAATCAGCATAAGTATGTACGGTCAAATGTTATACGAGGTACCATGTTTCATGACTTATCCAAAAAGTCTATTTGTCATCAATAAAAAAATTTATTATCATTTACCAGAAAAAAAACTGTTTGGATAAGGCAAACAGTTGTCATCAAATGTTTATTAAATTTCTTGTAAAATATATGATTGGGAGATGGTAGATATAAAACACAAAATGAATCCCAAAAAATTGCGGGGGAAACAAGATCAGTGAAATAGAATGGCAAACTTTTTTGTGACTATAGATGTATATATCTGAAAGAATAATAATTTTTTAGTAAACGAAAGCTGATATAAATTTTTTGAAAAAAGATTTTTCAGACCTTAGGGAGGTGGTTGTTATTGTATTATGTATATTGATCAAATTCAGTCATTAATCCTAATATTGAAAATTTAAAAACCATTGCATTATCTTTGTATTATTAATTCTCTAATATCTCTAATATGTAAAATGATCAATCCAAAAGAATATTTATATATAGACAAGTCAATTATTTTTAAAAATATCCATATTTTCTGAGTTCAATTAAAATATCTAAATTGAAAATTAATATTATTCAAATGATTTAGAATATGATAAAGATATTATAGTTGTGAGTTGTGACATTCAGGCCGTTAAAGGGTGGTGAGATATGGTAACCAAGAGATTCAAGAGTCTCTAAACACCCATGAATGGAGTGAGGGTGAGGAAAGATGAATCACCTTGGCATGAATTTTATTCCACATTGTATTTATATGTGAGCACAGCATCTGGCTCACAATAAGATAGATAATATCTTTTGTATACAAAATATTCTACTCAGCCTAGTTTTCAACCCCAAAAAAGTAGTATGTATTTTTTTATTTTTTAAAAATAATATTTATCATTTATTAGTTATATATTTCAATAAAAATAAAAAAATCATTCACTAAATTGTACAAACACGGTTGCATAATATGTGAAAAACTTCTAATATAAAATTGTAAACTGGGTAACAACATGTTATTTTGGTGGTCATTACAAATATCTAAAATGAAAATGTTACATCAATTCATTTTACAAATATTTTGGTTTCATTACACATGTATTTAGTTTTTTAAAACATCATATATATCATATGTATGTAATTTTCTTTAAAAAATATGAAAATTTTTCAACGAAGTACAGATCTCGATACGGTGACTAAAAGGCACTAAAGTGGTATATAAGACTCTCTTTGTGATAAGATCAATCTAAAAATGCAAAATGATACGTCCATCCTCAATGATAATCCACACCGGTTTTCTTTTAAAAAAAACACACATTCTTCAATTGAAATGCATGTTGTTATATGAAAGGGTTTTTTGGTTGTATACTATTAAAAAATGTTATTTATTTTTATACCATCGCAAATAACATATTTATTTTTATACCATTAGAATTTTTTTAATAAAAAAATGTGTCTTTCTTTCATCTTTATTTTACCAAAATGAAACATAACTATAATTAATTCTTAACAAAGAAGTAAAAATAACAAATATAACCTTAACATAATATTTGACACAATGTAAATAATAATCTAATTGATCTCTTGTTATTTCCAAAACAACCGTGAGCCATGTAACCCTACTCTTATTTTTTCTTCCAATCTAAATCTATGTTTGTTCTAAAGTTTGTCATTTTGTAATATGTATGTTTAATTGTTCTCAAAATAATTTTATTTCATTTTTACTAATATAAGTATTCATAATTATCATGTTTTTGCTAATAAATAGTTTGTATGTTTAACTATTATGTTTTTGGATTTTAAATAAAATTTATCATTTTCATATTAAAATAATTTTATTATTATAAATATTATATTTGGCAACGTAAAATATATAAAATAAAAGGACAATTTAATCATTTAACCAAAACTTTAACGGTTTTAATAGAAATTTAAATAAAAATTAACCAGAATGATAAATATGCATAATTTTCACATATTCTAATGGTATAAAAATAAATATTTTATTTTGAGTGATATAAAAATGAATAGCATGTTTTTAGATAGGTATGCATGCAAAAAAAATTTATATGAAATGAAATATATACTGAAATACATTAGTATATTTTTTAAAATTAAAAAATAATTATAAAAAATTATATCATATACTACAAATAACACAATATATATAATATGTTATCATAATGTATGACAATGTATGAGACCGTGAAACAAACGGCAAAACAGAGTGTGTATCAACCAATCATCCAAAAATAAACGAAGTCGCGGGCTGTTATAATCGTAAATAACGGTTGGAACGAGTGTCAATTACAACGCCGCCCCTTCTCGACAAACGAATTGTGCGGGGTCAAACATTCATCACGCGTAGACGCAGCCCAGAACCTTCTTCACCTCCCCCAACCACTGTCCCCATTTGTCATACTCCCTGTCTCCCCTCCCCCATATAAATTCACACCCCCAATTTCAATACCTCCCCAAATCACATCCATATCGTCCCTAAAAAATTCTCAATCTCTCTCTCTCTCTCTCAAACTTCAACTTCATTTCCCACTCTCACTCAATCACAATAACCAAAGAAACCCAAAACCAAAACAATGTGCGGCGGCGCAATCATCTCCGATTTCATCCCCCGCAGATCCTCCGCCCACTCCGTCTCCGCCTCCGACTTATGGCCCGACCCCTCTCCCTTCTTCATCGGTAAATCAAATCCCTCCCTCTCTCTCTCTCTCTCCCTCACCGTTCCCAATCGTATATTGTTTCGATTTCTAATGATTTTTAATCGATTTGTGCAGGTGAAGAGAAACAGCAACAACAACAAGAGAAGCAGAGCAAGAAGAGGCAGAGGAAGAACCTGTACAGGGGGATCCGGCAGAGGCCGTGGGGGAAGTGGGCGGCGGAGATCCGCGACCCGATGAAGGGCGTCCGCGTCTGGCTCGGCACCTTCAACACCGCCGAAGACGCCGCCCGCGCCTACGACCGCGAGGCCCGCCGCATCCGCGGCAAGAAGGCCAAGGTCAACTTCCCCAACGAGGACGACGTCGTCTCCGCCGTCGCTAATGTCCCCGCCCCCGCCGTCGTCCGCCCCAATTTCGTCCAAACAGGCCGAGTTCGGATCGTCTGATTCGGGATCGGAGGTGGTGGCGAGGGCGGATGAGGAGGAGGAGGAGATCAGGAAGCTGTCGGAGGAGCTGTCGGCGTTCGAGTCGTTCATGAAGCTCTACGAGGTCCCGTATCTCGACGGGGGTTACAGCGGCGTGACGGCGCCGGCGGCGCAGGAGCAGAATGTGGCGGCGGCGAATGCGGCGGCTGCACAAGAAAGCTTCGTCGACGGGTCTTGTCTGGAGCTCTGGAGCTTCGATGATGTTCTGTAGGGATCGGTCGTTAATCTCTGTTTGTTGTAAATAGAGATTCTTTTTCGGGGTAATTTCGGGATTTGGAATTTTTGCGGGGGAAGACGGAAGCAGCTTCCGCAAATAACTGTGGAATCGAAGGGTTTTTTTTGTCTTTTCTGTTGTACTGTTGCATCAGATTTATTATTAATTAATGAATATTTATAATTTCCTTTCTGTGGGCGGAATATTTTTTATGATTCTGTGTTCGTGGCCGCTTGTTTTGTGGGGCGATTTCGATGCACGCGCGTCTGAATGATCTGTAAACGTGGGACCGTGTATTTATATTTGCGCGTGAACTTGTATTAGTTGAATATTCTGTTGCACGTAATTTTTTAATTATTATTTTATATTGGTAGGTCAGTGGGATATCGTCGGATACCTGATCCGATAAATTCGGGTATATGTTGTGAGACGGGTTTGAGATTTTAAGTGAAACTGAGATATGTTTGTTTGAACTTATCTATTATATACTTATAGGATCTAAATAGACAGCGTTGGAGTAACATCTGCACTGGGGAATGCTGTGGAACAGTCACTTTCAAATCAAACGAAAAACTAGGGCTACAACTTGGGTCGGGTTGAACCTGATCCTGACGGATTGAACCTGATTTTCACATGGGTTGGGTTGACCAAATCGGGTTCGGGTGCAGGTTGACCAATTCGGGTTGAACTCACAAATCAGGTTGGGTTCTGGTTGGCCTCACTCACAACCCGACCCAACCCGACCCAACCCGAACCCATAAACTAATAGTTAAAAAAAGATCATGGCCGTTCAATTTGTAGCTTCTAATATGGGTAGTCCAAATTTTAGGTAAACCTAGCTAATCTTACAGGTTGGGTCGGGTTGATTTATTTAATTTACACAACATATTAGAAATTCAGGGTTGGGTCGAGTTGGTTCAATTCGGGTTGAAAATTAGGTTGGGGTCGGGTTAGTCCAATTCAGGTTAGATCGGGTTGGGTCGGGTTGGTTTATTTAATTTCGGATTGGGTTCGGGTTGGTTCAATTCGGATTGCAAATCGGGTTAGGCTCGAGTTAGAGTTGAGTAGTTTGAAATTCGGGTTGGGGTCAACCCGAACCCAACCCGCCCGAAGTTGTAGTCATACGAAAAACTCATGTCCGCAATTTCATAATGGTGAAAGTTTTTTTTTTTTTTTCGCGCTTGCAATGCCTAAAAACATAATTCTAAGCTGTTCTATCGCGAATATATGCATCCCCTCGTTTCATTATTGTTTTGTGAATGGCTCGTGTTTGGAAGCATACCTTGTGTGTCCAGCCCTAGCATTTTTTTTCTCTTCTTTTGGGTGCCTCTCTTCAACACCTAATTCATACCATTATAACTTGTTCGTTTTTTTTAGTTATAAAAGGTCTTACCTTCACAACAAAAAAAATTCCTTGCATTCAAAGTTTATCCAAAGTTTGTTAGTGGTAGTGGTTTAAAAGTTGGTTGTCTATGAAAAAGGAGTAAAAGTTAATTGTTTACATATTTATCTAGATAGTGTAATTTATGTGACATGTAATATTTGTTTGAAAAATGTGGAAAAATGAATATGCCCCTAAATTGACCCATTTGATCTAACCCTGTCCGACCCAAATTAAATAGGATGGGATGGGGGCAGATTAGCATTTTTATGTATCCATTTACATGTATTTGAGATAGAACAATTATACGGGTCCTAAATTTATAAAAGGTTTAAGATGAGATTTTGTCAGTAAGCTCTGGGAATGAAATTTGATTAAAACTGTTTCAAACTCCGTCCCATCTCTAATTTTAGGGCACTGATATTCCCATCCACATAACTATTCACCCCAGCTCTCTCAAAAAATCAGAATGTGAATTTTTTAAGGAGTGAATCCACCCCAACCCATTCAACTTTATGAAGTTGTCCAATATGTCACAGATCGGCATCACAGAGTCAAACTAGTCATAAAGTGACCTAAAGCTATTTTTGCGGTCCATTCGACTTTGTGTAGTCATCAATTATATACTCTGTTTAATATCACATATTCGAACAGGTCACAGAAACCTAATGCATTCTCTGTAACTCATTCGACTTTGTGAAGTTGTTCATTATTTCACAGGTCGACATCATAGAGTCGAACTGATCACAAAGAACTAAGGCTCTCTCTACAATCCATTCGATTTTGTGTTTTGAATAATGTGTTCACGTGTTATGACATTCTCAATAAAATGATATCTTCAAACAATGGTGTGTTGTTCAGTGTCATGAAAGCAAATCAATTGATGTAGTATTTGGATATCTCTTTGTCCCCCTTAGTTCTCTGGGACCAATTCGACTATGTGATGTCAATCTGTAACATAATGGTAATTTTTAAAAATTGAACCATTCAATAAACCAGAAAAATGAACGAGTCAAGGGTAACTGGTTCAATTGTTGGGTCAACCGGATTTGAATCGTAACATAATTATAATATAATAATTTTTTTAATTATCATTGCTAAATAAAAATATAAAATATTTTAAAAAATCTTTGCATAAAGGTTTTTCTTAACATCATAACATGATTTTAGTATAAAATCTAAACTTTGTATTACATTTCATATTTTAACAAGTGGTTAATTACAATTTCTTATGAATAAAGAACCATTCAGTATAATCAACCCACAACCGGTTCACAAAAACTGTTAGTTCAACTGGTGGGTTGATTGAATTTTACCAATTTTTTATATCATCGGATTATATGGGTAAACCGAAACCAGAATTTAAAACGGGTGAATGTTTAACTAGTTCAACCAGACAGGTGAGGTTAGGTTTTAAAACATTGCATAATTGACGACTTCACCAAGTCAAATGGGTCACATGAGAGTTTTAAGTTTCTATGACCTATTCGACTCTGTAATATCGAACAGAGTATATAACTGACGACTACATAAAGTTGAATGAGTCGCAAAGAGGGCCTTACGTCTTTGTGACCAATTTGACTCTGTGATGTCGACCTGTGACATAATGGATGACTTTTCAAAGTTGAATGGATCGGAGTGTGATCACCTCTTAAAAAAACTACATTTTTATTTTTTGAAAGGGGTGGGTTGAAGAATTCTGTGGGTGGAAATAACGGTGCCCCTAATTTTATGAGTAGGTTAACATATTTCATTTGATTATATACCTTCTTTTTATGAAAGTAAATACACACTTGAAAAAAAAGTCAGAATATATTGAGTTATGGGACTCGACAGTTGGGATGACATGGGGGTATGCCCTTAATAATTCAATTTGGTGACATCCATTTTCTTCTAATATAATTAAGGGCGCCAAAAAAGAAATTCATTGTTGAATAGTATTCATATTTCAATTATTTGATTTATTATATACGACTGACTGGTTTACTACTGTTGAATTTATTTGTTTGTATGACTTCCAAAATTCAAATAAAAGTTATGTTAAGGTCAGTTCGTTGTTTTTTTAATAAATGTTTTTGTTTTATGTGTGGATATTATTTAAAATTTTTTATGAATGCATACGGAGAGATATCACTTTCAAACATAGTCACTACATATTAGTCTTCCCCTAGCATTGTATGCGTGTAAATAAAAGAAATATTTAAAAAAATTATTCACAAATAACAATTTCATTTTTTTCAATCCATTTATATGCAAAATAATGTTAGCATATTATATATACAAGAATGATATAATAAAAACTTTAATAATGATTAAATAAATTATTTATAAAATTTATTATGAAATTATGCATACGACTTTCTTGTATAATTTAAACATTTTTAATGGTGTTATTGGAAATAACAAATCATCAATGATTTTTTTGACGAAATAAATCATCAATGATATTTTGCTAAATATACAAAAAAAAAATCATTAGATTTGGTGGATAAAGATGATGTTATCCAATTTTATATAGATACAAAAAATCAATAAATAATTATTCCTGAAATTCTATAAAAATTCATAATTTTCAAGTATGACTCTGATTGGGAAATCAATAGCTTGTTGGAAATACATTTCGATATATACTTATGATTATAAAATAGTATTTTCTCAAAAATCACTAGTTGACGTTGAAAAGTGAAATCAAATGTTTAAACTCATATTTAACCCCAAATTAGTTATTTATTATTTATATTTCATGATTATCTAAACTTAAATCTAATAAAAATATAATAACAGATCACCACCATTCATTTTATCTTAAAAAAAATTTGAAAACCCTTAACGTAGATAAATAGATAGATGTGGATTTAAAATAAAAAATGAATTAATCAAGTTCTCCAAGTAACGTTACATTGTTATGTATACTAGTTGGAGTTATGAAACAAGTTTTTGTTTTTTTTTTTTAAAAAGAAGAAGTAGATGTTGCTATTTAATTGAAGATTTTAGAATACATCTTTAAAGAATGTGAGACGAAAGAAATAGAAACAAAATTATAAACAAAATAAAAAAAAATAAGTAAAAAAAAGAAAAGGAAAGAAATTTTCGACGGCGAAGGACCGGTTAGAGATCAGTCAGACTCTTTTTTAAAATTTTTTAAATTTAATTAAATATTATACACACAATACACCCTCATACTACCTATACTTATACACACACAAACACAGCATATATATTGATATATACACACACGATGAGATAATACATTTAATCAATATCTATTGTGAATTGTCATCGTGCCACAATAAACTAACTGGACAGCCCTTAGTCCCTTTTACACATCTAATACGGCAAAGTAAAATATTTGTAACCTTCACGCGCAAGTGTTCTTGTCCAACATCTCAGTCGTGTAGAAATCCCAAATCAAAATCAAGAAAAGACCAAGGACAGAGAGAAGGACTCAAGGAAGCACACTATGTTTTAAATATGGGAAAAATTGATATAACTCATCAGAAGCTTGGATATATAGCGGAAAAGGTGCCCAAAAATGCATGGCGAGAAGGGTCCTTCCTAAAATCATTCCAACAATCAAGTCAATAATAATTCAGTCCAAATTTAACATTTATTTGATGTTTGGCTGTTCGGATATAATGCAACTGTTTTCATAATAGCCTGAAATGTTTAGGAATGAACACAATAATGAGATATTCTAAACATGATTTTTGAGTGTTCTAGGTTTCCAACATAATAAAAATAAGAATAAATGCCAAACAAACACTACAATAATGGCACTGTACATTAACGCCCTCTCATAAAATTAATGTTAGTTTCGTCTGCCTACTATTGCCTTTTACAATAAACTGGTCCAGTTTCTGGCATGGCATCAACTTTTCACAAAAACACCATAATTGAACAAAACGTATTCCTCCAAATTTCAAAACTTTGAAAAAAAAATGTGATGAACTCATGTCATGGCATGACACCCAGTATTCCTTGTCTATACAAACTATCCTTCCCATCAGCAGGAGAGATCCCATACGCAGCTTGTCTCGCTGAATCAGCAGCCTCTGCAGACGCTAAAACCCTCTTCGCATTCCAATACCAAGGTTGTAAATGCGGATCATTCGCCTTAGATGGTGGATTCAGCATTACTGATCCCCAGTCTCTGCTTCCAACAACAGGTTCTTTCAACCTCCGACGCACTAACAAGCCACCCACATCTTCTCTTCTTGTCTGGGAGATGGTCCGGACAATGGCTGTGCATAGGAGAAGCACAAGCACTGCATCTTCTTCAGGCAGGAACTCCACCACTGATAGCTTCCAGTTTATCAGGGCCGTGGCTTTTCCATTTGGACTCCCCTGCGTGTACCGGACTAGGGTCACGAATTGTTCATCCTCCTCATTCGCCTTGGTTGAGCCTCCTTTCATGGTTTCGTATTGGAATTTCCGACCCTTGAGCAACTTAACCTGCGTTGAAAAGTTTGGTGTACAAGTTGAAGAATTTGAAGGAGATTCACTTTGAATGAAAGATGCAATATGAATTGAGCTGGAATAGAAGTGATTGGATGTCATTGTTTCCCTATTTTCTTGACAAAAGTACCTAAACGATTGTAGCCATGGTAAAACTTAACATTGCTTATTTCTTCTATCGATCCTATATTTCCTTGCTCTTTGTGGGTATTAACATTGAATTGGACTCAAACATCATGTTTATTTGTTTCAATCATTCAAGAACAATCATTTTTCAAATATGCGAGTTGTCCTTATTGTTGGGTCGATGCATTTGCATTCCAATAACTGGACATTGAGAAGAATTGCATCTAAAGGATGCTTGAATTTTCTTGTACACATGCAAAATAAGTAATGTAATTTATGTGTTATGTGTGAGGCATTATTATGATGCATCTGGGTTGTATTGTACTCTTCTATGGTAAAAGTTTCTTATACCAAGAGATGATGTCCTACAGGCCCTAGGGCTATGAGAGGGAGAGTCTAGTTTGTAGCCCCCACAGTAATCCAGAAAAATAAAGAAAACCACTCTTTCTATTCCACGTATAGACAATTCTTTGTCGAAACACGTAAATCTTTTCTCATGTGACCCGTGTGTTTTTCTTCTTCCCTGATTTGATTCTTAGATCTATTTATTTAAGACTAATGAAGTACTATGGACGGATACAAAACAGAAATGAGCATCCTCCTCTACCTTTTCATCCGAATTCTGGTTCTCGAGCTGAAAATCAAGGCCATCTTCCCAGCTTATCGTCAATACATCATCTGTGGAAATGCACCATGTCGCTTTCTTTTCTCGTGAATCTTCTTTTGGTGTCGCCTTTCCCACTACCTTTCCTGCAATTATCACAGGCCATACCCAAAGATTCTATTAACAACATCGAAATACATTGCTCATGTGGTTCATTTAATTGATGCATCATCTTACCAGGAATAGATCCAACAGAACCTCCAACATATAACCATGGGCCTTCACGAATCTCTATAATTCTCTCTTCCCATTTTATCAATGTGGGAGTTTCAGCCCCCCTCCGCCAAAATCCACCACTTAATCTGCAGAAGCATTCAAATTCAATACTTATACACGTCTGTCTTGATTGTTCCGAATTTATCAAGAAAAGTTGGTAAAAGAGGCGAAATAGTACCTTATACGAATCACAAAGCATTCCTTCCCTGCATGGTTGAGAACTGTTCGAGACAACCAACGTCCCTCTTGAGGCCTGTAAGAATTCATACGCAATATTACATCGGAAATCATGGAACCACTGTTGTCAGTGACTCTATCAGGGACACACTTCAGCAGATATGGTGCTTGGGCTGGCGGTGTAACAGAAGCGGCAGCCATCAGTGATACATCTAGCTCTTTCATCAGATTTAGAGATGTTGCACGTAGTATATCATTCCAAAAAAAGACCAACTTTTTACGTGATTTATTTTGACTGCCTAGACAGCTATTTCTTCGTTGTCGGATGTCTAATGAGACACCTTTAGTACCGAATTCACAGAAAAGATGCCACGTTTTTAACCATGAAATTTCAGAGTGGACATCTGATATGGGTTTGTCCATCTTCAACTCCCTGTGACATTTTAGAGTCCGTAAACGAATGAATGTGCTCTTTGGATCCTTGTTTTCTCTTGCTTCCCATTTTCCTTTGAGATACACACAGACCTGCATGCATGAGTAAAAGATGCAGAGATATTCAAATAGGTAAAGCTTCTTCAACTCCATGCTTTAAGTTCACTTGAGTATATCTTAAGCAAGAAAATGACGTCTGCATTTGCTGATGTATTCCTATTTTGACAGAATTTTTGGAAAATGTCATCAAAATCAGGAAGATTTAAGTAACTACAATTTTCAAGTACTGATCATGACACAACAGACTATATATACCAATCAGTTCATGTGACATATAACTTCCAACATAGTGTATCCAAGTGTAGTCTAATACCTAAAAAAAGAAGCTCATATGCAATGATTGGGTGAGAAGTGTCCCCTGTCCAAATTTATGCAATACTTATAGAATTTGGTGAAACAAGAATAATGGTTTGGATAAATAAATGTTCTTGAGATGCTGTGAACCAGTCATTTGAAGAGGCATATCTCACACAATACTCAGATGTACACTAAAAGAGGCTCATATTGGCAATTTGTGAACAAATATTTGTCAGCAGACAAAGATCAAAGACTGGAATTTACTTGCAAGTAGAAACATGTCTCGAATATTCTTTTGATTTAACTGCCTAAATGACTTAAAAAATGGCCAGCGCAGAGTATCTAGTAAATAAAGATTTCCATTTTTAATATATGGTGCAAGGTTTGATAAAGACGACATTGCAATTACTGATATCCATACCACGTCTTCCACAAATTCCTCAAATGAAGGATCAGTTGAGGAGGTCAACCATAATCGGTTCCCCACGTAGTTATCTCCACTCTCCACTATTGTAACAACCAATATTTCATTTGTTGTAACTTGTAACTACCATTGTAAATGCTCCTTTAATTTAGCATTGTAATATGGTATAAAAAGAAGGCACAATAAGCCACAGAAGGTGTGCAGTTTGAAACCATTCTCATCGTGTTATACTTATCTTTTATGGTATCAGAGTCAAGTCCAAAGATGCTTGAATTTTCTTTCTCACTTCATCTTGTCACCACTATTTCGATGGACAACGTTACCTCCAATCCAGGCATTGTTGTTGTGCCTAATCTCACTGGCTGAAGATAAGCCTCGATAGGACTAACTATCCTCTATGATTAGCTCAAATATCGCCTCTCCTCAACATGAAGAACCTCATGGGAATCATCGACGATTCCACAGTGTCTGTCTTGTCCTCAACATGAAGAACCTCATGGGAATCGGCAACTATTTCAAAACTTCTCAAAAATAAATGTTTACCTACTACAAGCTCAAACTTTATTTCATTTTGTCACTCTTGTCCTCTAGGCAAAAGTTCTAAATTGTATTTTCAGATTTCAAACTCTATTATTACTCATAGTTCACTTGATTTAATACACTATGATGTTTGGAGCTCTCCGTTAGCTTCTGTGAAAGGTTCCAAATATTATACTTTGTTTGTGGATGATTATTCTAGGTATTTGTAGATTTTTCCAATGCATTTTAAGAGTGAAAATTTTCATATATCTTTGTTAAATTTAAGAAGCTTGTTGAAAATATGTTTTCATCCAAAATCAAGGCTTTACAATCTGATGGTGGTGGAGAATACACCAAGCATGCTTTCCAAATCTTTCTTGCTCATCATGGTATCCAACTTCGTTCCTCGTGCCCATCTCATCCCGAACAAAACGGTATTGCGAAATGAAAACATCGCCATATTGTTGAAACCGGTCTCATATTACTCGCTCATGCCCACATGCCTCAACAATATTGGGTCGATGCATTTAATACGGCCGTGTATCTAATAAATCGTCTTCCCACTCGGGTTCTTCATCAGTCCACTCCTTATACCAAGTTGTTTCATAGAAATCCTACCTATGACTCCATACGAGTTTTTGTGCATGCTTTTCCTATCTTCGCCCATATAACACTAATAAACTGCAATTTCGCTTCAAAAAGTATATTTTTCTTGGCTACTCTCTTAATCACAAGGCTACCGCTATCTTGATCTAGCTATGGGTCGTGTATATCACTCTCGTCATGTGGGTTTTTATCCTTTCCATGACATTAATCATACATTAACTCTTCCCACAATTAACCCAGACTCCTTTACACTTTTACTAAGGCTTGACCACTACCTCCCCACAACCACACCCTACCTCTTGAAGCCCCACTACCAATCACACCACAACCATCCAACCCACTATCAATGACCCCACTAGTGCCCATGACCCCACCTCCCACCCCGCTAGTTTCGCCACAACCCACACCCAACATACTTGCACCACCACCTCCTATAGCCACTTTGACTCATGCGATGGTTACACGCAGCCATGATGGAATTTCTAAACCCAACCCCAAATATGCTATGCTTACAAATAATAATACTGCAATTGATCCTACGTGTTTTAGTACGGCTGTGAAACAGGTTGCTTGGAGGAAGGTTATGGATGCTGAGTTAATGCTTTAAGATCAACAGAACATGGTCGTTCGTGCCCCCACAGCCCAATACGAATAATTTTTCAAACAAATGGGTGTTTAAAATTAAACGGTGAGTGGATGGATCCATTGAACGTTACAGAGCCCATCTCGTTGCAAATGGGTTTCATCAACAAGAGGGACTCGTTTTCACTGAAATCTTTAGCCCTGTTGAGAAGCACACTACCATCCGTACAGTCATTGCCTTGGCAATTAATAATCATTGGCCTATTCGTCAACTCGACGTTCAAAATGATTTTCCACATGGGTTCCTCCAAGAAGAAGTCTACATGCGGCAGCCCACGGGGTTCAGTGATCCAAATTTTCCTCACCATTTATGTCAACTCTATGTCCCTTTATGGTTTAAAACAAGCACTTCAAGCATGGTTTAAATGTTTTTCATATTACCTTGGATATCTTGGATTTCAGGAATCCAAGAGTGACTATTCATTGTTTACTTATCATCACAAAGGGGTTCTCATTATTTTACTTATATATGTTGATGATATATTGATCATTGGCAATAGCTCTACTTATATTTCTCAATTTATCACCCAACTTGGTACACTATTCTCCATGAAAGATCTAGGCCACCTCCATTATTTCCTTGGAGTTGAAGCAACCTATGCTGATGGTGATGTGTATTTGACACAGGCCAAGTAAGTCACTGACTTGCTTCTTCGCACCAACTTTCAAGACATTAAACCGGTTTCCTCTCCTGTGCCCGCTGGGAAGAAGTTAAGCCCACATGACGACAATCCTTTGCTTGATTCCTCTGAATACGCAATGTCACAATGCGCTTCAATATTTTACAATAACCCATCCAGATTTATCATTTGCGATTAATCAGGTGTGTCAGTTCATGCATCAACCAACCACTTCCCATTGGACTGCTGTCAAGCGTATCTTGCGCTATTGGAAGAAAACCGTTGATCAAGGTCTATTTTACAAATAGGATCCAGTTCGTCTTCAAGCTTATTCTTATGCGGACTATGGTGGTGATCCAGATGATCGGCATTCAACTGGTGACTACTGCCTTTACCTTGGGAGCTGTCCGATTTCTTGGAGCGCCAATAA